>CM046432.1:68935979-69535979 GCA_025506505.1 Flaveria sonorensis
TACCTATAAAAAAAAACTGTGACAACATTCCCCCTTGATATCTCTTTAGACTTACAAACTGTTCACCGAACGTTTGATACATTTGGTTCATTTTCAATTCTAATAGACGGTAACCTAGAAAAATTGTCAACGTACCCCCTTCAGATACCTTTGAACTTACAGACTGTTCATCGAACATTTACTTTATTTTCAATTCTAATAGCCACTAACCAGAAAAAATTATACGTTTCTATTTTACCTCTTTTTTTTTTTTTTTTTTTTGACAAACAACTTATATAGCAAAGAAAAACTAACCAAAAGCTAGAATAAAGACATACATCAAAGAAAAAATAAAATTACATGGAAAATAATCTCCAATTAGGATATAATCCAGATTTCCCCAATTAGATCGGTTATTTACCCATATATACGACCACGCTTTGATATCTTCAATGATTTTGTGATGTGGACGGGTTTATTATAAAAGGCCTTATCTTTTCTTATCCTCCAAATACACCAACTGACCAACATATTACCATAATAACTGTTTGGGCCGCCTTCATGATCTTTCCATTACCAGAGTCCAGATGGCTGTTAATGGGGGTCCAAAAGATCATGTATTGAGAATGCTAAAGTGGAAGGAATTTTAAGACAATTATATATTTATTGCCAGCGGATAAAATAACCGCTGGCAGATGTAATCTGGACCGTTTGATCATGCCCAGGAATAATCCTGGCCGTATAAAGTCAGCGGTTATTTCTGGGTTCAGTTGGTTTAATGCAGTTTTATGCGGTTACTGCATTTTGACCAATTCAGCCCTTTTGTGCTCCTGTAACCTATGTAATCCGCATGAAGTTTTCCTAAAAAATAGGTAAGGATTTGTGTTATTATGTACCTCACACGGATTGCCCACGTCCCACTAAATTTCCGCAGCTAACTGCTTAACTTTCTCAATATAAATGCCTCATTAGTTTCAAAATCATGTCCTGTTTTTTAATTCCCTCTGTTATCTGCAACACCTGATCTGCAAGACCTGCGCATTGTTATGGACGGAAAAGGTATATCAACATTCAATCAAGATCCTAAGGTATTAATTCGTTCCGATTGTTTCGATCATTATATGTTCTTGCTTTATAGTCTAACATGGAATTAATTTGTTCTTTTTTACTTTGTTCATTTCTTTATTTAGAATGTTTCAGCTACTATTGATGATAATCCAACAGTGGGCCTGAAGGATGACCCAACCAAGGAATTGGTAATGAAGGTTTTCTGAACTATAATAAGTTCTCTAAACTCTTTTGATAAATAATTGTGTTTTAAAAACTTTTTCAGGAACCCAACCAGGTTAGCAACCACTTTTGTTTGGAGTTGGACCATTTAAAGTCAGAAGCAACATATGATATTCACAGGTCAACCGATGTTTACGATGGTAACAGTGTGGAAATCATTTCGTGTGGGTCTAAGTTTAGCCCATACAAATCCCAACTTGAACGAGAAATCAGTGAGGAGGTATTGTTGTTTATAAATGCAATTGATTTTCTTTTTAAATCTTTATTGAGTGGCATGTGGAATGTAACATTTATGGTATTTCAGTTGTTCAAGTATGAAAAGGCTGCCAAGAGAAGGAGAACTCTCAAACAGTGGAATTGGGATGATGTTATCAGTGTTAGCAGTTCAGATAAAGATGATGATGATATCCATGACCTGAAAGATACGGCCAATTCCGGGCCATGTTTAATGAAAGAGAAAAACTTACCGAAACTCACTATGAAGCTGATGGATGAGTCCGGTTCTGATGATGATTTCAACCAGGATAAGAATGGTTTGAATGAGGATATGGATGATTCCAGTTCCAAGGGGCAGTTGAAGATCCTGCGGGTCACTGTGCATAAACGCTAACCGGTTTGTGTCAGTTGCTCGAAGCATTTAAGTTATGTGGTTTATGTTGTTATTTATGTCTACTTTTTTAGGTCTACTTTTTTTAGTACTTTCTACATGGTAGCATGACTGTTTTGTTACCTTTTGTATGTTGTTGTCATTGAACGTTAGTATAAATGAAATGCATTTTGTTAGAAAGGATGCAAAGTAATGAAATGTATTTTGTTAGAAAGGATGCAAAGTTGAATTAAATGTTAGTATTTAAACATTGTGTAGCCATATACATACTTATGATTTTTTTTAACATCTAATGAAAAAAAATTATAAATGAAATATTTTTAATGTTGGAATGTTTCAATATTTTTTATTAAAAAATAATGATTAATATACTCTTGAATTCTTTTTTAAATGTTTCTTACTAAGAAGCCTAATTAAAATAAAGTAATCATATAGGTGTTATTAACGGAACAATCACTGCAGTCAAGTTGAAGTTTATTTTTTTGTTAGTATAACTACCTACATATGTACCATATGAGAAAGATTTTAAATATTAAGAGGTAATTAATTTTTGGAGGGCTCAAATGTTTAAAGATCCATATAAATAAAGTAATCATATAGGTTTTATTAAAGAAACAATCTCTGCAGTCAGGTTGAAATTTATTTTTTTTAGTTTAACTACCTACATAAGTACCATATGAGAAAGATTTTAAATATTAAGTGGTAATTAACTAGCGTGAAGTAGGTATACTTTCAAAATCTTAACTAAATTCCTAATTTTAAGTTAGTGAAGTTAATGTAAATTCTTAACACCAGTTTGTTTAATTTATACCCAATTTCGTATATATTACTCTATAATAAAAAATATATCATATATAATTATATATGAACATATTTAGTCAAAACTTTTTTGAAATTATAACATTAAGTGAAATGTTTAAACTTTAAAACTTTATTTTCAACCCTTTTATACTCATCATTGTAATGCATTTTATATCATTATTTTATTCCGATGTTTACTATTTTTGTTTACTATTTTTTAAGCTGAGTTAATATCGATTTGAGTATCAAATCTAAGGTACTTATATTAACAAATTATAAAAATTTTGAATCCCAAAGTATAGGCAGGGAAGTTTAAACAATATGCATACCTTGTATATTTTTGGAGGGCTCAAATGTTTAAAGATCCATATAAATAATTATCCGTCAGAAAGGATGCAAAGTTGAATTAAATGTTACTATTTAAACATTGTGTAGCCATATACATACTTTTGAATTTTTCCTAAACATTTAATGAAAATAAATTAAAAATGAGATATTTTTAATGTGGGAATGTCTCATTTTTTTTCATTAAAAAATAATGATTAATATACTCTTGAATTCTTTTTTAAACATTTCTTACTAAGAAGCCTAATTAAAATAAAGTAATCATATAGGTTTTATTAAAGGAACAATCACTGAAGTCAATCTGAAATTTAGTTTTTTTTTTGTTTAACTACTTACATATGTACCATATGAGAAAGATTTTAAAATATTAAGTGGTAATTAACTGGCGTGTAGTGGGTATACTTTCAAAACCTTAACTAAATTCCTAATTTTAAGTTAGTGAAGTTAATGGTAAGTTCTTAATACCAGTTTGTTTAATTTATACCTAATTTCGTATATATTCCTCTATAATAATAAATATATCATATATAATTATATATGAACATATATAATTAAAAATTTCGTATATATTCCGATGTTAACTAATTTTAAGTTGACTTAATATCTAATTGAGTATCAAATCTAAGTTACTTATATTAAGGATTTAAAAACATTTTGTATCCCAAAGTATAGGCTGGGGTGTTTTAAGAATCTAAATTCTTCCAGTCCCACCTCAACCGTTATCCCTGTAGTCCTGTACTTGCACAGTTTTAGGTGGAGTCGCCTAGTGGGTTGAAGACATAGAAGTTGTTGTTGATGCTGAGAACATAGGCGAGGTAGTGGAGGCTGAAGCCATGGGTGAAGTTGTAGACGTTGAGGAAATGAACGAATCTGTTTTCCTTGAATAGATCATCCTCAAATTCTCATCTGCAGTAGGGTTGTCCTTCTGTTAATAATTGATATTTTGATTAGTATCGTAGTGTTTTATTAGTCATGTTTCTTTTTTCCGTGTTTTAAAAACCCTTTGACCTTCCTCGGATATTGTTTGGAGCTGTAAAAGGTTTATGTTATCTATGCTTGTATTTCCTTCTATAGTGTGCACTGTTCTGCGTTTCTTTTTGCACCCATAAACTCATATAATTTAAGCGATTGTTGCATGTAACTTAGAGCAGTCAAATGTGTATGATGCGCATTCTATGAGTTCTATTGAGCCATTAGAAAAATGAGGCAGATATGTTATTAATAGTTTACAAAGTCTGGGTAACTTTAAGTTTACCCAATGCCTGTTCACATAAATTATTTTATTTCACATTGTCATAAGACAAGATTAATTTAATGTGCTTATTAAATAAATTATGAAGATGTGTTAACCTTATTGCGTTTGTCTATAATTGTAAAATGTTAAGAAAAGAGATGTTTTAGGTTATTAGTAAACATATCCTTGTACCAAAAATTGTAAAATGTTAAAGAAATCATAAGAAGCTTTTTATATTCAGTTTCAGCTATTTAGTTCAAAGTAACAACTTTTATAACTTATGTAATGGTATGAATAATTATTATACATAGAATACATTCTACACCGTGTTTTACGTGTTTCGCAATCTATTATTAGGAGATGCACAGAGGTTAGCATTAATTTTCAAGGTTTTTCTGCTGTGATTATTTCATTTAAGGTTCTTAGAAAAAGTTACCATAAATAACACAGTATATATATTGTTTTTGAAATTACATTGACGCATCAGTTATAAAATTTGGATTTTGAAATTGGGATGGGATGTAGAGTGTGATAATACTATTATATTTTAATATTCTACCCTGTTAATGAGCCCAAGTGCAGGATAACCCCAAGGGGTTGTGGGTTTTTTTCTACCAATTGGGGGGTCGGTTATTTTCTCCTGTTTAGGGAAAACAGCTTAGTGGGTGAGTGTTTTCCAGATTTTAAGGAACTTTTGGTTAGATAAAATTAGCTTGGTAAAATATTTCATTTTGTTCTGCAATTGAATGTGTAAACTGTCAAAGTGTTCTACAAGTCGGTGTGTTCCTTTCTCCTAATATATGTCACTGATTTCCCTGTTATCATATCAATTGACATCCTGTAACATGCCGTGTCTGCTTTTATTTTTTATTGCAGGTTATTTGGGATCTGTGGTGCACTGTGTGCTGTACTCTGGTGTTCATTTTCATACGCTATTAAGCGGTATGTGTAAGCGTTTCTGTGTGGTTATGTTCGAATTTTTATGAAACTCAGTTGTCTATTATATCATTGATGTTTTTTATTTGTGCTGCTGATCGGCTTTTAATAACCTTCTGATACACTACTCATTCATGTCCATCCTAAATATATGCTTTCTCCACATAGGACATCTAATCAATTATATAATGGAAAGGATACCACAGTGCAGATATAAGAATATAAACTTTACCTCTAGCAGCCCTTATCACTTTGCTTTTTGATAAGATCCATAGTTGTCTTGACATTCTCCCAAATATAAGTTGTTGATTCTGTATGTTTGCTTCCCGGCCAGTTGTGGACCGTGTTTTTCCTATTATCAAATTTAGAACGGCATAGTGTATGGATCAACCCTAAAAAATAAAGAAATATACGCAGTAGTGTTATCAGCCTAATACTCAACGAAATTAGAAAATTAAGTTATATCAACATATAGTGTAATGAAAACGATAGCGATTGTACTAACCGGGTACTCCCCATGGTCGGTATCAAGGAGCGAATGGTAGTTGGTACCATGATACGACTGATAGATTCGATCGTTGGAGCATCCAAGTCCCGACGGCATAGCAACCTCTGCTTTGTCATAATAAATAGGTTTACTCGACCCATGTATGTGAGGACCTTCGATGTTCGACCTTGTCCTTCACGGTGAATGGTGTTGCTTCGGTTATCTACACTGACATAGGAAAGGGGAAATTGTCATTTAGGGTTTTTTGTGAGGTGTTGAACAACATTGCTTAGGTCTTAGATGACTCATTCATGTTTGTATTGGGCCATATCCAGGCCCATCACAGACGATACTTTGTTGGACCTTCAAGTACCCACACATTAATAATAATAATTTAAATCATATGTGAAGTCCATTATATTATGTATTAAAAAACAAATCAGAAGTGTTTAAAATTCAAATTAACCCTAGAAAGCCTCTTTTAGTATGTAAAATGGTAGTTTATTGTTGCACAATACTTATATTTTTTCTATTATGACGATAGCATGGCAAGTTTTGTTTAAACATGTAAGTTATGTTGATACATGGTACTTGTGATGTGATGGGTTATTGAAATAAAAGGTATGAATGGTGTTGAATCCATATCAAGTGGTTGTTCGATTGTATCACCATCGGATGATGACCCAACGTACGTCATTACTCGTAACAATGACGCAACAGTTGTTCAGGAATCTCGAGTCGAAAACGAACGAACTACTGGAAGACTGTTTGCTAAGTTAGAAATTTGGGAACTTTTAATCGATAATTAGTAGTTTTACAATTATGTTTAATGCATTATGCTTAATCTATTAGTGGTTTTACTTTTATATTTCATCTTATGTTTTATATGCATTTATGCTTAATGTATGATCTTTATTATCCACAATTTGTATGTATTAATGTTTATTAATTTTTAAAACCGATGTAGATAACAAACTGAACAAATGCCAGAACTTCCGTTTTTGGTGTTAATGTTGGAGGTTGTCTCAAGACTTCCACCAAAGACTGTTACTCAGTTCAAAGTTGTGTGCAAGGAGTGGAGGTCATTCATATCAACAAAATACTTTACAAGGATTCATTGTAATCGAATAAAAATATCTTCTGCTTCAAAAATCCTTTCTATTGATGAAAAAGATGATTTATTTCATAGTATTTGCTTGGATTCACCGTACTGTTGGTATGACAACACCGTTCAATTGCCATTCAACGTTGAATCATGTGATTTGCTGATTTTAGGAACATTGGATGGAATGTTGTGTACACTCGTAAAAAATACATGTGCCTTGCTTATATGGAATCCGTTGACTCGCGCCCACAAGATGATATCACGTGTAACAAATTAAGGTACGTATGATGTAGACTGTGATGCTCTCGGTTTCTATGTAGATTCGGCTAACGAGTACAAGATTTTGCACGTGAAGCGAGCTCATGAATCTATTCTCATGCATGTGTTTTCAACACGCTCCGATTCGTGGCGGCAAATCAGTTTCATAGAAAATTATCATTATAGAGACACCAACTGTAAGTGGTCAGTGGGTACCCTTTGTGGAGATGGATTGTATTTTACAGTTGGAGCATATTTGGGTAGTTTTATGCAGTCGCTTATACGTTTTGATGTGAACTCAGAGGAATTCAGTGTACTGCTCTTCCCAACTATTCCATACAACAAAGGATGCCAATGTTATGTAGTCAATGCATGTGACGAACCCCATTTATTTGTTGGTTATGGGTTAAATGACCTTTCCATTGATTTGTGGAGGATGGGGTGTGGTAAATGGACCAAGGTGTTGTCTATTTCAAGTATTTCTAAAACTCCAGCTATGTTTTGGTGTTATGCTTCTTACACGGTATTTGCTCAACGTTTCCCGGCAAGTACTTCTCTGCTGTAAATGGTGCAATTTACACTGAGACTCTCAAGTCACCTGACACTTAGTTCAGTTATATAGTGGCATTACGCTTTTACATTCCCCCCTTTTTTATGTATTTGTGGTAAAATGTTATGTTCACTTTCATTTATTTTTTTTTATTAATTGTAATGCTTCCTTAGATTAACTTTCCACTTAAACTACAATTTTATGCATTATATATCTTAAAACCTCAACAAATGATTGTTATGCTACTTAGCTTAACAACACTCCCCCTAAACACCATCTTAATTAAACATGATGCATTCTACGTTATCAAATAGTTGTTTACGTGGGTGATTTTAGATATGAATGAAGCAAACATTCTAATGCGTAAGAGCCTTTACGTCATCACCGTGTTAAGATTATACACAATTTTTTTTTTTATCTTTTCAGCAAATAATAACGGACATGATATAAATATTAAGTATATGCTTAGTGGACTCCTGGGCTTTCACACATAGATGACATGTAAAAGTTTACGAGTGATTCCCCTAATTTATAAGGGCTTCTAACGTTGAAATTCTATCAATAATTAATCATAAATATGTTTACTTTTATTGGGCCCTATTTGTTCCACTTCATCTTTTCATTATAATCATTGTCTTCCCAACCTTCTACTCGAGCTTTAATTAAGATCCCTGAAAATTACATGTTTTTATCTAATCCCCATTTCCATTGGTCTTTGGATTCATTAATTTGCACAGAACTTAATAGTAACATCAGTGAGTTTAGTTCCCTACTTTGTTGAGGATTGAGAATAACATTTGCCCATCTCCACTTCCAAATCAATAACTTATTTTGCCTTTCATAACAATTATCGACTGTAATAAATTTTTTCAAGTCCAACTCAAAAAGACTAGGGAACCGATAGCAAATTAAGGGGACTGTTTTCAACCCATACATGTAGCAAATAATGAACCTCGTTTCCTTTACCAACTTATGCTTTAATGGAAGAGGGTAAATCAACATTTTGCAGGTCTGATTCAACTTTTGAGATAACCTTCCAAACCCCGGGAACTGATATATTTCTTCACCGGAATGCCATTCCGTATTTTTGTACAAGAATCGTCTTCTTAATTTTTCCAGTGAGTCAATCACCTTTGCAGGGGACTGAAATGAGAGTATTATAAGGGCAAGGTAGATAAAATCGTTTTTATCAGTGTCAACTAGTTTGAGTCAAAAGCCTTTTGCACAGGTTACCAGTTTTTCTTCAAGTTTATATTTGAACCAAGTGGAATTTCAAGATAGTCAAATGGGAGATTGCCTTTATTAGAACCAAGAATGTAAGTGAAACGCCTTCCACCCATGTTGTATTCGACTAACCTACCCTGCTTTAAATTGATTAGAACTTGAAGCACAAAAGACTGAATTGAATCTTTCTTTGTCATATACATGGTATGCCCGGTGACCTAAAAAAATTATTAGTGTGTCAAACGTCAGTTCCTCAAAAAATTAGTATTTGTAATTGTAGATGGTATTAATTTTCTTATTTTTACTTGCTGAACGTGTTTTTATTCTTTTACGTGTACAAAAAGAAGTTAACTTTAGTTCTTAAAAAGTAGGCTTCCACATCTAGAACGTCAACGTACTCAACTACACTTTCAAAAAAAAACTGTTTTTCAACCGCTTCAACAATATTCCCCCCATCTTCATCTTCTTCTTCATCATTTCCCCACAATTTCATCTCAATCTTCATCAATCACCAATCATCAATCATCAATCATCATTCATCGATCAGTCGATCACCAACACCAAACTCAAACCCCAGACCATCATGTCCACTTGCTGCGTCGGCTGTTTCGTCGGCTTAGGCTGCCTCCGGTGGGGCTGGCGGCGCTGCACCCACACCGGCGCCGACGACAGCGCCGCTTGGCAGCCAGCCACCGCCGCCGACTTCGAACCCATCCCCCACCTCTGCCGCATCGCCCTCGCCGTCTACGAAGCCGACCTCCACCGCCCCCACTTCCCCCGCCCGGCGGCTACCGGCTGAACCCCGACTTCGTCTTCAAACGCGCCGCCTACCAGCAAACCCTAGGGCACGCTCCGCCGTACCTGATCTACGTGGACCACAGGCGGCGGGAGATCGTAACCGCCATCCGAGGGCTGAATCTGAAGAAGGAGAGCGACTACAAGACGCTGTTGGACAATGGTTGGGGAAGCACATGTTCGAGGGTGGGTATGTGCACCATGGGCTGCTGAAGTCGGCGGTGTGGCTGCTGAACGAGGACTCGGAGAGCCTCCGGCGGCTGTGGGTGGAGAACGGGTGCTGTTATAAGATGGTCTTCGTGGGTCACTCTCTGGGGGCCGGTGTGGCGTCGCTGTTGACGGTGCTGGTGGTGAACCACAGGGATTTGGTCGGTGGGATTCCGAGGGAGATGGTGAGGTGCTATGCTATTGCTCCCGCTAGGTGTATGTCGCTCAATCTTGCTGTTAAGTATGCTGATGTTATTTACTCCATAATCTTGCAGGTACCGTTTGTGTTTTATTGTTGTTCGTATCTTAATCTGATTGCACTTTAGGATAATAATAATGGTCCCAAACTCGTATATTATGATAATCTAATGTGTTTGAAGTGATGATCTTTACCAAAACTTTGTACAGGATGATTTCTTGCCCAGGACGCCCACACCACTTGAGGATATTTTCGAATCGATTTTTTGGTTAGTTCTTTAAACTCGATGAATAGTTATATTCTGCACCGGCTCCATCTTGTGGGGTTTATGCTTCTTTTATAAACCGGGCTTTGATGCTTTGGACAGCTTGCCCTGCTTGCTACTTATGGTTTGCATGAGGGACACATTTATACCCGAAAAGAAGAAGCTCAGTGATCCAAGAAGACTGTATGCACCAGGGCGGTTGTTCCACATTGTGGAGAGAAAGTTTTGCAGGTAAATTGTTGTTTGCCAAGTGCTATCTTGAATTAATCCTCTTTATTTTGGCGCATACCATTGTGAAATACTTGTATGGAGGCTTTGTTTTTCTGTAATTAGCCAAATAAGTACTATTTGTCCCTAAGACGACTATAAACTTCAAAAGGTGATTATACATTTGTAATATTTTGTCGACTTTCTTTTTGATCTACTGAAATCGAAACTACATGTGAGCATATGCAAACAGGTGTGGAAGATACCCTCCTGAAGTCAGAACAGCAATCCCGGTTGATGGTAGATTTGAACACATCGTGTTGTCTTGCAATGCTACGTCTGATCATGCAATCGTTTGGATTGAAAGAGAGGCAGAAAAGGCTTTACAAGTAAGTCACATCTAATTGTTTGTATTTATATGTTTGTGTTCTTATTCATGGATGTTACAAGTCTTATGATTCAAATCTCACACATGCTATCAAAGTGGCAAAACATATGGGTCGGGTGGTTTTGGTGACAAGTAAAAATAGTTTCGGATCACAACATTTAATTTGTTTGTCAAAATAAATTAAGTGGATGTTTTTTTTAAATAAAGTGGCCTATGACAAACGCGCAATATTTGATATGTTTTATTTTTAGCTATTTTTTGTATTTGACAATTAAGTAAAGTGTTGTTGGCATGTTGAAGTTATTACAGGAGAATAATTCTGAAGCTGCTACAACACCACCCAAGGTACAGAGATTTGATAGGTTAGAATCCATCAAGAAAGAACATAAGGACGCGATTGAAAGAGCGATTAGCCTCAAGATACCTCATGCAGTCACGATGATGAACCCAGATGACGAGGAGAAGCTGCCATTGACAAATAAAACCGAGAAAGATTACAACCAAGAGGAATTGCCTGAAGTTAAAGGTGCCCCGGGTACAGAACTACGAGCATCGGCTAACTGGAACAAGTTAGTTGAGAGGCTGTTGAAAGCCCCAAGCCATGGATCCTAAACTTTACCTCTATTTTGGTAATACATGTTGTCATTGTATGTATGTATGTGTCTATTTACATGCTGTACATAATATAATTCTTTGTTGTTTATATTATTAGTAATCTTATTGAAAAGCATGGAGTACATGTTTCCATTGTAAGTATTTATTTATTTTACATGTTGTACATAATAAAATTCTTTGTTGTATATCTTATTAGGGGAGGGATCCTGAGAAAACTAACGGTTATGTGAAAACTAAAGAAAATCACAGAAACCAATAACATAATTCATAACTTTTTTGTTCTTTTAATTGTTAAAATGTTATTTAAGTACTTAGTACATATATGTTGGGCATACATACGAAAATGAAGAGTCTTAAGCATACGTAACATTACGTCGAATGAAAAATGGTTGCATATACGTAACCTATATGTGACGTATATGTAAAACCAAGATATGGTTTTCATTTGTTCCATATCTTTATTTATTTATACCCACACTTATATAGAGGGTAGTGATAAAAAAATTTATAAATTATGTGACCGGCTTAATTGTTTTCTCTAGTTTTCTCATACCATCGCACCACCACCCGCCTCTCACACCACCACCATCGCACCACCACTCGCCTCCACCATTGCACCACCACCCGCCTCCACCATCGCAGCACCACCCACATCCCCCATCGCACCACCATCTTCCATCGCACCCACCTGTATCTCAGATCTGTTCAAGAAAAAAACCCACAAAAAAACCCTAAATCTATTTGTGTGTGCGGAGGAAGATGGTCGTGTAAACTCGATGATGACGATGACAATGGTGAGTGAAGACGATGGTGAGAGATGAAGAGGTGTTGTGCGGTGGAACTTGCGGCGGTGTAGGGGTGTGGGGTTGGGTGAATCGAGGGACAAATGAGGTGGGGTTTGGGTTTTAAGGTAAGTGATAGGAAGGGGGTTGGTCGATGGTGGTAAGCAATGGTGGTTGGGGGTGGTTACGATTTTGCTGGTGGCAGTGGGAGATGAAGGTGATGGTGGTGGATGGTGGAGGTGGGTGGTGGTGGCAGGAGGGGGAATGGAGAGTTGGAGGTGAGTTAATTATGTAAATTTAACTAAATTACACATCTAATACATTTACTACTTTGAGCATATTACATAAGTAGCCCCTATGTACGAAAAGTCTAAAATATCTTTTCATTTAACGGAAAAAATTAACGTTGTTAGTGGGTTAAAGTTAATTGTTATGGATTACGAACCACATGGAGTAAAATCGCAATTTTGAAACGTTTGAATGAAAAACGTTATGGTGATAACATGCCACGTGCTATCTTGACCTTTGTATTTTTTCTATTTCGTTATTATTATTTTGATACTATAAATATTTTCTTTTTCTTTTATTAATTTTAAAATATGATATTTTATAAGACTTTAAATGTACTAAGATTTACTTATTTATCTCTATGTTTTTATGTAACCAGGGTATGTTTGGGATTTGCTTATTTTGGTTGAAAATTTTTTTGACAAAAATGACTTGCTAACTTATGACTTTTCAAAAATAGTTTTTTAAAAAACATTTGAATTAACTTATAAACTAAAACGTTATAAAATAACAAAAAAAGACATACTTAAAAATTAGAGAGTCAATGGGAGGTAGTAGAGAGTATAAAAAAAATTAAACTAAAAGTAATTTTCAAAGTTAAGAAGTAATGATCGTCCTTATTTTTCAAAACTTAGTTTTTATCCCATACGAAAAATCAGTTTGAAAAATAATTTTATGTTTACCAAACACTTTTTTTGACTTGTTAACTTTTTAAAAACTAATAAATTAAAAATAAATGTACGATAAAAAATTCCAAACACGCCCTTGATATTTAAATTTAAAACCAAGTTATATACAAAGTCATTCAAATAAAACTATAGAAATGTACTAAAATATGTTAGTGCATATTTGGCAAATTAATTTTTTAATTAATTTTTAATTTATTAACTTTTAAAAAATTAATAAATCAATAAGTATGTTTGAGAAACATCGAAGAAGATGTGAGTAATTTAATTTTAAAAAGTTAAAAATTAGATTTTAAAATTTTAAATTGAGTTATTTTGAAAAGTAACTTAATAAAAAAAAAAACAATCCCAAACACCCCTTAGTTTGATTATTACTTGATCATCATCTTGGAGGCTGAACACCTCTACCTACCTACCTACCTCCATTTCACCATTATTTCAACCGACTCAAATGTCTTCCTGTAAATTTTGATCAATCTTTCATCAACAATGGCGATTTCATCCACCGCATCCAATCTCAACTCACTTCACACACCACCAATTTCACCATCACCAACAGCCACTCTGTTATCTTCTTCCAATTCATCCTTCTTCACCAACACTTTCAAACCCTTGAATCTCGTTCACACACGCAGATCCGTTCCGATCAGCAGCAGAAAAACAGGTTTGTCTTGCAATTGTATGTTCGGACTCGGTGTACCGGAGCTCGCGGTTATTGCCGGCGTCGCCACCCTTGTCTTCGGCCCTAAGGCGCTGCCGGAGATCGGGCGGAACTTTGGGAAGACCTTGAAGAGCTTTCAGCAGGTGTGATTACACTTTTTAAGCTTAGATTTCATGCTATTTAATTCAATAGATGACTTTCTGTATCAGTATAATCGCCATTGTCTTTAAAACCGTAGGGTTTTTGTTTTTGTGAGTCAGGATTTATGATGTAAAAATGGTTGACTTGTTAGATGATGATAAGTAACTTAGGGTTGCAAAGATTTGACCTTGTGTTGGCTCGATTTGATAGCTTAAATGAGTGTTTTTGATGTAGGCTCGAGCTTGGGTGGATTAGAGCTATGTTGAATAAAACAAGATTAAGTTTATGCTTCAACTAAACATACTCAAACTTGACGATTGTTTTCAATTGTTTATAAGTGCTAGATTCGTTATCTCTTTTGAGGTCGTGTGTAACCTCAAACATGATAAAGTGGTCAAACCTTAATTACATCCCCACCCTTTATAAACCACTTGGTTAGAACCTTGATTATTATGCCAACGTGGGTTAGCCCGCATGGTAGAGGCATTGCTTCTTAGAGGGGAGGTCATGTGTTCAAACCCAGGCAAGGATGAAAGTTGGTGTTGGATTCATTAGCCGGTCAAAAAAAAGAACCTTGATTATAGTGAACTTGTTCCCTAGATCAACTTTTAACACATGTATATACTTGTAATGATAGAAATGATATTGATTCACATGACATTTGGTGGCAAAAAGTTCCGTAGAGCTGTGTTTTAGTCAAATGTTCAAACTTGTATGGACTTGATCCTGCCTCCCTTGGGTCAGCAAATGGATCTATTGTTTTCATTTCGTTGAAAGGACTTTTGCTATTACTCTGTTGTATAAAGTAACTTTATAACTATTATAAGATTAAGCCTCAAGTATTATTATGTAATTTCAAATGCTTCAGCTGCCACTACACCTTGTATTTGGTAAATCTGTTATCTAGAGGTCAATGATCTCATCAAAGGCATGAATGCTACTGTAATCTTTTATTCATACCTGGCCCTAATTGACCCATTCACAAATAAACGGGTCAGAATTGCCTATTTAAAATTAAGGTTTGGCAGTCTTAAGTTTTAATACTAGTGAAACCTCATGCAGGCAGCAAAGGAATTTGAAACCGAGCTGAAAAAGGAATCTGAACCGCTTGAAGAGTCAAAAGCTGCAGTGAATGAGATGGTGGAACAGGAAAACAAAGACACAGTTAGTTTATAGATTGGCTAATGCGCCGAGGTTGTTGCTAGCAAAACACGCACATTACATGGCGCCTGATACGATTAGCTAATAAAGCAAAACTTAGTATTTAAACTCGGATTTGTAACATCATTAGCATTTTGATCATCAGAGAAATGACTAGTTATTTGCGTAGGATCTGCATTGCAATATCTATTGCTTATTGTATGATTTTAAGTTGTATTACTTTTGTTCTGTTAGTTGCAGATGTGGTAATTTGTTTTTTTCTTTCCATAAAATGAAATTCCAGCTAAAACAGAAACAAAATCCTAAATAGTGAATTTATTGTTGTAGACGTGCTGTGATAATTGATTTTAATAAATTATTTTTGAGTATAGTAAATTACGAAAATGTCCCTAGAAATTAACCTTTGAATACAATTATTTAGAAATTGAGCAAATCAAATAATGACACGTGTTTAGAGATGAACTTTCGCTAGACAAGCGTTGTTACTTTCGTGGCCAACGGTTAATCCGACAAGAATTTGTTATTTCGCTCTTCTAAACCCTTTTTACTGGGTATTTTTTATTTTGTACATCTTTTTAATTTCTAGCGATCTTCGTAACCATTATAATTAGTACTGTTGTAATTTGTAGTGGAAGAAAATAAGAGTTTGTAAATGACATTGATTATGTAATATGTTCCTGCAATCACTTAACATATTCAGTACGCTTTTTTTTCTTCAAATAAGCTTGGCATTGAAAATATAACAAGGTTATCCTATAGAATGTAACATAAAAAACAATCCGTGTGAAATGTTTACGTCGTTTGTTAGTCAACCAGATACCCATTTCTTTATATTAGTATTTTCTCTTACGAACAACTTATATCAGAAATCCAATGATATGGTTAATCATGATCTGAATCTTTTCTCGATAACATCTTTTGGACGTGAAGAAGATTGTATGCATGATCATATTTTTTTGGAATCTCCGTGGAACTATGCTCCGTGTCTTGTTTCTATACGTATTTCAATATCCCTACGACCTCACCAATAGCAATAGAGAAACAAAGATAGTGTTCACATCATAGAATTGATCTTAAAGTATATATCAAATATTTCTTTCATATCTTTAACTATAACTTTTTTTTGTGCATGACTAAATATTTCATGTCCAAGTGAGTTGTATGAAATTGCGGATGTATGATAAAATTGGAACTCATACTACAATACAACTGATTAGGTCTGTCCTAGGGTTCGACCACCATGCTTTTTTTAACAATATTTTTACATCAATTTTAGTCACAATTGAATTTAAACTCTCATAACTTGAAAAAGACATTACATTGTCAACACATTGACATCATTAGCTACAAGCCTTATAATTCAACACAAGATGCTTAAAAAAACATATTGGTTGTTCAAAGCTTATTTGGCCAAAAGTTAGGTGGTCTAATAAAGAATAGTAGTTAATACACGAGTTTAAGTTTTTCTAATCACCTGTTAAACATGTTATTTTAATGATTTCCCTTTAGTTAAGTGTTTCGCCACTTCTTTTTATCGATAAACTTTAGAACTTCATTCATTATTCACATAATTTTGTCTTACATGATGTCCAAATTATTTATTTATTAATGTACCTTACATTTTAAATAATATGTTTATATGATTGCCAAAATGAAGGGTTAACCAGCCAATTTTGATTATGTCCTCCTAGAAGCCACATTCTCATTTGTTTAATCATTTTATTTGAGCACATCGACTTTTTGTACTCTAGAATCAATTGATTATTCGGATTTCTTTGACACCATGATGGTTGCTCATGATTTCAATAGTGAGTTTTTATATTTAACAACACACTACTCACTCTTTATAATTCTTTTGTGAGTAAAGAGAAAGAAAAATAACAAAAACTGATTAAAAGAGTATTATTAAATTAAATAAATAGAAATATAAGAATGAGATGTAAGAAGTTTTAAGAATATGAAAAATTAAAGATAAAGATAATTTTTATAAATTTATAATGATAAAGTTTACTGTGAATGCTCTAAGAGACTCAAATGTTGTGTGGCTCGGTCTTTATTTTATAATGAGGAATGATGCCCATCCTTTTGATGACCTTGGATTCGTTTATTGGAAGCTAAAAAGTTTGTACGTCTATTTATTTAAAACTAACAAAAGTGTGTTTAACTTAATAGTAACGAGGTGTTGAAATAGTGACATTTCAAGTTACTAAGGGTACAAATCTTAGTATGAATAATAGTACAATGTTAAGTGGTATGTTTAGTAGGTGTGTGAGTTTTGTTGAAGAAAGTTATTTCAAAGTATTTTTTATGGTACATGTACACGCGTACTTTGTATAAATTATTGTGATCATCACTCTATAACCTAGACATTCATCGTTTCCATTTTATGCTAGCAAACGTGTGCTAGCTTTGGGAGGGGATTTTTGATTTGTGAAAACTAAAGAATGAAAGAAAAGGGACAAAAAGGACATGATGTAACACTCTACTCCGGAGTCCGGAATAGGCTTATGTGTCACATTTACAAAAATAAATACGAACAAACAAGCAAACACACATACTAAAACTCTCACTCTTATAGTAGTTTTAAAAGTGGTTAATATTTTTAAAAATGATTATGAGCGAAAGAAAGATAAAAAATAATGATAAAGGTATAAAAATATTATTTAACTCAAAAAAAATAATTATTTTAAATGTAATTATAAAATAAAAATGAAAAATTCACTGTGAATGCTCAAACAACTACAAATATAATATTGTTATTGATGGCTTAAGCTTTTAGCTTATTAGATGTGATAAAAAGTGTTACAGAGGTGGGCTAAGGTCATGTAAAGTGCGGTTTTTAAAAACAGCAACCAACCTCATGAACTTGTTCAATAAACAATTTGGATTGTATTTTGTAGATTTTGCTTTTGTTGAGCTGATAATGAACCATTTTGAATCAAACTTGTTTTGATCTCATTCTGAACCAAACCCGTTTTCACCATAACACACCCAACCCCAACCAGCCGACCCAATTCCATCAATCGAGGTTATAATTGGTCAACAAGGACCATAAGTGCCACAAGAAGTCCAAAAAACATAAGTTCCATTGTACACATTCCATGTTTCAATTGTTCTATTAAGAACAAGACATTCAATGGAGGAAATATGCACAGTTCAAATACCACAGCACCAACTGATTTTTGACACAATAAAAATACAAAATCAGGCTATCCGTGAAGCCACTGCACATAAAAATGATGAGTACCTTTTCAGTTAATGATAGATTCCAATCATATCATACTAGCGGTCTCCGCCACCTTGGGTGGTCCCACAAGACGAGCCAACATCTCCACGAAACCGTTTCTGCAAATGTTCCAAGCTGGCTACACGTTGCATTGAAGCAGTTCTACCGATCTTTTGTGTTCCAACTTCTGGAATCACAGAATTTGGGTGTTGAACATTCTCGACTGGTGGTGGGAGGTTTACCATGGGCACTCGTGTAGCGGATATGTGGTGGTTGGTGGTGGTGGGTAGTGGTTGGCCTTGGTAGAAGTGTTGCTGCTTCATTTCATCTTGAACAGGAACAGCAGTGTCTGTGGACGTATCAGATGGGCTACAAGAATAGGATGGAATGGGACCCATTGTTGATAAATCCGATATGGGTTGAACCATTGGGTTGAACCCGGTTATTCTTTTGACACTTTCTTCAGCCATCTTCACCTGCATATATGTTTCAATAAACAAAATCAACCAGTTGATGTCGTTAAGAAATTAACATGTCAAACATGAAGCACAACCGACCTTTGCTCTCATGGTTTCAACATCGGCTTTCAGCACTCTATTATCAACGGCAGCTTCATTGTACTTTTGGCTTATGTCAGTGAGACGCTTTAGTAATGAGGAATTTTCAACCCTTAATTGAGAAACCTAGGAAAAACATAGAAGATTTGATTTAGCTATTTGGCATTTTGTCTACATTTATTTGTATATTACATAAAAGCAGACCTGTGTCTCTAGCTCGGTCAAATGAGCCTGCTTTCTTCTTCTTGAGCGTCTAGCAGATTCTCTGTTCGATAGCATTCTAAAAAGAAAATATAACCACATATGAAACGGTCACTTTCATTACGGGTCCGTCTGGGCAATAATTAATAGATAAGGGGTTAAAACTACAAAATTTGAAAATAAAAAAACAATTGGGACAATTATTTCAATGATAAACAAGAAAAGTGTTGGTGGGTCATCCTGCACCAATTTGAACCAAACCCAACCTGCATGACCCACCCATTTGCCACATATGCTAACAAATATCAGAAGTAACATGAATCATTTCTACTTACCTTCTAACACGTTTTGCATCAGTAGGGTCCATATTCTGAGTTGTTTCTGTGTCTCCATCAAGCTCGTCGTCATCTGATAGCTCTCGTGATGAGCCACTTGTTGCTGATTTCACTGGGATTGCAGCCTTCTTTTGAATAACAGGCAAGGAAGGGACCCCAACAGGTCCACCACCATCCATACCTGCTCCCTTGGGATCCACTACCCACCCAATACAAAAGTATCGACAATTAATCATCTTTCAGCCCATAAACTCGACAAAATCCATAAAAAGATTACACAATACACATAAAGGAAAAAAGAACAATTGAAATGGCAAATGTGAAACTGATATTGCATAACCTTGTATAATGAATGACGATGATGGATAATAATGAATTACTAAATGATATCAAGTGCACACAATGAGAAATAAGGAAGAGCACCCCATGCTTTTTCCTATTTCAGTTAGAATTGATTGTCCCCCAACATATACCATCGCAAATCCATGGCATGACATCTATGTACCAAACATGAACCAGCATACAAATGAACCTTGATTTCTCTG
This sequence comes from Flaveria sonorensis, assembly GCA_025506505.1. Classification (NCBI taxonomy): domain Eukaryota; kingdom Viridiplantae; phylum Streptophyta; class Magnoliopsida; order Asterales; family Asteraceae; genus Flaveria; species Flaveria sonorensis. The sequence continues at coordinate 68,956,055 of CM046432.1, forward strand.
ATAAGACAATGGTAGCTATAAGGGTGTGGAAGTTAGAACGTTATAACTAAAGATGGTTCTCAATGGACCTCACTAAACCTAGGTAGTCAAAGGTGCAACGGGCATGCATGTCGCCTAGGTGTAAGGCGCCAAAAAAGTGCAAGCCACTAAGCCAGAGGGAAAAAATGCAATAAATAATATATAATAGGTGCAGTAAGTTATACTTCTCAACAAACATAATTAAAAAACTTGATAGCTACCAATTAAAATCATCCAGTATCAAAATTCTAAAATCACCCCATTAGAAAAAAGATATATAATATAACTAGTTGTAGACTACATTGAATCTACCCAATTAAGCAAATCCCAAACAAAATAAAGAGAGTCTAAACAATAAAAAAAACATTGCAAAATGAAAGAATAAAAAACACCCAACACACAAAAAAAAGACCACAACAGAACAGAAAGTAAAAACTCAAAGTCACTTTATAGATCAACAGCCGCTGCAAAGAATAAAAAGTAAAAAGGAAGAAAGCGGAATTGTCGGAGTTTGAACCAGACAACCGATTCGCCTCATGCCCTCTCCCTGTACCCAAACAGACGCACCAGCCTCCTGTGCGCTTTTCGAAGACCCTCGCCTTACTTCTACCTCAGGCACAACAGCCTCACCTCACCTGAGCACCTAGGCACGTGCCTGGCTCGCTTTTAACTAAATAGCACTAAACCATCAATCAATCCACGACAAAGTTCTTATGTGTATAAAGGCATCCTAAAGAACATGACAGACTGAACTTCTAAATTTCTAACAAGTTACAGGCACAAACCTTTAGAAGGAGCCTGGTATCCCAACTGTGAGGTGTTAGAGGCTTGTGATCCATTGTCAGGTAAAGCAGCGAAATCTTGAGTTTTAACAGAAGTTGCCTAAGGGAAAGAGTAAACTATACAAGTTATAAAGTGCCTTGAAACAAAACTGAAAAGGTAACAAAACTATTAAAAAAAATCATAACTAAAAGATGAGGAATACCAAACAGAACAACATAGCTATGAGCTTTCACCAGTGTTGGCCAAAATATTAATCCTAGTTGACATTTCATTAGGATATCAGACAGCAAATTAACAACCAAAGCAAACATGAGCAGGTACAACATAATTGCCGAACTGGATTTTACAGGACATATCAAAATAAACAAAATTTGCCTCACAAAGACAATTGCCCAGACAATATAAATGCAATTCAGCAATAACAGTCATCAATAACCACAAACCAGATCTATCCAAGCAGGTCCATGCAAGCAAGCCACAAAATAAGAAGTTTTACAAAATATGTGTTTGATAGTAACATACTATCACCATCACGATTACAATTCTAATTATACTCTACTTGGAGAAAAAGAGAGATGATAGAATGCCTAGGTACTCTTAGTGGATAAATAATTTAACATCTGTAATCGAAAGTGCACCTTCCTAGGCACTCAGGCGAAGTCACTGCACCTCAGACGGACACAAGGAAAGAATCTTCCTCTGAACGCAGGAAAACTGTGCGCCTCAACTAGGCACAAGTGTGTCGCAAAATTGTTTTAAAATTGTTGAAATTTTGTTTCTTTTTAGGTTTATGGTTTTAAATTGTCACTTATCTTCTGTTTTGCTTCCATGTTAAGTGTACCACTGTGCTGGATCTACCGCACCTCCGTTATCAATTAAACTCATGCAAGTTTTCAGCTATGATCAGAGGGGATCGCTTTAATCATTAATTAGTTGCACAGTGAAGCTATTACTACTCTAAATCTTTGTTTATACTATGTTTCAATTATGTATTAATTTATGCATAGAGTTAAATTTTATTTATAGATAAGGAATCCAAGGCTGGTCATATACAATTAAGATAGTCTTCGCTTATATTTTTAAATAACCTCTGCCTGTTATATAACCTTGTATTTGTCATATAGTCATATTATTGCGCTTTTTCAACTTGGGCATGTGCTTTCCTTGTGCCTAGGTGACAGCCAACACACGAGCCTTTGCACCTTGGTTTACCTAACATATATAAAGTAAGAAAAAATAGTTGAACACAGATTCCAGCAAATAACATCAATGTAGAGTTACAATTTTCCCTCGTGATCCCGTTGGTTAACCCTTTGGCTCCCTTAGCGGCTAGCCTACACCAAATTGTTTCTTGGTACAGTTGCACTTGCGCAGCCTTTTACAATGTCAACACATGCATATCATGTTCTTTGATTGGATAGGACGAGAACATAATCAAACCTATATGGCCATATGGAAAAAGAATGATGTTGAAATCAAGTTTTATTAACCAGTCAAAATTGTTTGTTACACTTTGTAACCAAAGGCTCACAGCATCCAGCCATCATGTTTAAATTCATGGGATATGTATGTAAGGCAAAGCTTGGTAAACAACACAGAAGCTTTTTTATAACAAGCCCACTTACAAGGCAATTCATCTAGCTTTTACTCAATACACATTTATATATTGTGACTATATGTAAAAAAAAAAAAAAAAAAAAAACTCTCATCTTTCTTGCAAACTAAGTCCTTACCAGAAGAAACATTTTATATAAAGCACTGGACTCCCTCCATAGCTACAACATTTATGATTTGCAATAGAAGAAAATATTATTTTCAAAATAATAAATATGCAAAAAGACATGAAGGTATAAGGGAGCAGTTAGAGTAGGATCCACTTTTTGAAGGATATAAGAGTAAGATATTTGTATTTACACAATCCACACAGAGAAGGTAAACTCTATCACATCTAGATAATCAGCTTACAAAATTTGTGGTGTCATTGTGTATTTCATTTGTGTTTAGTAATTTGAAATCATATAGAACTTAGAAACGGATTTAATTGATTTGCTACTCAACTGGTCCAGCCAGAATCCCTTTTTGACACCTGACCAAGGAGTCTACCATCATTACTCATTAATGAACAATAATAGAATAATTCTATCAAAAATTAGGGACAATTCAGATCATGGTAGGAAGACATTCCTTCAACTAAAATCCCCCCACCATTATCAATTAACATGTAAACTTGCTACATTGGAATCAAAAGCTATTGAATTTCTTCTAATTAAACTCAGAGGTGTAAACACCCATTGATCTCCACTTAAACTCTGCTAATGTAACTCTATTAACAATCAATCTACCAGTAATTAACATTAATCTCTAAGTAGAAGCTGAAATCCAATAACACAAGCTGCAATAAAGACAAAACCACAAAGATGAACAAAAAGTCATACCCTAGTCAAAGCAACAGCAGCACACGCGAGATTCAGACGATCCTTCAAATACGCCTGATACTCCTCCGAATCAATCGGAACATTAACCGGACCACCAACTCCAGAAGCACCAAACGACGTCGTCGCAGCTTCACCACAACTCGATCTACCACTATCCTTATTCTTCAAATTACCATCAGTACTAACAACAGACTGATTTTTGTCCTGAACTTCATCTTGATCCTTGATCTCGACAACATCGGTAGGCCTAGACGATGAAGATTCCCTAGGTTCCGATGCCTCTTGGAGGAAGCATTGGAATTGCCACTCGGACATGCTCCGATTCATCATCGCCGGCGTTGACCGGTTCTTCGATGCAGATGATGAAGATGATGAGTCATCGTCGTCACCGGCGGGCGGCGCCGGCGACGGCGACCAAAAGTGGCCCGCGATATCGTCCACTGAAAACATCCTATCCATTCTCTCTCTCCTCTCAATTTCGACTTTAAGCGTACGTATCTGAGTTGTTTGACCTTTTATCATTACAGGTTTTCCCATGAGTCCCTCGGGTTAGCTTATGTTTTAAATGCTACCCTTTAGTTATTTGGACCTGTCAAAAATGGTCTCTGTGATGTTTTTGAAGGTTGGAACGTATATATATTTCACTGGAAGGTATAGGTGTAGATGATTAATAGGAGTGTAAATATTTGTGTTAATATAAGTCCTGGGTCCGATCAAAATCACATTCACCGGTATCAGGCATCAAAACACATGATCAAATCACTGTTTAAAGTCCATAGTCGTTGGATCCTAAGCCTTCAACATAGGTCCTGGGTCCGATCAAAATGATGAAGCGAGTAACATGGGTGGATTTGTGACTTTGTAAACACCTACGAGTAATGTGGAGTTCCACAAAGAAGGATGATTGTCATGTAGAACCCCCCCCCCCCCCCCCCCACCCACCACCACCTACATTAGTTATCAAATAGTTTTTATTTATTGCCATATATTTTTCATATTGAGTTTATCTCAAGAGATAACTAGTATCATTTTCATTGTTAGCACAAGTTTGACTTATTTATGAGGTGTGTGTTTGAACCTTGTTCAAAACTAAGGGATGCATTTGTATCCTTAGACTTGTGTAGGTTACCGCACTCGAGCTCTCACATGGTGTTTTTGTATCATGAGTGATCGTTAGTCTCCCTTTCCACATTATCAAAGTTAATATATGTTGCCTACGATTAGGTTTGCTATTATAACATTTTTGTTTATCATTTTTTTCTCTTGATATTATGGCAGCTGACATCATAACTGTACAACAATTAAAAGACCTTCAGACCAATTCAGACTATTGCTAACAACGTTGAGATTGTGATCGATCGCACACTCGTTATCGACTTGACAACGACCATGATGATCATGTGAACTCATAGGCGGGAGAGTATATTCTTTATAGGCAATAAACCTTAATTCTACCCATAACAACAAGATTAAAGTCGATATTTCCGAATATGACGAGAGACTAGACCTTGAAGAGTTTGTAGAGTGGATTAGTCCAATGGAAAGGTTTTTTAATACAAGCAAACACTTCAAGAAAAAAAAATGACAATATGAAGGTCGTTGTTAAAGCTTCGAAAACACGTACAACATGGGCCAAACGTGTGTTCGTAGCGAGAGAAACAAAGAAAGAAAAAGGTTTGTTCATGGAGTAAAATAAGAAAACTACTCAAGTCGAAGTTCATACAGGTTTACTACCCGCAAGAAAATTTTTCTAAATTACACTTCATTAACCAAGGTGGAGGACGTTAAAGAAATTCCAAAAAAGATGATATTTAATAGTAAGAATTATCTTTTTGATGTAAATCCCTTTCAAATATATATGTGATCACCGATGAACCGATAGATCCTATGAAAATCCGAAAGAACAATAATAATATTTTTTGATTGTCATCAGAAAAGTCCCTTGCAAATCATGGTATTTACAGAGGGAGGGAATACCAACAGGTCCCACAAAATCACAGAAAGAAAAAAGAAAAAGTTATTTTTATCAATTGTCGTTTGTAGCTAGCTTAGATATATTGTTATCATCAATATTTTTACATATACAAAACACTATTTTTATAATAAAAAAATACTGTAATCCTATACTTAAATTAATTATTATAAAAGGTTGATGGAACTATATATAAATAAGAAAACAAATCAACGATCAATAATTTAGGTCGGTATGGGTTGAAATTGACAAGGTTCATATTTGTCAATATGGGCTATATTGGTTAATCATGATCAACACAAAGGCAATTTTAGTTGATCATGGTCAAACACATTACACATAGTTAAACATCATTTGTCAAAGCACAACATAACTGGTCAAACAAAATCAATAATGATCGAACATAGAGAATGAAAATAAAATATTGACGTAGTTGGCCTATTAAAGCGTGTTATAGCTCATTAAGGAACTATCATTCCTCTTAAGGCCTAATAATGACATTGTGTATGGCCCCTTATAACTCACTACAAGCTAATGTGACATGTTAGAACTCAATATAACCCTCAAAGACCTAATATGATCTACTAAGACCCATGAGGCCCAATTGTGAGATATAATGTTTCTTAGGAGCTGTTTGGCAGCATCTGAATCAACCTCTTAATAGTTCAGATGTCAAAATGGTTCAGCACTTAATGGTTCAGACTGTTTGTTTTGCGAGCAAATGTCTAATTGATTCAGACATTTGCCTTTGAATGATAAGCATTATACTAATGCTAAACGGTTAAGAGGTCTAATGTTGAATGGTTTATCTGAATTGGTCAGACATTTGCTTTTGAATAGTTAAACGATATATTAGCTCTTAATGATTCAGACCTCTTAATGGTTCAGCGCTTAATGGTTCGGACCTCTTATTGATTCAGCATTTAATCATTCAGAAATTGTCAAACAGCCCCTTACTAGTAAGACACAATATGCTTATATGCCGCATTAGACATCTATGATCCATTATTAATCCTTAAATCCAGTTTGATACTTTGATCCAATAGAAACATCAAGACCCATCACCCTCCATTAGAAGATACGTTGAATCTAAAAGGCCCAATATGCCTCTTAAAATATGTATGCCACTCAGCCACTGTAACTCATTACACTATAATATGACTCGTTATGACATAATAAGGTTTATGATGGTCCATTAAGAACCATGGCCCAATATGATTTATTAAGACATAGTTTGACAGCCCAGATAGCCCATTACAACTCAATAGGTTCCGTTAGAGGTGCGCAAACCGGTTTTGTTTTCCGAACCGGGTCGGGTTCAACCCGAACCGGGTTCAGGTCAACGATTTTGGAACCGCATTTGACCAAGAACCCGGTCGGTTCCCGAACCGGTTTCGGGCCAATAAAACCCAACCCGGTAGGAACCGGTCCGGATCGGTTTCAAACCGGTTCGGGTCCAAAAACCGGTTATTTTTTTTTTTTAAATTTCAATTAATAATATTTAAAGTATACAATTTATTTAAAAGTAGATTATATAAAGCAACTACAAATACATTTTTATTGAGTAGTATTTCTTAAAAAGGTATATTAAAGATAAACTTAAAATAAACACTTATATGGATTTTTTTATCAAAACAAAAGATACATCTTGCGAATACAAGTTTTCTAAATTTAATCGTCTTCATCGGTTTGTGTGCCAATGCGTTGAGACAAATCATAAGCGAGTTCTTCGTCGGAGAGCGGTGACGATCGTCCGGTTTGTACTTCTTGTTCGTGTATTTCTTCTTCAATTGGTATTTCTTCTTCAACGTTTGATTTATCTTGTCTTCGTTCAGCCCATCTAAGTGGTCTTTTAAACAAATACGCATCTGTACCGTTGTTGGAGTTAGCCTTGTTCTTCTTATCGATAAAACCCTCCACTAACAGAAAATGCAGACTCCGAAGCTACCGTGGAAACTTGGACGGTTAGTAAATCACTGGCCATAGCGGCTAGGATTGGAAATTGTGATTCATTTCCTTTCCACCATGTCTGAACATCAAATGATAGAAATTCCTCGGGAGTCATAGTAGATAAAAAATCGGTTCCGATATACCTCCCGAGCTCGCTACTTGGGGTGTTACCCCTTTGTCGTTTACTGTTTTCATTTCTCAAAGTATTATATAAATTAAGCATCGGGTTTCTACTTGAGCTCGACGAACTCAATTCCATTACGGTGGATTACCGGTGGATATTTGATGTTATACCATATTTTTCAAGATAAACATTAAACAAATTTTTAAGATAATCATTAAATTGTTTTTTGTATTAGACGCAAAAAAATGGATTTTGTTCATGTAAATCTAAATCATAAGTTATCTCATCAATTAAAGTTTCCACCCCCGAAACATTTAAGCACAGGTCTAGTACGGCGGAACACGTAAAAACAGGGGGTAGTTCGAAAAAATATTTTTTAAAATTTTCTTTCATAGGCGCCACCATTGCTGAAAACATGTCGTTTCTTTCTTCAAATTCACTTAATTTACGTGTCATTAAATACACTTGATTAAGTGTTAGACAACTTGTCGGATAATAAACCCCCAATAATTTTGTAGTTGCATTTTTAAAAACCTCTAAAAATTAAGTTATTTCTTAAATACATTCCCAACCCTCTAATGGAAACGGAACAACCCGACCCCGCATCGCAAGACCATCATGAAAAATATAAAGTGTTTCTTTTTGTCGCAAAGCACTATTCCCACCCCTCTAATTTACGTGTGCACCTCTAGGTTCCGTTACATTTCAATATGACCCTTTAAATTTCAATTTGACCTACTAAATCTAGAGGTGCACAAACGAACCGGTTCCCCTACCCCAACCGGAACCAAACCGGTTTCGACCCGGTGGTAGGCCAAACCGGTTCCAACCCGGAAAAAACCGGCGGTTTGCGACCGGTTTGTATATTTATAGCCCAAACCGGTTTGGAACCGGTTTTTACCCAACCCGGTTTACGAACCAGTAAAAAAAAAACCGGTTTGGAACTGGTTTTACCGTTAAAAAAAACTTTTTCAAACGGTACTAAAGCTGTTTGAAGCATTTTTGACCGTTTTTTTGAAGTTATTTTTACCATTTTGCCCTTATATAATAGTATAAATAGGTAGTGGGTGTAATGGTTTAGTCACAACACTCAAAAGCTCAAAAACGTGCTTAAAAACGCAAAAACGCTCTCTCACTTGCTCTACTTTTTACTCTCTTTTACTTTCTTGAATTGTATAATATGGCTTCTGAAGCATCCATTCCAACCGGTGGATCCTCAAGCGCCGCTACCGTTGTAAGAATTCTACCAACAACGAGAAATCAAGAGATTTGGTGCAACTACGACTTATGCGAAATGTCGAATGGTCAAAATAAAGCTCGACGCAAGTCTTGTGGTTCGTTTTTCAAGTCGGATTCAAACTCGACGTGCAAGGCTTTGAAAAGTACGCCGACTCAAGGCCGAACATCAATCGGAACCGATGGTGGTATATGGAACTTCGATGTAGATATGGTTCGAGATAGAATGGCAAAGTTTGTAATTCAAGAAGAATTACCGTTCTATCACTTCGACAACCTCGGTTAACAAGATTGATTCAAGAAACTCTTCAACCGCGCTACACTCACGTAAGATCCAATTTGATCTTTTAAAACACTAATAATATGATCGCCAACGTGGGGTTAGCCCACTTGATAGATGTTTTGTCTCTTAAAGATGAGAGTCTGGGTTCAAACCCAGACAATGATGTAATATTGAGTAATTTAGGCGTAGTATAAGTTTGTCATTAAAAAAAATATACCTATTAAGGCCAAGTATGACTCATTAAGTATCATGATAACTCTTAATATTAAGACGTGAGGCATTAAAACATTTATGATCGGTTATAACTCACTATTTATATCTTTAGTTATTTATCTATACTACTATATAATACAAATTCTTTGAGACAATAATGCAATTTCAATCAAACTTTAAGACACTTAAAACAATATTGTTGCATTTGGTACAAGTTTTGATGCATACATAATTCGTGATTTACAGGTTTGTCCTTCTATATAGTTCTATAGATATGTTTGTATCCCACATTGATCAAACAATAAAGCAAAATGAGAGATTAACACTTACAAAAAAGGGCCAATGAACTTGAGGGGGAAAACAAACTTATGATCTTCATGTCCTTTGTTGTGCAAGATCATAAAAAAGTTATATCTTTTCTGGTTAAACTTCATTAGTGTTCATTTTTTGTGATTTTTTTGGTTCATACAATTGGTTTAAATTGTGTTCTCTTTGTTTATATAGTAAGTATGTTCTGTTTATGTTTGGAGTGTTTAGTGATTATTTTTTTGTGATTTTTTCCCAATTTATCTTTGGTTCATATGGTTTGTTTTGAAGCCGATGCTCCATATTAACATGGTAATTATGTCATGTTCAAGTTTGAAGCATTTTTAAAAATATAAAAATTTATGCAGTTTGGGTTTGTAAAAGTCTATTGATTTTTACTAGAATAATCTATTATTGTTTTATCTTGAACTTTAAATTATGGAAGATATAGATTTGCAAGTGAGACGGTATTTGGACGTTGATATATGACATCTTAGAGGATGTTCAAATTCTCTTATACCAATCATGCGTTTGTTATATAATTGTTCAAAAACAACTACCTGTGGTGTAACAAAAATCGTTATCTCTTTTGTAGCACACTAGCACGGGAGTACAAGTTTTTAGTAGTATAAATATGTTTGTTATCCCATATTATCCAAACAATAAAATAAAAGAAGAATTTAACACTTATAATAGATTATTCGTCAACTTAAGCAAAAAAACTGATAATTTGTGAATCCTTTGCTATGCAAGGTCATATACAAGCTATAACTTTTCCATTTAACATTTTGAAGTGTTCATTTTCTTTTGAAATTTTATTTTTGGATTATACGGTCCGGTTTGAATCCGGATCTGCCTGTTAACATAGTATGTTATGTTTAAGTTTGAAGGATTTTTTTTATAAAAGGTTATAACTTTGTGTAGCCTGGGTTTATTAAAGTCTATTGATATTTAATAAAAATCATCTATTAATGTTTTATCTTAAACTTCAGATCTTGAAAAATTTAGATTTACAAGCAAAATGTCGTTTGGGCTTCAACATTTGTGATTCTAGAGGACGTCAATAGTTATGTTATACCAATCATACGTTATTTATATAATTGTTCAATGACAACCAAGTGTAATGTAACAAAAGACGTTATCCCGTTACGTAGCACAGGTTTACCTACTAGTAACTATTAAATATATAAACTTTATTTATAATTAAATTTAAATCATAAAAATCTATAATGCTTATATTTTATAACTTTTTATATTCTCTTTCTTTGCTAAAATCATCCATTTCCCTTCAAATTTTCTAAACATTTTCTCCTTAATTTTTCTGAAGTTACCCATTTCCCCTTTAATTTCTCAGTTCTATCGCACCATCAATCTTTTCCTTGATCGAGTCAAGACCATTTAAAGCGCCATAGGCCCATTTAAGCGACGGGCGCAGAAGTGAGTGGCAATGCAGGATCCTGTAACATGAGTGTTATTACAATACCAAATTATAATATCGTTCAAGATTGATGGTTTAAAGGTCAAGTCTGGCTCATTTATTGTTAAATTATTAAATTTTTATTTTTTATAATTATTTATAATCATACTTCCTATATATAACATAACATATATTATTTGTTAAATTATTAAATTTTGATTTTTTATAATTATTTATAATCATACTTCCTATATATAACATAATATATATTATTTAGTTATTTTTGTCATTATAATATATCTCATAATATGATTTACGTAAACATATTATTATATATTTAAATATGTAAATAAAAAGTTATATAAAAAACGCTCGTTTAGGCTCGCAAGCCGGCTCGAGCGCAATATATGAAGCTTGGGCTCGAGCTCGTTTAGTAAATGAGCCATAATGTGAGCTCGAGCTCGTTTAAGCTCGGCTCGATTCGAGCTTTTTACGATCCAATCCCAAGTAGCTTATGTCTTTGCTATAGAGTCAAATTCTTTAGGATGCATAAGTTTTGGCATAGGATACAACCATGCACAATAGCCAGATATCTCCTCTACGTTGAGAAGAACAAAGTAGAAGAATATAAAACTTTTCATTGTCGTCTACATGGCTGTGAATCGACAAGCATCATTTTTAACCTTTGAGCAAAGATGATGACCTAGGAAAGCAACATATGACCTAAAAACACTTTTAGTTTAACTTGTCTAAATGTGTAGTCCACTAGCTATATGCTACTATACTTTTCGCATAGAGAGAACAAGTTTACACATTTCTGCTTGCTGATCTAAACCATTAGAAAATTGGTGGTATCCATAAAAGGTGGTTTATCTACATATAGGTTAATTTATAGAATAAAAGCTAACGTGCATCTAACAAAACACTGATTTTGTGATCACACGTAATGTGATTTGACAGTGTGAATAATCTTTTATTAGACCAGTCCCTTGATTTCGAGAAACCTTTTCAAGTGGAATTTGGAATATAAACTTGCATGATTAGTGAAAAGCATACACTCTCACTCGTCACACAAGTTTATAATGAAAAAGCTCAAGTTTTTGTTTTTTTGTTTATAAATACTGTTTTTGATCCCCTTTTACCTCCAACGCCGCACGATTAGTTGCATCAACCCAAAACAATATTCACGCATCCAAATTGTGTAAAATGATCGGCTGGGTAGACATTTACAATGTAATTTCCGCGATGTTTCCACTCTATGTGGCGCTAGTTCTAGGCTATGGCTCGGTGAAATGGTGGCACATGTTCAAGCCAGACCATTGTGATGCAATAAACAGGCTCAACTGCTACTTCATCGTGCCACTTTTTACATTTGAGTTCACAACCCGCATCAATCCCTACACAATGAATTACAAGTTCATAGCTGCGGATGCAATCTCTAAAGCCATCATTCTCATAACAATATCCTTATGGGCTAAATGTAGTGTTAAAGGTAGTTATCAGTGGTCAGTTACAAGCTTCTCTTTATCTAGCTTGAATAATTCTCTCGTCGTAGGGGTTCCCCTTATGCACGCGATGTATGGGAGCTTTGGAGAAAGTTTGGTCATCCAGTCTTCAATTGTGCAATCCTTGCTTTGGAATATGTTGTTGTTGTTCATGCTAGAGTTTGAACAGGCGAAACAAAAGTTGGATTTGGAGGTTGTGCCAAACGATTCGGTCATGGATATTGAGAGCAATGACAGTGGGGATACAAGTGGAAGACCTTCTGTATTGATTATAATGAAAGTAGTTGGGGTAAAGATTGCTAAGAACCCCAACTCTTATTCATGCATTTTGGGACTTTTTTGGGCACTTGTTGCGAATAGGTATGCTTTCTTTGATGATAAATAGATCACTAGTAAAATTTAAGAATTGTTTTGGATTAGTATGTGGTTTAGGAGTCAATTAAGTACTTCTACCAGTTTAATTGGAACTTCTTGTAATTCTAGCTAGGCAGTTTGCTAACTTTATAAGCGAACTCATCCATAAAGCATAAAGCGATGGAGATCTCAGGTGAAGTCTCATCATTACCTTTAATTGTAGAACTCTTGTGAAAGTTAGACCAAAAAGTAGGTTCGCTCAACAAACTTCTCAAGTTCGCTTTCACACTAGCAAAGTCTAAAATATTTGTTAGTTTTGCATGAGGTTTGCTAGTAAAGGTAGTGAACTGTCTAAAAGTACAAGAGGTTCTATAAAACTCCTAATGATACTTAGATGAATCCTAAACTGCCTACTGATTCAATAACTTTCCATAAGTTAAACATAATGTAGGTGTATGCAAAATGTGCATAGTTCTCATTATCATGTTCTGTATTGATTCAGGTGGAATCTAAAAATGCCAATGGTCTTAGAGGGATCAATACTGATCATGTCAAGAGCGGGTTCAGGTGTTGCAATGTTTTGCATTGGTGAGAAGTTTTGCTTCTAGCTTTCATGAGAAAAACAAATATACCAATACATAATTACTTCGCGTTCGATTGTCTTTTCCTTTTCACATAAGCTAAAAACACACCATATATTTTCAATACGCGTGGTGCATTCTTTAATGGAACTTCGAAACAAAATGTGGTGCATGCATGCAGGACTATTCATGGCTTTGCAAGAGAAGATAGTTCATTGCAGTGTTAAGCTAACCATGTATGGGATGATATTGAGGTTTGCGGCAGCACCAATGTCAATGGCTCTTGGTTCTTTTTCGATGGGTTTGAGAGGCGATGTTCTTCGTGTTGCCATCATTCAAGTAAGCATGCAATCTCTTTGGATGATAGAAAATTACCTTCTTTATCCTAAACGTATCATCGCGAGCTGTTTAAATGGGTGTTTAAAAAACATATTTGAGGGTGCTTATAAGTGTTAATCGGTGTTTGAAAGTTTTGAACGGGCGATAAATATTTGACAAATTTAAAATTTCAATAACAAAAGTTAATGATCATTATAATAAGATAGAGTTTTCTCTTCATCGATGACAAAATCGGACAACGTGGTCCGTGACAAGGACGCCACCTGGTCGTCCACACGTCTCGTGTTATGAGTGCTCTAATCGTTAAGAAAAACCACAACACTTTTAGGCTATGTCATATATACACACAAAATACATCATTTTTTTTGTGCTTGTATTCAACGGTTTAAAATGTGTTATGTTCACCATATATACTTGTTTATGTCGACTATTTGAATTGGTTTACAGGCTGCTCTACCACAAGCCATTACATCTTTCGTATACGCAAAGGAATATGGTCTACATGTAAACGTCCTCAGTACTGCGTAAGATCCTTGTATTTTCCATCAATTTTAGTATTGCTTTCGAGTATGTAATGATTATTTTTTATATATTTTTCCAGGGTAATCTTTGGCACAATTGTGTCCATACCGGTGCTAGTTGCATATTATGCTCTTCTGGGCCTCTTACATGGATGATGGTCGTGATTGATATCATGTAGAATTAAGATCACAATATAATTGGATAACACTTGGACAATATATGTATTTCGATCTTGTTAGCAATCATCTCTTTTTTATGGTACGAACTTCATACTATATATGAAGTGAATGCCCATGAGCTCAAACTGTATCTCTTTGACTCAGTGACATGTATTTAATTACATAACTTAAATCAGCATGTGGTGTCCTTAATTATAATGAAGAGTTGAAAACGTGTATCATTACGGTTTCAACCTTTTGCATCAAGTCTTGAGTTCACATGAAAACGTGTGACATGTATTTCTTTTTTAACTTGAGCCCCCATCATTTAAAAGGATTACCGCCCAACAACTGGATACCATTAAACTACAACCTTTTGAACCTACTATTAGTATATAGTGTAATTATTGGTGATCCAAGGTTGTATGTACTGCTTAATGATTAGTCATTAAAAAAGATAATTAATGTATAGTAACAAATTTCTATTAGTGTAATTGTGTGTGTGTGTGTGGTGGGTGGGGGTGAATAAAAATAAAATGGTATACCTACCATTGTCATACAAAAGAGCAAATCGACATGACATGAGTTCTTTTCTATCCCAAAAGTCCCATAAAGACCAATTACCAGTGGAACAATGGAATCTTATTCCTCCATACTTACAACTAGTGTCAGACAAAATCACTTCTTTTACAATATTGATACATGATTGTCACCACACCCATCGTATCGTATCCTATCTCAAGGTTTAAAAGTACGAAATCGAGCCTCAAGGCGTTTTCCCTTCGCCTCATGAGGCGTAAGCCTCGAGGCGAACTGAGGCGTAAGCCCGAGGCGGAATTAAAAAATAAATATAAAAATTATATATCTTATAAAAAATAAAATACAGACTAATTTTATCATAGGATTCATCAAAAACATCAAAAAACACACATTAAAAAGACATGGAATGTTTGAAACTGACACAAAAAGTCTAAAACATCATAAACCAAGTGAAAAACCCCCTGAGGCGCACTCTCAGTCATATGAGGCGCACGTACAAAACAATCCCCTGAGGCGGCGCCTCAGACTCGTTTTCTGGGCGCCTCGCCTCGAGGCGCACGCCTCAACCGTTTTTTAAAACCATGTCCTGTCCTTTCAAAAAGTAATCTCTACACATCATATAAGATACTTGATCGAAAAATTTACATTCGTGGGGAACAAAATCTTCATCGCCATCATAATACTGTCAATGAAACGGCAGCTGACCGAAGCTTTACACCATCGTTCACCCATTTAGATTGAGGCGCACTCACGCCAGCAATAATCGTCTGCAAAATAAACACTCACACAGACGTTCAAATATGTTTTAACGTGGGAAGAAATTCTTGATTCAGAACGAGTGTAGTACTATTTTTTTATTAACAAGTCATTCACTTATTAAAGGACGCCCCTAAGGGACATCCTAGTGCTAATAGGAGTAGACTAGAAGCCGTTCTAGAAAAGAAACTTAATAATGGATCGATATTGCTTATGCTTTATCTGGTCAAATGTGTAACATCAAAAATTATTAAGAAAACCGATTGAAGGGACCAAACAGGTTGAAAAATCGCAAAAAAATATTTTTGGTGCACAAAAGTCCAGGTCAACCAATCCAGCCCGTACCAAAGAATCACTGTAAATAACTACTTGACAGACAAATTAAAGCAAATTTGGCTACAAACTATCAGCAGCCAAATAAGCTGTACTTCAAGAGATGTAAACTAACTACGTAATAATATATCGGGTATTCGTTGTATAAATGCATGCACCGGGTGTTTATATGTATTTTATGTTTAAAGAATCCATATGAGAAGTAAACATACTTTTCCACTGTTGACTGCAGCTACTAAAGCAGCACGCTGATCATCATTCCCAAATTCGTAGAAATAGTAGGTCCTGAAGAAAATTAAATCAAGAAAACGATCAATTTAGAAATGTCTGAAATGGAACTAGAAGACAGAGATCTTAAATAAAGACTAATATAGATTTTAAAAAACTTAGTGTGTGTTTAGTTGTAGAAAGAAACAGGAAAATCAGAAAAGGTTTTCGAACAGGGTTTTTCTGAAAATATTTCATGAAAAATAGAAAACTTGGGTTTCTCCTTTATGACTTTAATTCACAAAACATCAAAACACTGTTTCCAGCCCATCATGGTATACACTATACAGTCATTGACCACCTCAGTCACCACCCTATCACTGCTGCATCTTTGCCCTTGTCATCGGCCGTCTCCACCTGTTTCCACAGGCCGTTTTTGACCATCAACTGCCTTCTTCAACCATCCATTGTCACCCATCATCGACTGCCCCCCTCAGTTAGCATCAATGCCAGTCTCAGTCATCTCAGTCAAGCACCAATGCTCTCTTACGTTAGCTTCCTCCGGTAGCGCACCTCTACGGATCACCACCGCCCACATCAGTCAATTGTCTTCAGCCTCCTCTTTCCTGAGCCATCATTGGACACCCACCTACCTTGACCGCTGCGTCCAACCTTTGTCGGCCACCACTAGTCACCCACCTCCGTTGACTGTCACCACCACAATATCATTTTCCATGACCCACCACCGTCACCCATCGTTTATCCAAATGCGTTTCAAGACCATTTGTAATACTGACAACCATGAACTGACTAGATGTAAAGCTAATGATTTGTAATATATATTCCAGGCATAGCAAATAAGGCCCAGATGGCAAGAACAAGAGACAAGCTTGGGTGTCAGAAAGGAGGCATGAAAACTTGTGGTTCTTTTGGTGTGCATGATTATAAATTATGGGAGAATACAAACTAAGAGTACCTGTAACCTTCATCTTCCTTTATTTTTATGGCACGTGCAGAATATAAATCTGTCCCACCTAGAAAATATAAAGAACTATAAACAAGCAATCAAAAGATATAGGAAGTTTTATCAAAATTTAATAAGTAGGAAAATATATTTAAAAAAAGAATTCAACTATAGTTTCATACTTTCATAGAAGCAGGATTGTCTAAGCTATGGACAAATCAGGTAGGGTGGATAATGGGTCAAAATGGGTAAGCTTTTGAGACAGATCAAATGGATTGGGTTGACTCAATATTTGTGTTTTTTATGAATTTATGACCCCTGAAGCTTTTATCAACACTTAACAAATCATGGAACATTACTGTGAATTATATTTCTAGCTGAGCCTTTTAGTTTTACCAGTTTCTGCAGTTAGCAATAAAATATAAACCACATTATCTTATCTTCAAAGTTCAAACTATAAATTACCTGGAACAAAAATCTTCTTTGCTTCCTTCAATGTTCCCAGATCAGAAACATCTTTGGCCTGCAGTAAAGTTACGACATGGCCAACATTCAAAAACCCCTCGGCGCAACATACGCAATTCTATATAATCAGTTCAAAAGTTAAAAATTTGAGGGGGTTTTGGGGGCAAACAAATTTGGTTATCAAAATAGAATTTGGACCAAAGTTGGTTAACACATTATGCAAGTTTCCAAAAACAAGCCTATTCGCATGCCAGTGAAAGATGCAAAGTGCAATTTGAAACATTCCTTAAGAAAAATTGCTCGACCAGTTGCCTATCTAAAAGTAAAAGGCAGTTCAAAAGCACACGAAACAAGGTAATCATGTGCACCCTAAATAATGCTATCAGTTCATGTGTCATGATGATAATGGCGCCCAAGTCATTTTAACTTGGAAACTTCTCAGGCATAATAATATTCTAATTTTAGAAGGAAATTTATAAGAAGGAGGTAGTTGCGAGTTTCAAGACATAGACGGCAAGGAAGTGCTTGATTATACGTTAGAATCTTATATTGTAAGTTAGTAAACGATGACAAAATAAGATCATCACTAAACTGCATCTCTATGACTCTATGATATTGAACTTTAATCAAATACGAAAACTTTTAAAGCTCACAAACCTCTAAAAAAGTAATCTTGAGTTGATTAGACGGGCGGATCACAACGCTTAGAACTTCGGATCTGTATTAATTGCTAACCAGGTGAGACTGCAGAATCATATAGTAACGTTCACATTTAGTTAAAGAAAGGACAACCATTTAGTTAAAGAAAAACAATCAATTTAACAGCAAATGTATATATTCCTAAACTTTGCAAGAATGCATGAGTTTAATAAAAAGAGCCAAGAACGTATGTTTTCCAAAACACAGACTCATACAAAGTGTTAGTATGTTCTGTGTGTTAGAAGTGGCAACATCCACAACTTAGTTGGGTTAGGTGACAAGTAATCACGTGTAATTTTCAATATGGGTCGGTTGGTTACTCAGGCTGAGCTGCCAACACTTTTCCCATTCAAAAAATTAACTTACATATAATTAACGTAGTAAATATGATAACGTGTACTACACTGTTATAACAATAATATTTATTTCTTTAAAAGCAGTTTAAGAGGATGTAAGCCTTAGGATACACTCCAGCCGACTTTCAACACATTCTGATCCATCTCATATTTAGCTAAGGTTTTCTTGTTTTACCCATTTGGCCCATTGCCATTTTTAGACAACGGCTCAAAATGAGCACCTCCAAAGATAAATAGTTAGTGTAGGACAGTTAAGTTTCTACAAATGCACACAAGGAAAGTATATCAATCGCAAAAACTTAACAATACAATGATAAAACTTAGATTACAGCTGTACCCATCAGGCGTAGCAAACCGTGCTGCAAATGTCTTTGGTTTAACTTTATCACCATAAAGAGACAAACCATCATTATAGTCCTATATAAACAAAACCAGCAATTGTGTAAGTATACCATTAATGTTCTGTATATGATGCGTTTTAATTTCTTGGTTGAAATTCATACGAAAATTTGAAGCTAATGAATTTTGAAGAGAGAGCATCCAAAATAGTGGTGATCTTATAGTACCAGATTATCCGTCTACTAACATGAAAATGCTGCTCAGATCCAGACTTTTATGCATCACAAACAAAAACTTACACTTCATTTCCAGTTTGGTCATTAAACTTTAACTGATACAAAAACCATTCTACTTTTCACATTGATTATTCTGGGTAATTTTGAGCAAAAACGTGTAAGATGCTTATGAAGTTAAATGGCTTGTTAGTACACAACAAACTTTTATTTATATGGAGTTTGTATCATATTGTACACCGTAGAAAACTTCACGATACATAAGCAAATCTAATCAGTTTAAATAGCCACACAAGACCTTAGATTCCACTGCTACAACTACAGAGGCCACTGGGTGAGATGAACACAAAGTTTACAAACATCGCAAAAAAATTCACTCTGCAATGCAATAGAAATATAGAATCACGATGCATATAACATTAACACAAAATTGAAAAGAAACTGACCTCTGGCTCCATGATATCCTCGAAATCAGGTGGAACCCTAATGGCGAACCCATCACCAAAGTATCGAAACCATGACTTAGTGCTGGTAATACCTGACAGAATCGTCTTAGTAGAAGAAGAAGGAGTTTGAGCTATGAGATTTGGAGGTTGAACAAAGGCTATAAGAGATGATAGAGTGGAAATCGAGACGAATGCTCTTTTGGATAAAGTGGATTGTTCGGAAAGAGAATTCGTAATGGGATTGAAAGGGTTTAATGAGGGTTTAGGGGGGTGTGATTGTGCGATTAGAGAGAGGATTGTTGCCATGAAAGCTAGGGTTTTGCTGAGAGGATTAGAGGGAATGATCGTTCATTGTTGAAGATGGGGATTCAAGGGGGGGAAAGGATAAGAAGCTTACCTGGTGAAACACAATTTGAACTTGATAATATATACACACCGTCACATTACATGGATATTTAGAATTTCGAAAAAGAATATATACATCATGTCAAACGATATGAAGGTGTTTTTTCTTATTTCGGGGTTTTTAGTTTTTATCATGTGTATAAGAGTTTTTTAGTGAGAACATTTTAGGGGTCGTATGAGCGTATGTGTTACACATAAGCGAGCGATATGACGGTGCACACCATCAATAAAAGTTGTGTATATCATATAACGTTTTTGGTTATACGGTTATAGATAGCACGGGTGTTGTATTTATAGTAGCTCCCTTATCAAAAGCAATTTTAACCTTCAAAGTATCAACATAAACATATGAATTCCAAATTTTGATAATTAGTAGCTTGTTGTGATTGGTCAGTGTGTTATATTACAAGCGACCATTAAACCAAAAAGTTGGTTTTTATAAAGTATTTGATTGTAGGTGTTAGCCATAGAAAGGTTGGTTGGCCCAACGTTAGAGAGGCGTGCTATCAATCCATGCCACATGAGTTCGAACCTTATGGTGGGGATTTTTTTCCAAGTGTTTTTTGTGCTTTTTTTTTGTTTTTTTCAAAAATACAACAAACTAATTGTCGCGTACTCATGTAACGAAGGTTATAATATAGTTAAATTTATAATAAAATTTATAACATATACAATGTTAGCAACTTGTCTCACATGATTTTTCATTTTTTATTCTAAACTTGTTTATTCCGGTGTGATTTATTCATTTAAAGAAGGCTAACGGAACTTAATTCACGTTCACTTTGAGAACTACTATGCTCCGCTTGGTTCACAGAATCCTCAGAAATTAAAATTGGAAGTGGAAAATTTCCCATCAAAAATTTTGTTTGGTTGATCAACGGATGAAATTGAAATTGAAAATTTTTCTCACATTCATTGGAATTCACATTTATTCCACTTACCCATAGAATGTTCAAAATAACATTTCAATTCCACTCAAAATTGACCAACCAAACACGTTATCAAATTTAGTAAGATTCTAATTCCATTTTCAATTCAATTTTTTTGCAAAACATTTTACGAATCAAACGGCCCCTACGTGTTGCAAGCAAAAGTCAAATCAATAATATCTTATACTCGTATACCAAACACATAACCCATGACTATCCCTTTAATTAACGCCCTATAGTTTGTTTAAATTATTAAATTTAAATACGATTTTTGTACGACAAATGTGCAACCCTATTTCGTAGGATATGTGTTATTTTAATCGGGTCCGCTTATCCGTTTTCCAGCCGGGACCACACCCCCAATCCCTCAGAAAAAAACCCATTATTGAAATAACTCACCGGCTCAACCCTAAACATTTTATTAAAAGTAAAACTTAAACTCATAACATATTTATATTTACATGTCACATATAAAATTTAAATATAATTATCATTATTTACAAGCCATGGTACAAGCCTACACCTTCAAATTCCCCATCATATAAAATAGACACCACATTATCCACAAAACTCCCAACCAACCAATCCAAACCACTCATGAAATACTCCACTTCACACATCAAATGTGTTATGTGATGAGAAGAACAACCATCACATTTTCCTCAAATCTCCACAAATGGAAACCATTTTAGCTCCACGCTCTTTGTCTTCTCTTTTCAATCTCAAATCCTCCATCCCACAACACCAAAACCCCAAATCAAACTCCCTCACTCCCCCAATTTCCAAACCCCTTTGTTGTAATCTCAAGAAAGATTCAGTTTTTCAATCTTTTTCAGCATTACCCACGAACCCCAAATGGTTTTCTCATGTTCAACATGGATTAGCTGCTTTAGCTATCTCGTTAGCACTCAATTTCACCCCAATTTTGGCTAGTGGGTCTGCATTAGCGTCGGAATTTGATGTGCTCAATGAAGGTCCTCCGAAAGAAACTTATGTGGTGGATGATGCTGGTGTTCTTAGCAGGGTAACGCGATCTGATTTGAAGAAATTGTTGTCAGATTTGGAGTACAGGAAGAAGATTCGGATTAATTTCGTTACTGTTCGTAAGCTCACGGTTAGTGCACACGAACTGTGCGATCTAATGTCAATCTAACAAAAGAAAATTTTACTTGGTGTTTAAATTGCAATGTGTTGCTCATAATTAGTTCTCTAAAATGTTTGGAACTTATTCTTAAAGTGAATGATTAATTTTTACTTTCTATACGTAGCAAATGCATAGGTGTTTAAGTTGTATGTATTTAGGTGATTTTACATTAATCACAATGTTATGCCGGCCTTATGTGATGAAACAATTGCATATCATAATTATAGTAGGTTCTTACCAAACACAAAAAACTTATTGTTGTAACCTGAGGTAGCTAGAATTATAGTTTAGATAAAGTTTCAGACGTATGGTTTGCTAAGTTTGAAACACTTTAAGCTTATTTGGTTCTTTTCTCTTAGATTTTGAGGAAAAGGGTGTGTTTATCTTTTGTAGGGTGTGACAAGAACCATGTTCATATGGTGTTTTTTACCGTTTTATTTTTATAGAAGTGATTTTTTCTAACGTTTTATATTTATAGAAGTGAATTTTTGCTTGAAACAAAAAACAAAATAGATGAATTGGAATGAAGGTTTTATTTATACATTTACTTTCATAATTTGACTATGGGCATGGTGTTTGCAGAGCAAAGCTGATGCATTCGAGTATGCAGACCAAGTATTGGAGCGTTGGTACCCGACACTTGAAGAAGGAAACAACAAAGGGATAGTGGTACTGGTGACCAGTCAAAAAGAAGGGGCAGTGACCGGGGGACCTGAATTCATCAAGGCCGTTGGTGATACTGTTCTTGATGGAGTTGTATCCCAGAACCTTCCTGGTAAACGTCGATTATCAACTTCTAACCTTATCTTCATCATGCTAAGTTAACAATCAAACATTTATCTAATTTACTATGCATATGTAGTATGTACCTTGTGTTTTAGAATCTTTTAACCTTTGATTTATCTGCTAGAAAACAAGAATGCTTGACCAGTTTGTCCAGAATAATTTTATGTTAATGCTTATTAAAAGAAGTATCAACTTTCTATGGGTCGTGCTTAACCCATGTAGTGTCTATTAAATCGCTCGAATCAAGTTGTTTTTTGTGGGTTCATATCTACTACTCTTTAATGTTTTGTACTTTTGTGCGCTCTGCTATCAACTTTATTTAACATGTGTGTCTTATGTTTAGATCATCATTTCTTAGTATGAATCTATGAATATTTCATAAAGGAGACTTGATTAGTTTGTTAAATGATGTCATTATGTGCTTTTTATATCACAATGTATGGCTACATTTTGTGCTTTGTTATGTCATAATTGATCTCCATTTGCCCTCATTATGATGGATGTTTAAGAATGGCTTGCCATTGAAGATTTATGATTCGATTACTTTTAGCGTAGAAAATGTAGCGGTAGTGATTGAATCTTGAAAACATTCATAGCTGTTTTAGATCTCGAGCTATCCTAGGTCAAGTTTGACCCGACACCCCCTTCTCTCTCTATATATATATACACACACATAAATGCATGCATACATATATATACACATACATGAACAAAATATCATCTTTATGGTAACAAATTGTTATAAAGATTTGTTATTTGGTTGGACAACATGATGAATGAGCAAATAATGACAGGAGCATAAGAACAATGGCCAACTAACACATCACTTGGTTGTGTGTATTACCCTGCAGTGTTGGCGACAGATGAGAAGTACAATGAAGCAATTTATAGTAGTGCTAAACGACTAGCTGCAGCAATTGACGGTCTTCCTGATCCTGGTGGCCCGCAGCCAAAAGAAAACAAAAGGGAATCCAACTTCAAAACTAAGGAAGAGACGGCTGAGAAACGAGATCAGTTTACAGTCGTTGTCGGAGGTTTGTTGGTTATCGCTTTCGTTGTTCCCATGGCACAATACTATGCCTATGTCTCCAAAAAGTAGTTAATACCCTTACCCGTCACCCGGCAATGTAATTAGACAATGAAATTTCCAATGGGTTATTTATGTTTCAGCTCACTAATGGCGCAATACTATGCCTATGCCTCCAGAGTATAGTTCTCGCTATCGGTTTTATAATTTTGTGGTTTCAAACGAGTAATTTGCAGACGTGATTATGTTAGCCCATTTGTGCGTAAATTAGTTGATTTGAGTTATAATTCTTCTATAACAGGTCAAATGGGTTGAAACTTAGGAAAATAATGCAAATGTGGCGAAAATACGAGGAATATAAGAAAATGTAATTATTATTGTAATAATATAATTTTTTTAGTAGTTTATAACATGTTCTATTAATATTAAATAGAAAGGTCGGTATGTGAGAGGAGGTTACTGTAGCTAACTGTATCTTCTCTTATCCACACAGTACAACTCCTATTGCACCGCCCTTTATTTTCTTCTACCACCACCAAAGCCACCGCCGACGCCACCGTCACCGCCACCGCCATCGCCACCTTACAATCCGATCGCCACTAGCCGCCACTATCACGACTGCCATCACCACCGGCTATCGTAACAGTCATGAACCCTTATTGATTTCAACCCAAAATACTCTCCAATAGAAGGCTTTGTCGGCCATACGATCGTCGATGGTGTTTCAGTTTGAAGAGTCATATTGGTTCGTTTACGACCCGCTAGAAACGAGGCATGCAGTCTCCGATCTAAACATGTATGTAACACTCTAGGCAAATACCACATCGGTCGTGGATATGAGAGATTCCTGGTTCATAAGGAATGTCCTGCCACTAATATCATCAACGCGTTTTGGGCGTATTGGCTATGGATGAGGAGAGAACTCCACAGTTAAGCGTGCTCAGGTAGCAGCAATCCAAGGATGGGTGACCTCCTTGGGAAGTTTCCACCTGGGCAACCAAAAGCAAATCCGTGAGCTCCTCGTGGGCAAAGCGGACAATATTGGTGGTATAAGAGGCCAAATGTTACAAAATGGTATCAGAGCCACTCCTGTGACGTTCGGGACGATGGGGCAAACCTCATCAAGAATGGTGAGTCCCCGGGGGTGCTCAGAGGGACACTTTAGGCAAATCCCACATCCATAGATGGGATGGTGGGGCAAATCTCATCGAGGACGATGAGTCCAAAAGGGGGGGTGTTTGTAACACTCTAGGCAAATCCCACATCAGTCGCGGACAGGAGAGATTTCTGGTTCATAAGGAATATCTTGCCTCTAATATCATTAACGCGTTTTGGGCGTATTGGCTGTGGATGAGAGGAGAACTTCACAGTTAAGCGTTCTCAGGTGGTAGCAATCCAAGGATGGGTGACCTCCTTAGGAAGTTTTCATCTGGGCAACCAAAAACAAATCTATGATCTGCTCGTAAGCAAAACGGACAATATTGATGGTATGAGAGACCGGATGTTACAATGTAAGTCATTGTCATCGCCACTACACCTTCATACTATCTTTAGAACCAACGCCCACTACATGTCGCCATTTTCCTTTTTGTCGGAGAGCGACACTAATTGCCTTTTTTTTCTCTCTCTATATGGATCTCTCTAGAATGAATAAAATTACATAAAAAAGAGATAGAATGAGAGAGAAGATGAGGCTAACAAAGAGAAGAGAACCCTCTTTTTTGTGGTTTAAAACTCAAAACAACATGCTGGGCTTCAGTTTTGTGCTTGCAAGATCAAATGGGGTATTTTGAAACCTCTTGAAACAGAGGTCTAAAGGTTGATATGATGAATAGATAGAAGGTGAAATGAATAGAAAACAAAAATGACAGCAGGTTTTTCTAAAAAAACGGGAGAGAGAGAGAGAGGGAGATTGGTTGTAGATTTGAAAACGTAAAAAATGTGTATTTTAAATTTTAATACTTTTACTATTACTTTATTTATTTATTTTCTGGAAGTTTGTACTTTTACTTATAACATTAGTCATGGTTTATACAAAATATTTTGAACAACGAATTATATATTAACTATACCATTTTGATATGTATACTTTTTGTTGCATGTATTATTATCGTTTGCGTAATTTTTCTTTTAAGACTTTCTTTTTATTTTTCTATATTATTTAGGTAGGTTTTTAAGGGATTTGGAACAATTTATTTTTTGACGTTGTGTTCCCGAGTTTACTTAAGGAGAGAAAAGAAAAGAATTTTTTTTTTCTTTTCCTTTTCTTTCTTTTCTTTTTCTTTCTTTCCCTTTCTTTTTTTTTTTTTTCCATTTCCTTTCAATTTGGAAGGATTCATTTTAGTTTTTATTTTCCTTCCATTTCCTTTCTTTTCCCTTCTTAAACGAACTCGGGAACACAACTTTTTTATTTTCCTTCCATTTCCTTCGTTAAAAAAAAAACTCTGGAACACAACAATTTTTTCTTTCCTTTCGATTCATTTCCTTTCTCTCCTTAAATGAACTCGGGAACACAGCGTGCGTGAACATTAGTGAATGCAATAGTAAACTCCCGCAACAAAGCGCGGGTACAATTTCTAGTTATGAGAAAGTATTAGTGGGATCCATTTCATTCATCTATGTATTTTGACCCGAACTCATTTTAACTCTCATGGATACAACTCACACAATCTTTTCATGTTGCCATCTCTACTAATTTGAAACTATACATTCCAGATTTCACAAATCCGTCCAATCTAAATGATCTTAGGAAATTGTTATAATCTAGCATCAGTATATACTATTACCATGTTATATTTTATAACTTTTATCTAAACAGTTCTCGAGTTCATAACCAGAATCAATAACAACTGATGTATCCATGTGCAATGTGATGCGTACATGATTACATGATATAGTATGTATTATCACTATTATGTATATAATCAAAGTTTGTTGCTTGGAACAATAGGTAAGGTTGTTGTTTTGTGACCTTGAAGTCATGAATTTAAGTCGTAAACAACTGTATGATAAGGTTGTATGCATCAAATGGTGAAATGATCCGGCCTTCAATTGAGATTAACACATGCACATAGATATGACTAGGAGTAAATATGTATTTGATATGAGTTTCAAAAAAAATATTACACTAGCACGCACACACACATACGTATCAATCAATGAATGCGTACATGCATGTATGTGGAAGCATGTAAGTACGTATTCGGTATTTCCTTATAATACGTTGGTAGTAGGTATTATATATGCAAGCATTTGTATGGTTTTTGTGTTCAGTAAGTTTAAAGTTTGGATAGAAACACGAGTAACAAATCATCTTATGAAGTCTCTAGTGATTACTAGAAAACTTAAAGAATTGATTACATTTACGTTCTTTAGAACTTAAGATTAAGAAGAAATGGCATCTTGTCAGCAAAAGGTGGATCTGAAAACTTTCCAGTGAGAATTTGAGAGGCGATATGTTGATTTGCAGCCTCTGTGTAATGTATTCCATCCCAATTAACATATTCAGTTGTATCATTGCATACTGTGGTTGTGATGGAGCTACCATTTATGGTCTTCACTTGCCCGCAACTCAATTGGCTGTTGTAGTTCAATGGTGGACCTCCATAACCACAACAAGCTGTCGTAGGCTGTTCAAAACCTGCAAATTTCGATATTTAACTTATTTTTCTACAAATTTTATTTTGTTTTACATGTATAAATCTGGAATTTTATACGTGAGTTAGAATTTTATCTGTTGATTAATTGATTTTCTACTTTCATAAAATTATAGTTTTATTAATTTTAACTTCTTTTTTTTTCAAGTGATTCATGTTAGAGTATTCACATCAGCATCTTCGTTTTCACCTCGCGTCTCTAAATTATAGAAGAAACATAAAAAATTTGTAATTTTGCTCATACATCATGTTCTTCATCTCCATCTCTTATAATTTTAAAGCATTCACAATAGGTCCCCTATATTTATGTGAGTGTATTCCATATATATTAGGAAGCTGTTGTAAGTGGTTGTGAGTGAATGATAGAAAAAATGTTAATGTTCATCTGTATATTTAGAGAGTCACTGTTCAACCCTTATAAATTTTTTAATATTTTTGAAAGTGATTGTGAACGAAAGAGAGAGAAAATATAATAATAAAGACATAAAAATATTATTAATTGAAAAGAAAAGATAGAAAACTTGATTTGAATGCTCTTAGGGGAATCCATAATGATCCCTTACATTTGAGGTCACCATCGATTCCTCAAATCTATTATTTTATATTTTGTAAGAAGTTGTGAGTTGATGAAAAAATAATAATAATAATAAATGAATAATTAAGTATAATTAATTGAAATAGGAATATATATGACAAAACTTATATGAGAGAGACTTTTAAAGAACGAACAAATTTTTTAAAGGATGATGTTTTTTGTTAATTATGAACATAAAGATGTGAAAGCTAGTGTGGATACTCTTACAACCAAGAAAATAAGCTAGTATGTTAAATTATTGAAAAAACTAAAACTATGTCGTTTATATGTAAAATAAAATAATTTAGAGGGCCAATTTAGTAAAACAATGCAAAAATTTAAAATAGTTCACATGAGTTTTTCCATATTTAACCCAGCCTTTAAATTATAGGACAAACATAGACGACATGTAATTATACTGATACATTAGGTTCTTATCCCTATCACCATCTTTTACATTTTTAAGCGATCATAATGATCTATCATATTTAGGGTCACCGTTCATCCCTTAAATCTATTATTTAATATTCATTGTGGTTTTTAGTGAAAAGAAAAAAAATACATTTTAAGAGAGATAATTTTTTATTAATTATAAAAGATGTGGGTGGAAAAGGCTCCGTAAATGCTCTAAATTGCATAAATCGTTTTTTTCTTTGATCTCAAATACTATTTGCTTGTGATAACTTATTTTTTCCGAAACTTTTTATGCCAACTTTTTGAAAGTGACCCATTTATCCCTATTTGATTAGTTATTTAATTAGTTGTTATTGTATTTAATATTTTAATATAATGCAAATATGTACTTACGTATTTTGTTTTTATTTATTTTTGAATTCCGATTTCTCTATTGTAAAAGCACATCCAATTACGTCCCGTGTGAAGAAGAGAGAGGGTGTACGCTATTATGTATGCATTTAATTTAAGTTGATCTTTTTGTTTGATTTGTCAGTTGATTTCCTAAGGTCGGAGGGTGAGGAACACGGATAACCTCCGTGGCTTGTGGGTATGGTTGATCTTGTAGCTACACTACCGCCACTCAAGTGGGTAGAGTCAGCGAGTAGGGGAGGTGGGTATACGAACCCATTAAAGCCAAACCACTTGATGGTTTGATGATGTCTCTCTACCCTGGTTTCGACCATTGGTGATTCAAAAAAAGAACTCTCCGTATAAACAATATTAAAAATCATCAATGTTATATAGGCTTATATAAGATAATAAAAGTCAAAGGGCATTTGATCTAAATGGTAAAAATGTGTTATACGCTGCCTCTCGTTAAAAGATTAAGGTTTAAGTCTTCTAGTTGATAAATGATATAGATTTAATAATAGCTTACAATATGTGGAGTCGAGTTTCAAAAAGGTGAAATCATAATAAAAAAAAAATTAAGCCCGTTAAAATTAAGAAGTTATTAATAAAACAGATAAAAGTCAATTTACTTAGTTCTACATGCATGGCTGTATGAAACAAAGAGTAATAAACTATTTATGATTTATATTCTACAAAAGACTTTCTAGACATCCTTTTGAAAACAAGATCCTGTTATTTGGTAAAATTAATAGAAAGAAAATAAAAAATACAATATGATCTATTTTAAATAAGTTAAAAAAAACATTATATCTATATAATCCGGAAACAACGATGAATAATTCTCTTTTGTGTTTGGTTGGCTTGACATGTGACAAGACACGATTGGACCACAAAACCTTTATTATTATTTTCTTTTGGTTTTCGAAAACTAACAGCGTGCAAAGGATTTGGTTTATGAGGTTTAACCGAAAAAAGTGTTTGCCTCAAATCCTCAATGGTAATGCTTGTCCATTGAGTGTCAACTATATCTCGTCGTCTAGAAAATCTAAATCCTATCACATGTTTGGCCTTTTTCATTTGTTTTCTTCACATCATCACATGTGACTTCCCATGTTTGTTTTCTAGCGACCATAATGCTCATGCCACATAACGACACTTTCCTTTATTCCAAATGATTTAACAGTGAGTTCTAAATTCTATAATAATTCATATATTTATGTTACTTTTCTCAAACTCTTTTTTAAGTGTTTAACATCTCAAAGATTGTTATCCTAGCTCTAGGGGTTTGTTATTCAGTTCTAAACGGACCATGCTGAAAACTGATTTGAATGAAATCAATTATAACCAAACAAAATTATAAATTCGGTTTTTGGTTAGGTTTAAAATTAATATTGAATTCGTTTGATTTATCAGTTTTACAAATTTTGAATTCATTAAACCAAATAACCTGATAACAAATAGTGGTTATTTAAGTTTGACATTTAGCTCGAACAATTACAATTTTAGCCCGATCTTATTTGCACACATACTTTTTTATACTATAGATACATTTGTTACTTGTTAGTGAATGAACATATTATTTGACATATCGCATAGGTAAGAGTTGAGGTTTTATGCTTGTTTAAGGGCATTTTGACTTCTAAGTTCTAAACATATAGATGTTGAATTCAAATGTATTTTTTTTCATAACTTTAATATGTAACTTAAGTTTCAAAGTAATTGTTAGTCTAAGGGTCCGTGGCATCAACATATTATATTGTATAAAGCTACCATAGAGAAAGTGAAAACTAGTGGTACTAACCGTATTTTGAGTAATTCGCAATGAGATTTGACTTTATTGTGAAGACGTCAACATGGGTTAAGTTGGCATCGGGGTACTGAGCTTGCAATTTTGTGACAAGCGCATGTAGTTGTATGTTGAAAAGATTAGCTGCTTGATTGTGCGTCGAAACACAACCTTGGGCATCAAGTTTTGAGGGATCTGTCCCAAATTTAGCAATGTTTTGGGGCAAGCACCCAAGCGGCCCAGTGTTATGAATCCAAAATTTTCTTGCACCTTGATCGTATAACGTCTGAAAAATAAAAAGATCTTATTACAACATAGGCACATACAATGGTATTCTAGAAGCTTGAGTTGTTGATTAATCATAAGAATATTATTAAACATGTGCACATATAACGGTATTTTAAAGCCTGAGATGTCTATAGTTAAGTTGACATGCCACCGAACAACAACTATCATATAATGTAATATTACTATATTATATATTATAAATGAAAAATTCATCTAATAGTAACAAGTTACCTAAGTGTTTTATTAAAAGCATTGAGACTTCTTTTGTTTCGTAAAAAACACTCAACTTTTAGCATGTGTTTTAATGTTATAAAACCTGTTTGTAAATTAAAAAACAATTTAAATTATGTGACGGGTGTAAAACATATATAAATCTTGGTTATATAGTTGTTTAAGTTACTTCAAATTATAAAAGAAAAATATCACTAAATAGTAATCAAGGTTAATATTGTTATATTTAAATCCACTTAATGTTAACAAAATAACTTTTTATAAAAAATTCATAAGATTAATATACCTAATAAATGATGAGCGGCTTTATTTGAAAAATACCTTTTTAAGTAACTTAGATGGTAGGGAACCTGGTTACAACTCAACATTCAAGTTAAAAGTTTTAACTTTGGTTATCTAATATTATTCTCATAATATCTATTTGATTCAAGTCGTCTGGTGCTACTTTATCAAGTTACATATAGCAGCATCAAGAGATAATTGACAATCTAAAGTTTAAATCAATTTCATAGAAAAAGTGATACATATATCACCGGTATTCTTCAAGTAGTTTTGAAAAATTAACCTTTTGGTTTGACCAAACTAATCTAATAAACAATCAACCGTTTCAATTGATGAAGATACCAACCTAACAAACTTCAATTACAATAAACTTATAAATCTAACCTTAATTCCGGTTTCAAATTCGAGTAAAACAAGTGGAATCGAAGCCACGACTTGGTCAAAAGTTTTCGAGTAAAATGCACCCGCGAGATCGTTTTGGCCTATGTCGAACATGTATAGCCCCTTACTAAAGTAATCTTCATCAGGCAAGAACTTGTTGAACCTTCTTGCTGTTACAAACATAACCAATTGTCATGTCAACAAAACTACAACCACCAGGGTTACAAGAAAACAGTAACCCGTGTGACTCAGGGCACTTGGTTCAATACAAGGCCCTGGTTCATTTAAGCAGTCTTTTTAAGTTTGGTCATAAAGGAGTATTCTTATAAGTACAATTAAGCAATGCTGGTAAGGTATGACATACACTTAGCTTGCAACTGAAGAACGCGAGCCTTGAATCGAAAAAACTGAGCCACTTGGATCCCAAACGAGAACGGGCTAACGGCGTTGGGACCTGGCGGCAGTATAGTAGACCCCGCCGCTGCGAAATTGCATCCTTTACGGAAATTCGGGACCCCTAGAGCTTCAAGGTACGCGTTTAAGAAAGGTAAGTCCATCGCGTCGACTGCAACATAATCATACATCTTCGTATAAGAATACAAATACAAAGAAAAAAAACAAAAATGTGAAAGGAAAGAAAAACTAACTTAAGAAGTCTATGATAAGACGCCCATCACAGAACCTCCCAGACGGTCCCTTGAAATATGTTTGACCGTTGGAGGCTCGAGATGTTCTCCGACACCAGCGACCAAGTCGCCAGTGTCGGAATTCGAGTCTCCAAAGTTGAAAACTGCTGGATAGTTGAAGTCAATGGCATTGGTTGCATATGATATGCAGAAAATGAGTAGTAGAAGAACATGATGTTTCATGTTTGGGGTGGGGGTTTCCTAGCAGCAGGGGGGAAGCATGGTTTCTGTATATTCTACTTTATGGTGGGGGTGTATGAAGGAGTGTTGGGATGCTGTTGTTTGTAAGCGATGTTTGCTTTGAGGGCACTACTGATGTGAAGTTACGGATCTACCCTTGTTGGTTAAGTAGTCAAGGGTAGTTCTGTTATGTTGTCAACTAATTTGGGGCTTTTTGGTAGGGTGTGTTCAAATCATTTATGGCTGTTAGGCTTTTGATGCCTTTTGTCTTTCAATTGATTATCACATGTAGGGTGAGCATGATTAAGGTTGATTATGGGTTAATACCGAGCTTAAATCCGATGATTTGATTATTACGGCTAAAATGTACGCTTAATTCGTTTATAGAAAAAAAGTATAGTTAAATACTAAAACCGTTCAACGCGAGTTGATTCACACTCGTTTAAGTTAATAAATCAAATCGTATTTTGGTTCAAATAAAAAATCAACAAATATGTTAGTTTATAAAGAAGAGTTAAGGCCAAATAATATGTTGTTTATAAAAAATGTAATAAAACTTTTAAGATATATAAGATACTAGTTATAATAGATAGATATTATTAAATCTTTTTTAGTGGTTCGATTCGATTAATTTGGTTATTTGTACCGTTAATTTCTCAATTTAGAGAAGGAACCAAGAATTTAGTTAACACCAGAAGGATGAAAAATAAGGGTTGGTGTGTATTTGGAACGAATAACCTCCTATTGTCACATAAGATCCATGTATGCCATTGTTGTTAAAAAAAATAAAGTAAATGTCACCTCCTCTTGACAAACAAAGTTATTTATTTGTTATAGTAGGATTTTTCTTATCAATAAAAGTAAAAGTTAGAAGTGATACTGGCTATATGATTATTACGTATTTACTTTTGACCAATGGGTTGCAATGTGGATTATTAGTTGCTGAAGAAATTGTTTATTTGTAGTTAGTACCATTTACTAGCGATGTGCTTTAAAGAGTTGCTACAGTTGGTTCTAAGTGTGGTTAATATTGATATTTAAAAAAGGATTTTACTTATCAGGTTTATTGTTAATATACCAAGTTGCCACCGATGACAATTTGTTCCTACCGAGGTAAAGTTGCAAGCGAAGGGGAGCAGGACCGAGCCTTACTTGTACTAACGAGTTAGCATTAAAGTTGAGTCTCCAAGTTTGATAAACAAAAGAAAAGAAAATGAAAGAAGTAAAAGAAAATTAACAACAGAAAAAAAAAAGGAAAAAAAAAATTAAGGAGAGGAAAAAAAAGAGAAAAAACATATTATAAGTGTTCGCAAAAAATAAAAATAAAATAATGATTTTATGTGTTTTTTTATTTTCTTTCTATTTCTTTTTGAAAGCTAGAAGAGAAAATTGTTAAAGAACTTCATTTCTTTTATTTCCACTTTCATCATTTGAAAAAACCGGAGAATACAAGTTTTTTTGTTTCATTTCATTTCTTTTTTTAAAAAAACTCAAAACTTTTTTACAAAAACTCAAAACACAATTATTTTTCATTTTCTATTTATTTTTTTTTCATTTTTCTCAATAGAAAAAACTCGGGAAGTCGGGAACACATCGTAAAAGTTGGTTACTACCGTCTACTGAAGAGTTACAACTTACAAGTTACAACCGATTAAAGTTGCCACCGAGGTCAAGTTAGTACCGGGCCATGCTCCGTAAACCATTAGTCATGCACCAAAAACATGAGGGGTCTATTTGTAAATAAAATATATACTGACGAAGCTTCATAGGGGTTGGGGGGTGCTTATCTTTTTTTTTTTTCGTCAGTAATGTTAATTTTCGTCAGTAATGTTAATTTTGTCTCGACGGTGTAAATTTTTAATCCGATAGAATATTTTTTTAATAAATATAATGTTCGCTTCTTTTAAAATAGTTTATTTCTTCCCCGTCCCCTTAAACCGTGGTAAAAGCTTCAGCAAAAAACTTAAGAATCCTCCGTTCTTAAACCTCTCGAAACCAAAAAAAACCTTAAACCCTTTTCTACAGCAATCAGCGTGCGTGAGATCGATGATGGCATTCAGACGTCTACAGAACGCTCGAAATCTCTATCAATCATTGGAGATTCGAAAAACTTCTTATCTGTTAGTATTTCATTCTATTTCTATCGGTTCTAATTTTCGCTGGCATGTTATGATTTCACGGTGATTGATTCTAACCATAGCGTTCGATTTCATTGATCATTTCATCAGTTGTTTGCTATAATCGTTAGAAGATAACGAGATCAAGCTCTCGGTTCTCTTGCTGTTTCAATTTTCATTTTTTTTTCTAATTTTAGGTCGACACATACACATGAAGGTTAAGATCTTCGTGTTTGATGAAGTTTTGATTAAATTTTCAGGTTTGGAAACTGGAGAACCTACTCGAATGCTGC
Source organism: Flaveria sonorensis (assembly GCA_025506505.1). Taxonomy (NCBI): domain Eukaryota; kingdom Viridiplantae; phylum Streptophyta; class Magnoliopsida; order Asterales; family Asteraceae; genus Flaveria; species Flaveria sonorensis. The sequence goes on from CM046432.1 coordinate 68,991,161, forward strand.
AGTGGAAGGTAATTTTCTAGCTAATACTGCATTTTTTTGTTGATTGTGCAATGGATTGTAGTGGTCATCTAGTTGTATGATAAAGGACTAAATTATACATTTAGGGAAAATGGTGCTTTTGCGGTTTTTTAGCTTACTTTTGACAATATATATATATAGAAAATTGCAATGACAGTGACATAAGTGACTGACAGTTCAACAAGGCTTGTGCTAGCAGTGGGCACAGTGAATAGCAAACATAACGAATGTAACTTTATTCTTATATGGATTATGGAACTGCTATATTTTCTAAGCGTGCCAAAATGTGTATGCACACTGATGAAGAGGATATTAGATATGTGCAGTATATATTGGATGCCGACTATGTTCGATTATTTTGAAATGGGATGGATTCAAATGCTATTACTAGGAAACACTTTTGAGTTTCTGGTCAATATGACATTGACACCAATAGATACCTGTCCCAATAATGCCTATCATGCTGCATATGCCATTCTATATAAATGTCCTGGTGTAGGCGGCCAAAATGGGTTAGTTGGTACCTCGTTAAAACAAATTCGGTTGGGTTGGGTTGGGTTCCAACTCTTTTTTTTACCATGTTTATTTATAAATTTTGTAGTAATTAATAAATTAAATATGATTACAAAAATCAGTGATCCAGTTTTTAAATAGAACAATCTAGAAGGTAGTGGACACTTCATACTTGATCACATGTTGATCCACTTTTAACCCGGCATTCATCTTGTTTCCTGTTTAGCAGTTCTTTTTATTTTTTTTTATTTTTTTGAACTGTTATCGGTAAAATAGGCTCAAAATTACCCATTTTCATATAAATGGATTGTAGTGGCTTCCTCTCGTCCTTGATAACATTGGTTTTGTGTACTTGAATATGTTATGTTGCTTCCAAGTAGTATATGTATTTTGTAAATAATGCTAGAAAACTTCTTACTAGATTAATACAGGCTAGAGAAGGTTAGTTCTCAGATTCTGCTTAAGACAAGTCCATGCTGTTTAATTTGGAAAATATAAATTACGTAGATGTAAAAATATTTAGTATAATTTAATTGGACTTGGTATGTCTTTCTATCTTATTAGCTTGCTAGTAAATGAACTAATGTAGAAGTTCTTTTTCATTCTATTTAATCAGCTCATGAGGTGGTTAGCCGAAGCAGCTGTCATTGCTTCTACAAGGGCTTCAATTGTCATCCTTTCGTTCGTGGTGATAATAAGATACTTCGTACTGCAGCGGTAAAGCCACCTATATCGAAACACCAATAGATAAATTCATATGTTTTCTAATATCTCAATTGTGATTGTTTCTCTAGCCACTATTCCCATTATCACTTCTACATTGATTTGCATCATGAATCATTTGTTGCAGACTTACAGTATTTACTAAGATATCAATGTGATATAATATTATTGTATTGAGCACATCCATTGTTTTGTGTATAGGTTGCTGAATTATCAGTTTTCTTGAATGGGTCACGAAGCTTATCCACACAAGTAAAAGCCCCTGCTCAGGCACGACAAATGGTATGACCTTGCTTTCTGTTTAACATGGTCTACTCCAGAGCTATATTTATAATTTGTTCTCCCTGGCACTATTGTGTTTATAGTTATTGAAGTATTATTAAAGTAAGGGTACTACCAAATCATCAGTGAAAATCGTCACTAATAGTTCAAAGTTTCATACTTTCATATAGCTCTTTAAACTGTAAAATAACACAAAAAAGTTCGTCACAAACACAAATGCATTTATTTTTCATTAAACCATAAAATCCAGGCTGCTTAAAACATAGTTAAACATGTAATATCAATCACTTGTATCATTTATGCTAGTATATTCATGTGCATCATATATGACAAGGCATGTAGATCGGTGCTAGATATGGCATTTAGTTCCACTCTCATAAACTTCTATTCATCAAGATTTCTCTTCTATATACACAGCTATTCACATGTTGACATGATCCTTTAAATATATTAGTACTATCCATTAAGAAACTATTAGTTTCCCTACTGTAATTAAACAGAAAGAATAAGATTGACTCAAATTGCTGTCAATACTTCTCATACTTCTACCTAAAATAATTCAGTCTTAGGGACTTAGGGTTTCAAGCAAAACCGTCTAATGGGAGCATGGGGACTCTCTCAGAACATATAATGGCTTTGGGTCTTGTGACTTCTTAGACAAACTTCCAAATGATATTTTCATAATCGTCGGTTTTAGCTTACTCATCACCATATGGCAGTGAAGTTTGTTGGAATTAATCTTTGTTAATTCACATAAAAAAAGTCAAAGTCAGATTCTATATGTTTGGAGTTTTAGTTTAATTAAGAGTCCTTTATTTATTATTTGAATTAGTATGCTTATCTAGTTATTTAGTTTGATGTTTATCAAGTTGTTTTAATTCCTAGAAAGTAGGAGTATGAGTCATAGTAGGATTGGTTTTGTTTAGTATAAATAGGGCTCTTTGGTTGATGTTTAAGGAGTCAAAATATTCGGTTGTCTTTAATAAAAGTGTTGATCAAATAGTTTTGTTCTTCATTCTTTTCAACCTGTGTTTTGCTACGTTTTTGGTTCGTTTGGAGATCATTGTGCCATCAAAGTTCCATCAACCAGTTACCTTTATTTTCTAAATCCAAATTTCATGTCCCAACTCCCTAGCACAGCCTACAGTACTTCAGCGTGTCAACAAATGATTTCATCATCATCTTTAGCTTGATCCCCCAAAACTAGTGTCTCTTGAACTTATGATGAAATTGTCTTGGAATTTCATGAAATTACATGCTGACAAGATCAAAATGCAACGAAATAAGTTCAAACTAAAAACTTGATGAAAATAGTAAACAATATACTAAAGGTACAAAAGCCCTAACCATCTTTAACTTAAGTTTACAGTGATGATGGGTGTTGTTTTCGTGCTTTTTCATAAAAGACCTACACAATATGATCCTCCATTAACATAAACAGAAGCCAAGACTATAAAACCACAAAGAAATATTTAACCTCAAATAAGAAAGTTATAGGCTACAGAACTGCTACAAAGAGTTATCAGAACTAGAATGGAGTAAGATTCTTGATGATAAAGCAGAAAACATAAACAATACTGAGCTTAATTGACTACCAGGAAAGGAATTAGAGCTAGCTTGTTGGTTTAGTGCAGCAACTCTTTTGTGGACCAGGAATAAATTTTCCAAACCCAGCCCCCTAGAAAACTCAAAAAACGTTGGAGTCATTTCTAGAAAAAAGTTAAACTCATCAACCAAACACTCTTTTTAACAGTCGTACCTTTCCTTCATTCCCATAATCAAAGAATCATCAACCAAGCACCAACCAAAGATGTGTACGAGCAGGTGGGGTTTGCTGGTCGACCTGTAGACCTTATTATGCTTGTATTTAGAGATCAATTTGAGTACTTAGGTCTGACATTGTCTTGGACTTTTAGTGGGTCCACCCAGCACACATTTTATTGTGTTAAAATGAGCCATCTGTATGCTACTTGCGGGGGTTTGAGTGTTTTGATGCCGAGTCCTCAAATCACATGTGCTACTTTAAGTTAGCAATTACCATCTGGATTAGGGGTGTTCGCCATTTGGATTGAACTATTTGGTTTGGATTTTCGGATAGGTTTGGACCTAAACAGAACTATTAATCTTTGTTTTTGGTTTTGATCTGGTTATTATCGTTTGAATTGAATAGTCCATATAAACTAAATAGTGATATGATTTTTTACTATATTTATACGTGTGTATTTTATTTCTATATTTTCCTTTCTTTTCTACTTATTTTAATCTCTCCTTTATGTCTCAGTTAGCAACACATTAAGAGTATGTTCTAATTATAACTTCTATATCTGCAATAGAAGATGCCAACGGTTTTGGTCATATTATTGAAAATTTCACAAGCTACTTTTTTTAGTATAAAAAGAGGAGCTATATGGGTTAAGTTTTTTTTTTTTTTTGGATAGCTTTGTTTGTAGTTTTTGAAATTTCACAGCTGAAATGTTATTAACACTTCATACCTTTTCGATGACCAATATATTAAGCATGAAGTGAATCAAAATTCCGACCGAACATAAGTTAAATTTGGTTTAGTTTGCTTTTATGAGAAAGTTTGGATGGTTTAGCTTCATAATGCAAACTCAAAATGTATCTGTTTCGTCTGATTGGTTTGGTTACTTTAAACCAATCCAACCAAACTAACATCCTTAATTGGGATGCCATATTTTATTTGCAGGGGGCTTTGAAAGTTTCCATGGTTAGTCCCGGATTCATATATGAGCCATATGGTCCTCGTGAGCCCATCTCTTTCTTGCGAAGGTTAGATTTGAATTTTATAAAACCTTATTAATTTATGTGCCTGCTAGGGTTTCTTAAACAACTTCTGGGAATAAAATTTCAAGATATATGTGAGTGTTTGGTTTTCTTTAACTGGTGAGAATATGTTAAAATTGAATGAAGCATAAATAACAAGATTCTCAATTTTGCTGTAAATTAAGTTTCCATCTATTGCCTGCAGTAGTTTGGGAATAATTAGGGAGATTATATAATTTGTTTTAATAATGTTTGGCTGCCAAACATTTCCTGTTTTTGAGTAAAGACTTAAAGATTGGAAGTCTAAACACCCAGTTTGCTGGATTGAACACCAACTAAGTTATGGGTCCTAAAGATCTTATTTAGGGACCAAACCTGCACTCCTATAGATTTTTCATCTTTAATGTGACGAAAGTGTTTGAGTTGTAAAAAGGCTCTGTTAGAGACCTGAGTTGATTAGATGTTGCTAAACGCTCTAATAATATAGGTAGCCTTCTTGTTTCTGCATTGAACTCTGAATGATAGTCTTAAACTGCTTTGGATTCACGAACTTGTGGTATCATCTGTAGGTGGTTTACGAGAACTGGATGGAAAAGAACAAAAGATGATATCTTTCTAGAGGTTGCATCTTGCTCTTTATTACAAAGTTCATGGAGGCTTACATGTTTCTTTGATTGAGTACTATGCATATATATTTTCATCTGTTTGATGATCCCTTCACAGTAATATTTTTTTTTATGTATGACATGTAATTTTATTTTGTGTAGTTATCCATCAAGCTCAACATTAATCATTTTTGCTACACGAAGTGTTTGTTTTTTTCTTATATGAATTTTCCTTTATTTCAGTGGTTTTCTCAGTGATACAATACCTCTATTAATAGTAAACTAGACTAGACTCTTGGAAAACGAAAAACCTATTCTAGGTTGGAAACCAAGTTTCCTTATTGACCTGATTTCCTACCATCCAAAGATAACCATACCAAAACAAATAAAATACTAAAATAATGAAAACTTACTTTACATAAAACCAACCAACTTGTTTCCCAAACTAACTTCTTTGACCCATATCAAGATTAATCCTTCATAAATTTCATATTTTTGCTTCATCTAACGACTTTATCAATATCCTATTCTAGAATCTTGACCCATCTTTCTGCAGTGAAACAGTGGGGAAAAAAGAACTGATAATACTGGGATGGGGATACACGCTCTTTAAACTGCAGGTTCTGGCTTACCTTCAATTGGCTGTTTTTTTGACACTTCGCTTTGTATTTACATGCAGCTAAAAATGCCTATGCTATTGCTAAATTGAGAAAAACTGGTTACTCAAAACAAAAATTCTACTCTGAGGCTGTAAACTTATATAAAGAGGTATGCTTTTTACTTCAAATCACTGTGAAAGTTGATCGTCTTTGGATGTGTTATAACTGTTAGATTATCATGCTTGAAAAATTTGTACTCGTTTCAAAATATTCAGAAACTAAACTGTAAAGCTCTATGCATGACTGTTTATTTGACTATGCAAAGGCCTACATTCTTTCGTGGAAAGAATGCACTTATTATTGATGGTTAGCATCATCTACTTTATGTTTTGTAACTCAGCCAAAGCACATATATGTATTCTTATAGTCGCCATGTTTTCTAAGATAAATAACTTTTTGAGTTGTGATTTTTTATGCGGTAGTAGTACCAGAGCTAGGTCTTTTTTGACCAACAGTTCCTAGTCATCATTTAATGTTGCTTTGGAGAGATTTTCTTTGTTATTCTTTTAGTGTCTGCACTCTTCCATGAAAGTTCATGATATATTAACTCTAGCTCATATTTATTGTAGTTACAACTTACAAGTCTAGGGAGTTAATTATTGTGAGGATGTTGAATGACTTACCTGCCATTTCAAGCATCTTGTCTGTGTAACATGAATACTCTGTTGGTTATTATTTGGGATTATATCGTCATGTAGCGCTCTTTTTTACAGATAAACACATTAATTGCTAATGGTGACAAAACATCGCTGCGGAAAATGGTTACCGAGCAAATGTACTCTGTATGTTGATATTTCCATTTATTTTCCTTCATGGGACTATGGTGGAATATATTTTTTTTCATGCTTTCTATGTGTTCTTCTGCAACACAGGCACTCAAGAGTGAAATTAGCAGAGAGAATCTAGATGGAGTAATGTTTACTGGGAACTGATAGAGCCAGTCATTAAAATTCGAACTCTACGTGCTCGACTGGCAAGTATTGTTATATGACACTTGTTCCTTTCTTTTACATATGTTATTTATAGAAGGTGCGTGAACACCAAATTTATGCTACATAGGTTTAGCGTTCTAAAAATTCATATCCATCCATATTAGTGGCTAGTATCCTAGAATAACATTGCAGGTTAATTTAAGCGTTCATTTCATATTGAGTAGTCTTAATCTTTTTCATTTTTATTTTATTAGATTGGAGTTGACCGTGATAACCTGAGTAAAGTATTCATACAGCTCACACTCGAGTTTCTATCTAAACAGGTGCACTGACTTCCGCTCTCTGTCATGATGGTTTTGCCCATAAACTATTTGATACCACTGCCATTTGGCGTGGTGGTAGCCCGGTGATTCCCTTAGGGGAGGTCAGCGGTTTGAGTCTCGCTCTCGGCAAAATGCTTTGGGTTGAGCAGGGGGTTTCCCCAGTTGTGGGTTTCATAAAGGGTTGGAGATGCGGTCCCGGCTAGGAAACGAATAGGTGGCCACAATTAAGATAACACCTATCCTCCGAAGCAGGGTCATACAATTGCCATTCTTTACCTAATGGTCCTAATCGATTTAAATTCATGGCACCTGAGTTCACTAATCATGTGATTTCTTGTACCACATATGATAATTGTAACATGAACTTTTAGTTTAGTAACATTCAAACTTCAATTCATGTGAAACATAAGAACACTTGAAATTGGCATCTACTTTTTCATTTCGGTAAAATATCCATGTGTTTTTCTTACATTGCTTTTGTCATATGTGTTCTCATTCTCTGATGTTTGAAATTATTAATTACATTGTATAACTTGATACAGAAGTTTGAGGCCTATGATTCAACAGGGGCTGTAGTTGCTGGAAACAAAGACAAAGAGGTATTAGATTGATGCACTTTGTATTTATGCATTATAATCGTTTCCATGGTGCATGTGCACATATATATTCAGATGTGCTTTAATCTTCTTTTCCTTAATATCAAATGGTACATGTTCTCACCTACACTTTCGTCTTGACATACATATCATCCTGGATTGATTCTTGTTCATCTACCAGTAGTTGTTTCTAGGTCACAGTATATACATGTGTGTATAATACATGTTTCTCTATAATCTAGTATTGGTTTAGTTCATTTATGTACTAATTTCTGTTTTCTCATTTGTTTCTAGTTTGAGAGAAACTTTGCTCATCTGAGTTAAATCTGTGTTTTTGTTCTAGAACCCTGCCACCATTCAGTTTCCCTATATTTAGTTATGCCTTTTTTTCCTTTACTTTTTTATCTCCAAGATTATTACTGACAGGTTGTCTGTTTAGGTCCTTGTTCGTGATATATGGGTTTTTGAAAAGTCGCAGTTTCATCCGGGTGCTTATTGGCGTCTTTGCGGAAGAATTCCTGTAAAACCAGGTGATACCTGATTAACCTCTAATCATTTCTGTCAGACCTCAAATCATATGTAATACTCACTTTAGTGTTTAAATATTTACCGTCGAACAGTTAACATTCTGAGTTCCAGAAATTTTGTATCGAGTTACCATCATTCACTTGAATTGATCTTTAAGATCCAAAACATAGGTCAATCCATCTTGATATCAGTACCCTCTTACAGTTAATAAAGATGCAATTCCTTAATGCCAAAACTTTGGATCATGGTTCCCTAATCCTAGCTGTCGGTCTCAGTCGGTTTTCATCTTTCCCTCATTTTTAATTTTTTTAATATTCATTTTATTTTGATTTGACTTAATTATTACTTGATAAGTAGGCATTATTTTGAGTTTTTATTTATGGCTTTACGAACTGGAAATTGCAGCATTGTTATTCTATAAACGACCCGTTTAACATGTAGAAAATCCGTTTAAGATAACATTTATTTTCTCGATACCTTCGTGTATACTTATTGTCAGTTAAACATCCAACCTGCTAACATAATCGGGTGATTATGGAATGTAGCCCATGACATGAAAGGACAATTTCTGACAATATTGATACATTTACATGCCTTTCTTTTGCTTTTAAGAAACAAAAGCAAATGATGCAAAGACTATGCTTACTCGTCCTCCAAGCAAAGCAAAAGAAGTGTGCTTCTTAAGCAAACTTCTTTCATTCTGTAAACCCTGAACACCTAGGAGTCATCTAAGTAAAAGCAACCTTCAACTCACATGATAGGAATAACCTGCACCTCAAGTTCAAAGATATCCTTTTAGGTCAGTAACATGAAAACTACCCCCGTCTCCGTTTTGTCCCTCAACAACGTTATTCTGCAAATCAATCTTAAAAATCCCGAACAACACCAAATTTCTTAAACACCATGGTTTCGGGATGCCTTATGTGCAACAACCTGTACTTGTACCGCTACCTCAACACAACCGAGGATGCCTATTTTGTTATCTAGTTACTGCTAGCCATTTAGTATTTGAGCCATTGGTACAACTATTCACAATCCAAGCTACGAAGACTGTTGTCTTAGGTGAGTCTAGTCCACGATCAATCCCGGTTTTAGAAGATAAACATGACCCCATGACTCAATCCAAGGAGGTGCATGGTGTGGCTAAACCATTTGGTTTGCTGTCATGTGGTCAGGAAGGTGAAAAGGGACCCGGGGATGTGGCTAAACCAAAAAAGGCGCGGAAGACGGTGAGTATGAACCACGAAGTCGAGTATATAGAGGATAATTTGAGCAACAAGAAGAGAAAGAGGAAGTGATGGAGCAATGGCCATCAATGGATATTGAAGGGGATGAAATAAAGCCATTGAAGTCTATTCTAAAGGTAGGTTCTAAGCAAATATGATGACAAAATGGTTGATGGCTCTTGGAAAATAAAGTGTAAAGATTAGGGATGGGGTTGGAATTGTATTGGTTAATAATTATAATAAATTATAGTATTATTTTACCAGAAAATCAAAGAAATTTGATTTTGTTTGCTTATGGCGTTTAGCGATCAAATGAGGCGAAAATACAAGACGTGAAAACGACGATGAATATAAATTTTATGGGTAATCGAGGTGAGTTAGAGTGTAGTTGAGTTTGAACCTTGCTCGTTTAATCGAAGAGTCTTAACTACAATTTGAAACAAGAGCTTATACTTGGGTCGTTTCTAATAAAGCTTGAGTTTGGGTTGTGAGTAGTACAATTTATATTTATTCATTTATATTTATAGGTTATTATTTTTATAATATATTTATTATATATAAATGTATATTTATTTATTAATTGATTAAAATAACATAAGAATTTTTTTATTATAATAAGATTAATAATGGCAATAGTACAATGATAATAGCTATGGAATAATAAAAGTTGTTTTATAAGTATCACTATATAATATATTAGCTTTAGTAAACTTGTGTATTACATAGGTTGAATAAATAAAATATTAAATAGAATGAAATTTTATTAATTATAAAATGATATATTCTAAAATAAGATATGACTGAAATCTTACTTATTATAAATAGAAAGAAAAGTTTGTTTCAAAACAAACATTTAAAAAATATCATTTATAGTAATTTTCTTATTATAATTCCTAATTTTAATTATCTTTTATTTATAAAATTTTACTTTTCAAAAACACCAATTTTAAATTATTTTGTATTTTTTAAAAGTTTGATGTTTTAAAAAAATATCTTATTTTATAAAGATTTATTTCTTTAAAAATAACATTAATAAAAAGATCTTTTTATTTTTTTTTTAAACTATTCGAATCTAGAAAAAAATTATATTATGTTATAGTAATTAATGTGATTATTTAATAGAAGAGAAAAGTGAGAAAAAAATGATGAGAAGGAATGTATTGTTATCGCGTGTCCTCTCTGGTTATACTTTTATTAAAGTAGAATTTTTTTTACTATTAGTAGGAATAATTAAGTTAGAAATTACTAGCTTTCTCGGAGTTATTTAGTTTTGAGGTTAAACTAAAAAAACTAATAAATCAATTTGTTGTTTTTTTCTTTTATTTTCTCTTTTGTATAGAGAGAATTAGAGAAATGATTGGATGTTCCAAGTAAAAGTAATTGATATGCAAAGCTATTAATCAAAACTTGTTTCCTTCTCTTTTGCATTGAATCGATTGGGTTACAACTTACAACAATTTATCTATACTAATAAAAATAGTTTTAGGACACATGACACAAATCTATACCTTCTAAATTAAATTTTCCCTTCTTTCTTTTAATAAATAATTACATTAACTACCAGTTATATTATTTAACTTTTTCACATTAAATATATTTTTAATAAATTAAGAAAAAATTCATTCTACAAATACAATTTGTAAACAAATAACTTTATTATAAAATAAGAAATATTTTTAAAACATCAAACTTTTCTAAAATGAAAATTATGTAAAACATGTGTTTTAATAATTATTAAAGTCCTAACTCATACATAATTTTATTAATATCTTATTTTAAATATTATTTATAATTAATAAATTTTCGTTACTAACAATTATATTTTATTTATTCAACCCGTAAGTTAATAAGCTTTTGTTTTGTATGTAACAACTACTTGGGGTACAAGACAAAGGAATACATATCTGATTAAACTTGGGATAAAAACCAACTCAAAAAGCCCTTTGGCTTACAAGTATGGCAGTTTCAGTCCTCATACTTGCAAACCGTACAAGATTAGGCTTGAAATGAGTAAAAGTTGGAGGGAGGTTACACCTAACATAACCAGAATAGTATATATAAAATCAACAATAGACTTAGAGCCAGTGTATCAAAGATAGTCCCTAACTTTATTTATTCAAAATAAAATAATAATATAATTCTAACATAAAAGTAAATATTATCTGCCACCTTGCAACTTCATTTTAAGTTATTTTTATTTGAGTAAATTTCGTCTTTAGTTCATGTGATATTCAAAAATTATAGTTTCACCAATCCAATAATTCAGCTTGATTTCAATCTTATTTCTTCTCTATTCCTAAAGCTCATAATATATAAAGTGCGCCTAGTTGTGAAAAGATTTCATCATTACCTAGAGTATTAACAAAGGTGAGACGTGTAGCCACTCCTAGTTGTTGTCACCTCAAGAATGAACTCTCAGTCAACTCATGTTAAGAATACTTTTTACATGAAAATTAAGTGAGAAGGTTCAAACGTCTGTTGGGATTTGTTGTTACCCTATGTCAATCAAGTCTAATGCACCAATTTTAGGTTGGAGTCTTCCATAATCCAATACTTGAAAAATATTAAAGGAATGTCATTTAAAAGGCTTAGAGCAGAAATAAGATTTAACAGTTCCGATAAAATAAAAAGGATTTCAAAAGTTAACGATCACCCTCAGACATTTCCGGAATCAAAAGATACAAACCAAAAAGAACACAAGGTATGGTAATCAGGAACCACATTTACATCACACACAAAAAAAATATATGTATATGTATACAATTTATTGTTTCTCTCCCTTTTTTCCTATTATATACTCATTTTATAAACATGGGAGATGGATGACCAAGAGACTTAAACATTGCCCGGCTGATCAATTTGTGAAGATGCAGCCAGCCGCTGCAACGGCTTTAAGGCTACTGTTAGCTGCGCAAATGAAGGCCTTAGATTTGGATCCCTGTGTGTAAAACAAATAGGAGACATGGTAAAGCAAAGCCCGTTGATTATGTAGATCTAGAGGTGGTTAAATGGAGGGTAAGGTTACATTGATTATGTAGATCTAGAGGTGGTTAAATGGACGGGTAAGGTTACAGGTCAAAAGAGGTCTAGTCGGCTGACCCACAAACACCTTTCTTGTCTTTTCTTCTTGATTGAATTTATGATATTATTAATGATTTAAATATCATTTATAAAAGCAATATCATCACAAGGATGATTCAACTTTAAGATGAAACATATTAGGTGGTTTTGAATATATTTTGGGTGGCTTTCTACTTGTCACCATTTAAGATGATCTGTTTTACTTTTACCCATTTGACCCGTTAAGAGAGAAAGGATAACCCAATTAATAGGTTCAACGGTAAATGTGTCCAAATTACCACATCTAATGAAAATGAGTAGTAGAAAGAAAGACTGGGACCTACGTTTGCCAGCACTCCCAGATTATTCTTCCCACCAATGGATCAACCTCCTTGGGGATGTCTAAGCGACGATTTTGGAAGCCAACAGCACCCACAACCTGCATTGGATTCATTCCACTCCAAGGCAATCTTAGGGTTGCAAGTTCCCACAGTATAACGCCAAAGCTATACACGTCACACCTGTGCATACATAAATAATAGAATTATTAAACATATGTCACTGCATTTCTTAAATATAAAAAAACTAAAGCTTTCGCTTTTTATAACAGAATTGTCATGTTTGCCTAATGCCTATTGATACTTGCTAAATATTGAGAGTAGCATTGATCTTGATGTAAAGATTCTCTAAACATTTTCAGTACTGAAGGGTATTTTTGTCCATATAAGTCATCAAACTTACTTTTCATTTGAATTTTCATTCCGTAGAACTTCAGGTGCCATCCACTCAGGCTATGACATCACAGATAAGAAAAAAAAACTGATGAAAGCAAATAAAAATTAAGGAACAGAAAACATATTAGACATATTCAAGCTTCTCACCGTTCCTGCAGTTGATTTGGATGATAAAAATGTGTTATGTTTCAAGCGTGACAACCCAAAGTCGCATACCTGCAGCATTTAAACTCTTGTTTCTTATTAGAACGAATGGCCAAACAATAATATAGCTACATAAGCATCTTAAAGCAATCGCAAATGATAATGCAAAAAGATCCTAGCAAATTATATCCCTCATCCGGTCATTTGAAGAGACAAATATGTTATTATTCAACACTAGAAAGCAAGCTAAAGTGATAAAAAAATAAAAATAAAAAATAAAATAATAATAATAATAATAATAATAATAATAATAATAATAATAATAATAATAATAATAATAATAATAATAAAAATAATAAAAAAGAGGATGAACCATCTAAAAACAGAGCTAGTAACAATTTTTGCAAAATAAAAAAAAATAGAAATAGATACTGGTTCATTTAGGATTTGTCTCCTATTATGATGGTATTGTGTGAGAGGTTTGGTACAAGAAAGAAGAGGAACGTATATTACCTTGACATTCCAATCTTCATCAACCAACAAATTTGGTGACTTCAAGTCACGGTGAACTATTGTTGGAATGCTTGTATGCAAGCAATTCATCCCTTTCGCCTACAGAAGGGGCCATACAAACAACGATAAGGCACGAAGATAGATAAGCAAAACTGTATATGTAAACTTCTTACCACATCAAGAGCCATTTTGATCCTACGCTTTTCATCAATTTGGCACTGTGGACGATGAATAATCCGATATAAGCTTCCTCTGAAAATAAAACGTTGTTTATCACTAACTGTGTAAACATTAATGCATTATACATCGAAATGTGTCTACAAGTGTGTGCGTCCATGAATACTTGGTGTGTGAGTGCGTCTGACAAGGTAGAAGATGAAAAGGTATTAAATGTTGACTACACACAGATAATATCAGTCTGGAGTTTAAATAACAGCCAACAAAACCATAATCATCGTAGAGACTGCAAACCAGATATAAATAGCTACAACTGGCACGCGGAATAGTACATTAGATATAATTTAGATTATATGGCCTGCGTAAGGCCTAATTAGAACGTCGTACAAGTTTTCTCCATATTACTATATTTGCAAAAGAATATAAAAATTAAGCATCTGGAAACTAAGTGCTAGCTCAATCTTTTATGCAACTCAAAATCACACAACAAATTCAAGAAGATTACCTCATAGTCATTCAATTTTATATTTTAATTAATGATTTTATATTTCCAAATTGTCAATCTTGACCTTTGTCATAGTCATTTAAAAGTATAGATATTATTCAAATTTAAGATCTCAAGTAGAACCTATATTAAGTCACATTCCAGAAAAGTGAGATGGATATTCGCTCAAAGACAAGTATAATAAAACCAAAAATAAACCCACCTGGGCAGAAATTCGGTGATAATTGAAAGGTTTGGAGGCCGAGTAACAGCACCCATAAAAAGCACAACATTCGGATGGCGTAATCTCTGCATTATGCGCACCTGTGATGAAAGGGTACACACTTAAAACACAATTTTGTTCAATAATATAAACTATACTCAATCAAGCCCAGTTTAATTGCCAAGATTAAATCAGAAAATAAAAAGGAAGCCCGTTTTTCCTATAAATGCAGCTTACAGACAATACAGACATGAATCAGATTTGTAGAACTGATAAGTCGTCATTTTGGGCATCAACTTTTGTGTGGCCTGATATTTTCCCACATCATGTTCACTTTCCAAAGTCACTATTTAATTTTTCTAACAACAGAATTTCTGGAAACAAGTGTAGAAGAAACACAGTTCACAAAGAAAAGTAGGATAAAGTCAATAAGAAGAGCTCTGTATGTTCTAGTTAACTAGATCTTTTAAACAGCACATTTGAGTCGGTATATAATTAGAATCAGGGCCTCATACATTATAAATTTCTAGACTCTATGCTTTACCCCATCTCTTCTTATGTAAGATACATTTTTCTTTTCTCAAGAAAGATTTCATTTTTACTCTTGTAACCTTCATCTTCCTACATCATTACATATATACGTTGGTAGCCTGAACATTTAGTCGATGTCCCCCATATAACAAGTTAACTACTTTCATGAACATGCGTACATATATGCATAGATATTCCAAAATATCAAGCAACTTTAAACAAAAATACATAAGCATAATTACCTGTTAGGCCTATAATCAACCAACTTTAAACAAAAATACCCAAAGACTAATTACCTATTAGGACTAATGGTTTAACTGTTTTGGTGAGGGTGAGTGATAAAAAACAACGCTTTTGAAGCACTTGTGGAGTTGTAGTTTTGAGACCAATTATGTTTGCAATGATAAGGCATGAACTCATTCATACAACCCATGATTGATAACTAACAAACTCTAAAAGTCAGTCCCTACATGCTCATTTCATAATTTACTTATTAAGGCACTTTACTTACTTCTCTCCTGAACTCTGCTAAAGCAGCACCTGAAAAATCCTGATCAAGAAACTTCTTCACTGCCACTTCCTGTTTACAGAAATATCAATTGATTAGGCAACACATTACTTCTGTAAAGGGAAGGACATATCTGGCTATGTGATAATCCCTATATTTGGAACTGTTTGAAAGAGACCCATTCAGGATTAAAGGTGCGGTAGATATTTGAATAAAATCTCCCTCACTACCACAAATCCATTTTTAGTAAGAAGATAACAGAAACTTACAGTGCCATTCCAATCAGCATGATAAACCTCACCGTATGAACCTGCATTTAGAAATTAATGCGAAATATATAAGAAGGGTAACTAGAACTCAAAAGAAATACATCCTAAATCTGAGAGGTAACTATATCAGGGTTGTAAAGGGAGGAATTTGAAAGCTTGAATGTAGAAAACCCTTGACCAATAAACTTATGGTGGATGCAATAAAGAACACAGTTTAATATAATATAGCATCAATACTGTGTTATATTGTTACCTAGTCCAATTCTTTCACCAATAACCAGATCTTCCCATGGAATTTCACAATCTCCAACATCATCCATCACAGGATCAATCTGGGGTGGAACTGATGAGGTTGAGCTTTCAGGTAGAGTCAACTTTTGGTTGTTTGAATATTCAGAGGTCTTCTTAACATCTTGCCCACTGATTGCATGCACTTTTTCCTGGCCCAACCTCTTATTCCTGGGAAAGGCATTGCTACTATTACCTACCACCTCTAAGGACAATCTATAGTTTTTCCACTCGGTCCATGCAGCTTCAGACTCGGCACTTGAAGAAACCCTCTCATTGTTTTCACTAAAATTATCACCTGACTTCAAACCATCAGAACTGGTGGAGGCTGGCATGGTAAAATCATTAGTTACGCGTTTGTATTCTTCATGCTCCTTTTTCCTGGGCGCCTCATTAATTGCATGACGGTTTTTCCACATTAATGGTATAGGAGGTCGACCAGAGACTTGGTTATTTTTTGTCCTCTCGTTTTTATTTTCAGCAGAATTACTCTGCATCAAAGCCTTGCCAGATCCTTTAATCTGGAATGGATTAAGCTCTGTAAAAAGATTTTTATTATCCTCCACACTGTTCTGAGTATTATTATTATTATTATATGGGACAATATTAACATTCATTCTTAGGCCACCACCAACTGCATTTGGTCCACGGCCCCCTTTATAAAGAGAACTGCCAATTGCTGATGAGGGAATATGATCCCACTGACTAGAAGGCAACACTCTTTTCCCTGCTGCTGGAGACGCACCAACACCAGTGTCACCTGTGTTTGTCATTGATATTAAAGGTTCTTCCCCAACACCATTTTGCACTTCAATGTTTCGACCATTTTTAATATTGTTTGAAGGAAGTCCAAAATCTTTAGCTGGCTCAAAACCTGGAAGTTTGCTGGATTTTGGCATGTATGATTTCAAGGAAGAATCCTTAGAGGCGCTGAATATATCTGCGGGTATAAGTGTTCCAGGGGCTGCCATCAGATCAACCAGAAATTCCCTGAAGATAAGAGAATGTCTTTTATTTAGAAGCATAAAAGGTGTATACTAACATTTAGGCATAAATGCATAATTATTATGTTCCACAACACGAGCACTAATTCATTGAGCTATCGCGTCTAGTGTTGATATGATCATTTAGACACAAATGGTAACATGTTGGCAAAAAGTAAAACAAAACAGAAAGTAAAAGATAAAAACAACACCATGGATGTATCAGAACATTTGAAGATGATATAAACATAGTAATACTTTAGAGGAAATATAATAGAACTTAAAGAAAACGGTTTTATAATGGTCAAGCACATATAAGATTAGTTAATGTGAGTTTCAATACTAGAAGCAAAGGTTCTATAATGGACCACTAATTAAAATGGGTGTGCTACTTGGATCAGCTCTACTCTAAACAAGGAAATGATCTGACAAATGTCTAATACAAAATAAAATGGAGATATGAGCTACGAGAGTACGCAGGATTATTACAATAAAATGTAACTTGTGCATTTAAAAGATGTCTCCTCAGTGCTGACTGTTATAGCATCAGTGTGAGGATAAAGTTAGACCGAAAAAGTACAATCTTGAAATTTAAATTAGAGAGAGGGAGAGAGAGAGAGAGAGAGAGAGAGTCTATGCGCGCAGGGGCGTGTGTGTGAAAGGACCACATATTACCTTTCATTATCCAACTTGATAATGTTGACTGCATCATCCTCAACACCGGTATAGTGACTACCCTTGACAAGCCTACAGGGTATTCCAACACTATCCGCCACTACCTGCAATTCACCGTGACAAAAAGATAAGACAAAAGTCAATGCTACCCAACGCCCATGTTGATTAAGAAAAAATTGGATCACAGGAGGTCAAAGGTGCTGGCACCAGTAAACTAGAGTGAATAGTTACTATTAGTAACTTAGTAAGGTTTATCACGTCTATTGTAAGGTACTGTGAGGTTAAAAGCCCCTCCCCTTGCTTAGGAGCTTATGATTTCAAACTCTTTTTACTCATCAATAGAGGTTCTTTTCACACTTTCTAGCTAGTTTATACGAAATAAAAGACAAGAAAGTCACACTTTCAAACTCTTTTTACTCATCAATAGAGGTTCTTTTCATCCTCACTATGAGTAATTTAGTATTGGCATTAGCTGGATTATTCATCCTGATTCTTAAATCCACAAATAATCTCGTTTGTGTGTTTTTATGTTTTGGTAAAGATCCTGCCTCTGCTCCATAGCTGCTTAATTGTGTCATTTTTCTTGCATCTTCACTAGCATATCCTTTGGTCACAATCAGGCAAAAACTATTCCTACTTAACAAAACATAACTTTTTCCTAATAGGAAGTAACAAAGTAAAAATGGTAAGACTGAAAAACATGGTGTTACTAGATTAACTAGAGAAGTAGAAAGGGATTATCTGAAGTATATTATATTAGGTATGCACTAAGCATTTCCTTATCGAAAGGGTTCATGAGAAAACCACAAGTTATGAGAAAACTACGAAAACCATATGTTATGTACATTTAACTATGAGTTACATATCATATATTAAAGTACAGCCCAATCACAAATAGAAATGTATGAAGAACATGTCAGTAACTTAAACAATCTGACAAATGAAACTGATTATTTTCTTCCATATGTCAACTAAAAAGAAACAAAAGACTATTAAATTTTTTTTAAAAAAATCAACCAACTCAGATGCATATCCTTGAGAGCATACATAGTAAGATTTCGTAGTGCATGTACTACTTAGTGGCCATGGCCCCACCAAGTAAAATAGCCACCCTATATGTAAGTAACTGAAACCAAATAACGGCTGAATAATGAAATTCGCAGCTCACCTTGAAAAGCAAAGCACGATGTCGTGATAGGCCAACTCTCAAGGATCCAATAGGGTATATACTGGTATGGAGAGATGTCCTCAGCTCTGTGCTTCTTTCAATCCATCTCGCCAAAATGATATTAGCATCTCGCACCGGCCCACCCATGTGTTCTGTCACAAGTTCAGCAAGCCTCTGCACTAAAAGATTTACCTCAGCTGGAGGGCAGTCTAATGCAATACAGTGGGCTACCTGCAACAGCTCTTCTAAGGCAGGATCGATTGTTCTATTAACTACAATTACTTCAAATCCTGAACTCCCAGGGTCTGTTTCAAGATCCAACAGTGATGGCATTTTCCCTATTTCTGTTGAATGCCCATATACATCATAGAAACCATCCACTACTTTCTCCTCATAATCAAGGAGACCATAATCCTAATCAACCAAAAAACACAAGTCAGTGCATGTAGAAAACTTCAAAATGAATCATACAGACCATGGTTAAACATATACAAGTGCAGAACATATTTGTATCTTTCTCAATTTATATATCACGCTGGACTGTGAGAGTGTGATTCCTGATTACAAAATGTATGAAGAATGCACTTTTATTGCATAAGAAAACCAGACCTATGTACTCTCTTACATGATACCATAACTATGACTTTAAACAAAGATGGTGAACATGCTTCAAATTAGTCGTCTTTTTGTTCCTTCTTCCCTGAACAGTTCTTATTCTTTAACGTGCATTGACATGGAATAGTTCAGATGAAGAAGCATCATAATACCCTAGTGATTACTGATTGGTGTATTAGAAGGGATGATGGTAGCATCATGCCAGTGTAATCGAATGTTTAAGATGGAAATAGAATAATCAACCTAAAGTTTTAAACACAATGGAGTAAATGATGCAAGTTTACAAGGAAACAGGGGTTAAGTATTTTGGGTAGAAACCTCACAGTAGTCAGCAATTTACTATGCCTGATGCTGCCTTACGTGTAACGACACAAGAATGGTAAAGATTCATCAAATAAAAATTGCTCTCACATTACTATTTGGTGTTAAATATCAATGCATACTTTATTTCTTTCAAATTTCAACTAACTTTATTTCTTAATTCAGATACATTAATGGTGTAAGATAATATTACACAAAACTGGTCAGGGTAATAATCAGATAACGACCCCTCATTAAAAGAAATTTCATCAGTCCAGCAATGCATGTGTTCTAATAACCTAACTGAATCCTTCAAATGAGCTTGTGTAAAACACTTTAATGCTAATAACCTGTCAGTTCCTATGTTAACAGGCATAACACCTAAGGCAGCAATGTACAATTGTACACATAGAACCTCATACTTACTGTGTGAAATCCTTTAAACCTGTAGATATATATAATCATAATTAAAACTAGTCCATCGACTACTCAACAAATGTTTCATAATTCTATAACTATGTATCAGCAATATGTCATGTGCATCAATTAGTGACAGTCAACTCACCCAATACTGCCGAGACAACTTATCAGCAGCGGCATCACCTCTATCAGTCACACGACTATTACCAGAATGTTGCCCTAAACTCAACAGCTTCGCCGCACGGATCTGATCACTATCAGAATCCCCTCGCGACTCCGAATTCGACACGCTTAAAGCTAGGGCTAGCTGGACCTGATACTCCTCTTCAGACGAATAGTAGTCCTGCTGTTGACGCGTCGTTACATTGACGGTGGGGGACGTCGGAGGAGGACTCGCGGCGGCGGATGGCGACGGAACGGAGGGTTGACCGGCGGAAGTTGAAGATGTGCGGTGGTCGGCGGTGGCGAATGATGATGATGATGATGATGATGCAGATGCATATGCAGATGCTGATGTTGATGATGATGATTGTGTTGAATCGTTGGATGATCGGTTGGGATCGTGATTGCTGCCTATGTGAAGCTTCTTGAAGATGTTCTTCATGCCTTTCTTCTTCTCCATGGTGATTTCTTATTGTTGATTCTCTTCACGCTGTTTGGTACCAGCGAGGGAAAACTTAACACTCTTGTTTTGTAGCCAAAGAATGTGTCGTGTGTAGTTTCGGGGTAATTTCTTGTTTATTATTTTGATCGCAACTAATAGGATACTCCTGTCATCCAACACCATCGACTATTAGCGGCTGCGTAATGAAGCATTTAAACCCTCATTAGTTGTGAGAGGAGTCCTCAACAGAACATAAGTAGTGTATCTTCCTATCAATTTCGGGTTGCTGTGTGTTTGTTTTAGAAAATATAGGAATTATTGTTAGAAAAGTTGATGAGGTAAATACATCATTTATCTCAGAATATTCTCAGAAGGACGAATAATTTTTAATTTCTCTTGAGTCTCGGTTATTCATTGCTGCACTATGATGTTGTATGTTATTGAAAGATTTTATAAAGACTAATGAAAGAGGTTCAAATACAAAGTGTATTTTTGTTACAAAATGTGAAAAGATATAATGAGTCAGAAAAAGTCACAAAATAATTATATCTCACAATCTAAATCGAATTTCAGAAAAGTAATTGCGAGCTTTTGTTCCCCTAGCTGTCCTCACTAAGAAAAAAATAAACAAAAAATTTTAAAAAATAAAAAATTTAACGTTTTTTATTGTGTCATTTATGAAAGACACAATGACATCATTGTGTTATTATAAAAGACACAATAACATCATTGTGTTATTATGAAAGACACAATGACGTCATTGTTTCTTTCATAATAACACAATGATGTCATTGTATCATAAAAGACACAATGAATTTTTTTTATTTTTTAACTTTTTTCTGAAAGAGGACGACGAGAGGAACAGACACTCCGAAGTATTTTTTTGAAATTCGATTTAGATTGTGAGATATAATTTATTTTTATTTTTTTTTTTTTGACTTTTTTAGCCTCATTGTGTCTTCTCACACTTTGTAGCAAAAATACACTTTTTAGAATAACCTCACCCAAGACTAATTCATAGACTTTTTAATCTTATTTTTAAATTTATACATTTGGTCTATCATAATTCAAAAGACCACACATAGTGGTTGTCAGGGAAACTCAGTCCCGAGTTTTCACGTTTCCTTAAATTTTGGTGCTGGCGCTCCCGTTTTTCTTGCATCCAATTCCCTGACTTTAATTCTCTGATTGTTTATGTTCAACTTTGTTTTCCTCTAAATCTAATGAATATTTACCAATTTCTCTCACTGCACAGACACCTTCCACCTCCACCTTCGTTGCCACCCTCCACGTCATCTCGTGTTCTCCTCATATTACCTAATCTAGGACGACTCCCTCACTCTAAAATTTAAACCTTTAATCACATGAGAATAAACATTTTCCCTACACATCCCGGTATGCTAAGCAGAGAGCATTTGGTAATTGGTATTTTTTAGTTCGATAATTAAACAATATATGGTATAATTACTATATTTTCATGAGGAAAACTCAACAAAAGTCCCATAATAATAAAGTTATTACTTTTTTAGATGTGATGTATGTGTCACTTGTTATTATCTCTATCAACATCTAACCTTATACGTGACGAGTGATAACCTGAATAACCAAGTCTAGCATCATTTCCTACTAACTAAATCAGTCATGAAACACTTGGTCCCATAATTTCGCTAGCCGTGTACGGCTTTGAAGTGATGTTGGTTAATCATACTTGATACACGTAGGACCTATTATCTATATGCATAAAACATTACTTATAACAATATTGTTAATAGTGTATGATCTTGTATAATTACACGATAAAAATTTCTTATGTAGAATTTTAAATGTGACATTGTGACTTGGATAAAACCAACTCAATTAAAATTATATATTATTATTTCGATGTATAAATCTGATATGATAGTAATTGTTATTATTTAGAGGAATAATAATATTTACAATAATTTGTATTACATGAAAATTTAAATGAAAATAAATTATCTACGTAACTGATGCTTTTACATTGATATGTATATATTTATATCTTTTGGTTATATGTTTTATAAAGAAAAAAAATGGGAAGGATGTTAATATAAATTATATCATGGTAGTAAAACTTGCATGTATCCATTTTGTCATTTTATGTATGGATTTACATTTATCAGGCAACTAACAAGTTTTACTAATGAACTGGAATTTGCTTCGTTAATTAAAGAACCTACTTTATGTTAGAAAAAGTAATTCCAAATGTGTCAAAATATACAAAGTGTAGGGGGTCGTTTGTCATTGTTTTGTTTAGTTAGTTAGAGCTGGGTATAAAATTGAGTTGTGTGTTGATATTTTGTATTCGTAAAATTCTATTTTCATCTTCAATAAAAGTTCTGCAATTTTTGTTCTTGGTACCTGTCATCAATTGGTATCAGAGCTCTGGTGAAGGAAGAAGAGCTCCACGTGATCGATCGACGAATTAAAACCGACTAAGGAAAGCCGAACGAAGTCAGGATCCAAAGGACAAAGTTTGGTGTGATCTACCAAAGAAGGAAGAAGAAGATGGCAAATCCAGAGAACCCTAATAATCAAATAGTCACCATTAAAGACAATGTATTAATTCCTCTTCAATGTCCAGTACTCACAGCAACAAATTACTCTATTTGGGCTGTGAAGTTGAAGGCGATTTTCAACGTACATGGACTATGGGAGGTAATTGAGCCCCCTGGAGAGGGAGCTATCGATCAGAAGAAGAACAACACTACGATTGCTTATTTGTTCCAAGCGATACCTGAAGATTTGGTTCTTCAAGTCGCAAACCTAACATCAGCCAAAGATATCTGGAACTCCCTAAAAACCAGGTATGTCGGAGTTGACAGGGTGAAAAAGCAAGGCTTCAAAAGCTTCGAAACGAGTTCGAGAATCTGAGAATGAAAGATGGAGAAGATATTGACGCCTTCATCGGAAAGTTAATAGCTCTATCAACAAGAGCAAGTAGCCTGGGTGCCCCCTATGCTGAAACTACCCTAGTCTGAAAGTTCCTCGATGCATTGTCGGAGAAATTCATTCAAATTGTGGCCTCCATAGAATCGTTGATCTTGACACTATTCTACTTCAAGAAGCCATAGGAAGACTTAAAGCCTTAGAAGAAAGAACAGGGCTGAAGTCAAAGGTAAATGTAGACTCAACCAAGAGTGATCAACTTCTACTTACATACTCAGAGTGGCAGTCCAGACAGAAGAAATCAGATAGCCAGAAAAAAGAAAGGTCAAAGAATGATCGGAGTGGTCGAGTATAACAAAACAATGGTCGTTTCACTCACAAAGGGAAAGTCGGAGAAAACGACCTGAAGAAGACTTCAAGAAAGTATGATCGGCATGGGAAAGATAAGTCGAACATCAAGTGCTTTAAATGCGATGAATATGGGCATTACGCATCGGAATGTCCTACGGCGAAGCATAAAGAACAGGATACCCACCTAACTCAGACGGATGAAGAGGAACCAGAACTCCTAATGACAGTTCAAGAAAGGGGCAACAAGGAGTCAATGCTTCTATATGAACAAAGAATAGTACCCGCAAGGTATGAGTTAAATTCAAATGAGAGGCACATGTGGTACCTTGATAATGGAGCATCAAATCATATGAAGGGAACTGAAACAATGTTCGTGAGCCTTGATAGAACTGTGGGAGGCAGAATTCGATTTGGGGACGGGTCAACAGTCGAAATAAAAGGAAAGGGATCAGTGATTTTGGAATGCAAGAACAAGGAACAAAAGGTGTTAACAAATGTGTATTACATCCCACAATTAAAGAGTAATATCTTGAGCCTTGGCCAAGCGACCTAAAGCGGCTGTGAAGTCAGAATGAAGGAATGGTATCTCTGGCTCCATGACAAAGATGGGAAGCTGCTGATCAAAGTAGCAAGATCCCCAAACAGGCTATACAAGGTACATTTGAACATTGGGCTACCAATGTGTTTCTTGTCAAATGTAAGTGATTCATCATGGCTTTGGCACGGGCAGTTGGGCCATGTAAACTTTGAAACCCTTAGAGGGATGTCACACAAGAATCTGGTTGAGGGTGTACCAGCAATCAACCACACACAACAGCAGCGTGAGGCCTGTCTGGAGGGGAAACAATCACGACAACCTTTCCCATCTCACAATGTATAGGTCTCCAACACCATTCATACTGGTGTCAATGGACCTGTGTGGTCCAATATCTCCTACAACCCCAGCAGGGAACAAGTACTACATGTTACTAGTTGATGACTGCCCAAGGTTCATGTGGGTTTATTTGCTTAAGTCAAAGGATCAAGCCCTTGATGTGTTCAAGAGTTTCTTGAACGATATTGAAAGGGAATATGGTCGGAGAGTAAAAACTATCAGGTTTGATCATGGAGGGGGTTTCACCTCACATAGCTTTGTGGAATTCTGTGAAAACGCAGGTATAATTCATCAACTAACCGCTCCTTATTCACCACAGCAAAACGGCATGGTGGAGAGAAGGAATAGATCCATTCTTAATATGACTAGGAGCATTATGAAGGCAATGAGCATACCTCAAAATCTATGGGCAGAAGCTGTACAACATAATGTGTACTTGCTTAATAGGATTCCCATAGGAGCATTAAAAGATTCAACACCGTATGAGGTATTAAAAGGCAGAAAACCTCATCTCCAACATCTTAAGGTGTTTGGTTGCATTGGGCATGTAAAGATTGTAAGGCCAAATTTACAAAAGCTAGATGATCAGAGCATTCCTATGATGTGCTTTGGCAGTGAAGAAGGAACCAAGGCATATCGGATGTTCAATCCAAAGGAAGGGGGAATTGTGGTAAGTAAAGATGTTAAGTTTAAAGAAAATAGAAAGTTTGATTGGGAGGAGTACATGAACTCAAATGAAAGAAATGGATATGAATGGGTAGAATTCCATGTTCAGAATGAGAATCTAGTCATACAAGAAGGTACAACTATGAACATAAATCTTCTGAATGTAAGTGAAGGAAGTCAGCCGCACTTATCTGCTGATGAAGAAGCTATGGATGAGTCTCAAAGTCAAGACACTCTAATAAGAAGTGAACAACAAAGTGTGAGAAGGTCGAGTAGGCATGTAGTGATGCCCAAGAGGCTGAATGATTTTGTCCTAGATGGAAAGGTGCAGTACAAAACTACAAGACAACAAGAAGAAGATGTTGATGAATTATTGTTGACTCAAGAAGGAGAACCAGCTAATTTTCAAGAAGTTACTAAACATAGAGCTTGGAAACAAGCTATGGATGAGGAGATCTGAGCCACAGAGCGCAATAGAACTTGGGTGCTCATAGATCGTCCCATAAACTGCAAAGCTATAGGTCTTAAGTGGGTGTTCAAGTTGAAAAGAAATGCCAAAGGTAAAGTAACAAAGCATAAGGCTTGGTTGGTTGCCAAGGGATATGTGCAGCAGCAAGGCATTGAATTTGAGAAGGCATTTGCACCAGTAGCAAGGATAGAGACAATACGTTTGATCCTTGCTTTAGCAGCCAAGAAAGGATGGAAAGTATATCATCTGGATGTGAAAGCAGCATTCCTACATGGAGAGCTTAAAGAAACTGTTTTTGTTTAGCAGCCTGATGGTTATGTTAAACATGATGAAGAACAAAAGGTTTACAAATTGTCAAAGGCATTGTATGGCCTTCGACAGGCCCCGAGAGCTTGGAATCTACAATTAGATGAAATTTTAAAGGAACTGGGATTCAAGAGGTGTCAGTATGAGCACGTAGTGTATGTGAAACTAAATGGTGAATCTATGCTGATCATAGGGGTCTATGTAAGTAGATTTATACAGGCCCCAAGAGAAGCACACTTAAAGGTTGTGAAGCAAATAGTTCGATACATAAAGGGTACATTGCATTATGGTGTTAAATTTAAGAGAAGAAAGGGAGGAACACTAATTGGGTACAGTGATAGCAGTCACTTAACCTATGGGGATGATGGTAGAAGTACCACAGGAAATGTTTTTTATTACATTGGTTCACCAATATCATGAGTTTCACAAAAGCAATCGACTGTTGCGTTATCCTCATGTGAGGCGGAGTTTATGGCTGCAGCTTGTCAAGCCATCCGGTTGCAGGGATTACTGGTAGAGTTAACCGGGCAAAAGGAAGAAATAGTAGTTTTGTTCGTGGATAACACATCTGCTATAGCGTTAATGAAGAACCCTGTAATTCATGGGAGGAGTAAGCACATAAGCACGAGGTATCATTTTATACGTGAGTGCATTGAAAGGGAGCAAATTCGTGTTGTGCATGTTAGTGGAGATATGCAAAAGGCGGATGTGTTAACAAAAGCATTACCTCGGGTGAAGTTTACTGAGATGAGGTTCTTGCTTGGAGTTGAAGACTTAGTTGGAGTAACTTGGAATTAGAGGGGAGAATGTTGAAAAATTAATTCCAAGTGTGTCAAAATATACAAAGTGTAGGGGGTCGTTTGTAATTGTTTTGTTTAATTAGTTAGAGTTGGGTATAAGATTAAGTTGTGTGTTGATATTTTGTATTAGGTAAAATTCAATTTTCATCTTCAATAAAAGTTCTGCAATTCTTGTTCTTGGTACCTGTCATAACTTTATATGAAGTTGGTTCCATTGATTAATAGTTGCAAAACCTATATGTATTGCACATTGTAAGATAGAGTCGTGTGGGGTTAATTTTTTAGTGTTTTAGCAAATGATGGTACCACTTTGTCAACTCAAAGTTGTTGAGTCTCTTTAAAGAGTCTTTTAGGTCTTGCAAACAAGACTTACAACGCTTAGAAGACTTGTGTAATTCTCTTCCAACTTCCTTTGAAGTTTTGTGCAAGTTTAAAGTGAGTTACCTTATATTTACTTGCATTTAAGAGTGGTAAAGAGAAAGAATGTATTAGCTCTAACAACATCATCTTTATACTCGGGTCATTGTCAAGCACCTCTCAAAGTTTTTTAATGCTTGGTGTGAATTACTACTTTAAGAGGGAAGTGATGGGATTTGTATAGGAATTGTAAAATTTTGAAAACGAAAGCATAAAGCAATACGTGTTTTAACACTTTAAAAGGTTCCAGAGGATTTATTCACTGATGAATTAAAAAACCAAAAAGAAAAAACAAACATACATAGCGCGCTTATAATTACAACGGTTGGTGTGTATTTAAGGCGGGTTGGTGACGTGGATGACAAAGTATCCATGTGCTTCCTTCTATGCATATCAACACCGAGTGAGTGATGATTCAAGCGGCCCTAACATCACAGTCTGATTTTAAAATCATTAGTGAACCCAAGAACTTCTTTTTTTTAACTTTATTAAGCAATTTCAAAGTCAAAAGTGTGTGTATATTAGATTATTAGAAACATTAAATGAATCAGTTGTATGTGATTTAACAAAACAAGTTTTGAAATAATATTCTCAAAACCCTAGAAAATTATTCGAGTACAAAATGCTTCACATTTTTCCAAAATTCATGGCTACCTTTCACACCAAGAGACCTTTTGGAGATATTAAAGCCTTCCTCAAACCATTCACAAGAAGAAAAATCCAAACAGGGAGGTGTTGTTATCCTAAAAAATATGTTAAGACTTTTTTGACACTTATTTTTAACCTTTCTAAAAAATTTGTGATCCATTTTTGAATTTAACTAACTTTGACCAATTAGTTTGTTTAAAAAAAAGTATGTGCTTTTTTAGAAGGATATCACCTTATACATTATCCTTATGTTAAGGCGTTTCCGGTAGGGTTTACATGATTTTTAAGGTGTTTATTGAAATAACCAGGTAACTCCTCCTTTATGTCTTCATAAATGGACATACGGACATGCCAAACGCTCGGTAACGAATCCCACATAGTCCCCATGTTTTCATGTACACTGGATGCCATTGTACCATTACCCTCGTGATAAATCACCGTGTACTTCAAGTGCTCATGCACCACAAAGAAATAGTCGCATCGATACCACCACCCCTCCAAATGAATTCAACATTTAAAATTTGATATATTGTAATATTTTGGTTATTAGAGTAGATTGAGGTTTTTCATTAATATCTTTTAATTATTGATACACGTTATCAAATGATGAGGGAAAAAAATCCATTTTATTGCTCAACAAGTTAAAACACTATTTTAACAAATTTCAAAGGACCTGCCTAAGTGCCATGCCTCAAATGAGTAAAATCTAATAAAAGTAGCTAAGAATAAAAACGCCATAGATCGACCAGAATTGTTTAAATGCTGACAACCATAATTTCATCAAAAAAAAAGAAGAAAGATCTATCATTTTCCTAGTGAAGTGTCTAAAAAATATTTATTATATTTAATTATCTATCCTGTAAATTACATATTTTGACATTTAACTCATTACAACCCATTAGTGTATCCATTGTAGCACTTCTCCAACTAAATTGCACTCCAATCTAACATATACCACGATTTTATTACTCTAAAACCCATAATACTAAAACTGATGTATGAATCTGAACTAAAACTAGAGAACCCAATGGATATACGTACAGTGAAATAATGAGTTTCATGTCGTGATGTCAGGTCATAAAGAGAAAAGACTTGTTTGTACATCTGAAGGGTTGGCTAACCACCGGCAGAACAACCATGCTGCACCCACCACCGACAGAAGGGAAAGCATTGCCAAGAATCCAAAATGTGATGCGTCGTTTGCAATTATGACAACACCCAATATTACTGACTCTGCTAAGCTGGCAATGGAAACCTCGGTTGCCCCGATAAGGTTTGCTTTAGAAGGTGGGATTCCAGTTTGTAAAATCTGTGCTCCGATTACTTCGTATGACATGTGACCCAATCTTGATAACACCTGAATATAGAGTTAATCGCTTTTATATGACCATGGTAATTTCAATGAGATGGAGTATTAGTCAATGTCACAAAAAGTGGTAGCCTGATTAATGGGCCTTTCCAGAGGTGACAAATTTAAGCTTTTAATATGAAACTAGGCCAATTTGGGCAATAAATTACTGTAACGGGTCAAACGGGTCAATAGTCAACTAAAAAGGGTTTACAGCCTCCTATATTTCAAAATTTATGTTATATTGAAGAAATTGGATCATAATCATATTAAACTGTATTAATTATCAATGGTATTGAAGAAAGAGAGAAAGCCATTGTTGGCAGGTCAACCCAATTTGTTTTTACCCATTACCCAATGTCTCAAACCTGTCCATTTTACCAGCTATAATTTCCACACACACACACACATACATATAAGAAAAGAAGACTTACAATAAGACCAAGAAAGAATAGAAGAGCAGTCTGATTTGTAAGAGCTCCACTCCAATAGACACCAACCGCGATTGTAAGAACTGAAGCTTGCAATATGAGTCCAGCTGCTCCAGCCTGCAGCAAGAAATCCATTACAATTTCATAGTAATTTTTATCATAACACGATTATAATGTTCTACACTATGATGCATTTCAACCCATTTTACCAAAATATGGGTCATTCCAAGTTATGTTTCTACCTCTAAGAGGGTCAAATGGATTAATCCAATCATCTAAAACACAACTTTAAAGGAAACATGTTAAACGGGTAAAAAGTTATCAAAGCTTATTGAGGTGCATAAAACCTTATAAATCGCTTAATTCAACAAGCGTAAGATTTTAATTGTAATAAACTAGTTCTTTAACCAATTTTAGATGAAAATTTAGTAATTTACTATACAATATGAAAAGAATGAGAACAGGAAAGTACTAGTGGATCAGCAAAACTTGACCCCGCCTGTTTTGACCCAAACCCTTTTATAACATTATACCAAACTCACGCTTGCTACCTCTAGTTTAGGAAGTCCTAGAGATGCATATAAAAACCTAGGAATGTAAGTATATAATAAGTGAAAAATAAGCCTACCTTTAAAATGCCAAGGTGCTTGACCATTTGAGCAGACATGAATGTCGCTCCAACGCCCATAAAAGCGCATAAGCAACTAAAGCCACCGATAAGAGACGGGCTTAAACCTGAAAAAAGATATCCAAAACTCAAAATTGGCATACACCAATGAGCGTGGAATAGTAGGCTTTTTGTTGCTTGATATCAAACTGAAAGCAGAATTTGAATAAAAGTTTTAAAGTATTGACCTTCTAGCTGAAGGTGTCTTGCCCTCACTACTAATCTATAAATAGATGAAGCATAAATGTATTATTTATATCAGGAACATGCTTTTCCACAGTTAAAATCAAAAGGCTATACAATGTGATTGAACTTATAGGTTGTAGTGAACATGAGTGATGACACTAAAACTTTCAAGTTCACAATCTGATGCTACCGTTGGGACAATGTGGCATTTATTAGCTCATTTATTGCGTTCAAACACCAGAAGAATATATCATTAATGGTTAAATGATGATGTATTATCATATTAATTGTTTGATGAATACATATGTAAAATAGCACATTAGCACCTTGTGAAGTGTGAACAATTTGTCACCATACATATGACAGTATAGACACTATGTTGCAGCTGGCAATTGACTATTGCCATGACTCTCCAGGATGCAAGGAGTATAATAGCACTCAACATTTATACAAAGGAGAAGAGGCAGATCATGATCCATAAGGGGTGTTTGGATGTGAGTTTAAAAGATTATTGCAATAGCAAGTTGGAATTCTCATTTTTAATTGCTTGGCAAAAGGTGCTTTAGGACATGTTTTTCAAATTATTTAGTTTTAGATATGCATGTAAGAAGCACTTGTAATCTTTAAATAAATTATCTATCTATCCAAAAGTTAATTCTTTGTCTCACAATAACTGTGCATCCAGATGGCCTCTTATAGGGTGGTTTTAAAAAAAGGAGGGGAACATAACCATACCCTTTTGTGTGAGGAAAGCTGTCATTAGACCACCTGGGGCAAGAACAACATTAAAGCAAAGAAGTACGTAGGCTAGGCTAGCAGGAAGAACAGGCTGCTGCATGTATTCATCCCACCCGTGTTTAATAGCAGCCATACCGATATCCACTGATCACCAGAGAGCACAAGATTAGTAAGAAAAAACACAAATGAAAAATGATGGTTATAGACATTAGTGACTTGTTAACCTAAATTATCAACTTCTGGCATTGGTTCTCTGGAGGAAGTTCTGCAACATGTTTGTGAACATTTAGCACGGTCAAGAACACCATAGGAAAGCTTGTTGGTTAACCACGTGAGACCAATCTAAAAAAATTCAGAAGGTATCTTGTTATTCAAATAAATACATGCAATATGTGACCATTATACACACAGAAATCATACTTCATTACCACAACAGGCAACGCCCACATCATTAAAGCAGCAGCAAGCTTCAAGCATGTTACTGGTTCGTACTTAGATAGAAGAATACCAAACAGTGAAGCTCCAGCAACCTGCAATCAGTGTGAAAAGTTCAAAAGCTTTTATAAATCAGCTATATTTTTAAAACAGCATCAAGCATACACAACAAATAATACATACAAGGGTTGTGTCAAATTATTCGTAACATGTAGTACACCAGTTATTTATAATAGAAGTGCACGGTTTGAGTTACAACTTTATGGTTATCTCCTTTTCTTTTATAAGAAGAAAATTACAAAAACTTGTAATTATAGGACCACAATCACCTCACAGAGAAGATCAATGCGACTCAGAGTAGCATTCGCCTGAGCAAGGGCAATTGGCCGGTTCGTTCCTGCTAACTGTACAAAAAAATTTACATTAATAAATTGGCTCAAATGGACCCTGCATAACTTGAGAAGATGAAGCCAAACAAAAGGTAAGCTGATGTCCCAAGCTGCCACAGGAATTTTCATAAGTATTTGGAAATGTGTTTTGGATCTGATTATTTGAAGTCAAAATAATCAATTTGTTAATGTGTAGACATACAAATTCTGTTGTTAATTAACTTTTATTTGGGGATTTTCATATATCCCCCTCTAAAGTTACAAAATATTAGATTATCCAAAACCAAAAAATTTCAATGCATAATGTACAATGGTCTTAAAGCATGATTTAGTGGGATATAACATTTTGTAAGTTTAGAGGGGTATATAAACGAAGCTGATTATTTAACGGTAAACAGTCTATTAATTTCTTATAATCGTATAAAAATTTAATAGTCAGATTATTACTCCTTCAAACAACAACAGAAGCATATCCAAACACTCGAATTTTTTTACAACTGAATATCCTATTATAGTTATTCAATACTAGATAATCACCTAAAAAATGTGCCGCCAAACCGAAAAGAAATAAGTAAAGGGTAAATACCAGAACAACCCAATCACGTTCTGCTGCAACTCCAAGAGCGAGTCCAGATAGCCTCTCAACAGCCCCTGCTAATACCAGTATGATAAACCAGGGTCGCCTGAGTACAGAGGTTTCAAGGGAGGCATGTGCCACATGTGCTTGCATTATCATCCCAGCTGATAACAGTTGAGCAGATGCCTGATATACCCCCAAACAGGCTATTATTAATTCAAAGAAATATCATGCCGATTATGACTTGCTATGTTCAAGTATGGAATAACCTGAACAGTAGTCAAAAAATTATATGCAGGTACACGGGGAAATAGATCCATAAGTTTGCCAACTAATGGGCCTCCAGCAATAACAGCAACCTGTTGCAGAAGAAAGATAAAAGAAGATAAGTTGAAAGGTCTTTTCACCTGGAATTGATAATAGGAGCCATACATAATTACACATATACATAATATGCATGTATACGCATACATGTATATATGTAGCATATATATGTGTGTGTTTGTGTGTATTTCAGCTCGATGAGTTGATGAAACCTTGGTGCAGAAACCCATGACTGCTACTGGAAGAAGACTTGGATGAAGCAATGCAATAGCAGCAGGCCAAGCAAAATTCCATAGCTGTTCCACCAAGTTCCCAGCTAGGCAACTAGCATATAATGCTGATAATCATATATCATCATTATGTTAGGAAAAGATGATGCAATATATAGAGAGTTCTATGCTACGCAAGCTTCTTTGTCAAGAAGTTTAAACAAAAAAAAATCTTCAATAAACACCCATTCTAATCAGTTTGGATCATCAAAGTTAATGATGCATAAGCTTAAATTTGGTAGAAAGATTTAATTCTCCCACATGCTTCTAGAACTGGGATTTTAAGCTTACCATAGAGCCCTGCTGGATGAGCAGGCGTTGCAGCAATGACATCCTGTTCTTCCTCTGAAAGAATCTGAAGAGGAAGGTGAACACTGAAATATATAAACTGCAATGAAAATATATAAGAAAGCAGAAAGGTAATAAATATGATGTTACCGGCAATGTTGTCAATATCATGTCTACAAAAGTGCCTTCCACCAGTAAGTTTGTTGATTCAGTATCATGGATTTCAGAATTAAGATGGACCATAGGAACCGAACAACTTGATACATCTGGTGAAGAATCATGATCAACTTCTTCACTCGCAATGTTATTCAAGACTTCAGAATTTTTCATAAAGCATCTTGTATACAAATTGTTCACACTGCAAAAATTGATGAATTATACAAATTGTACACCAAAAGTATAAAATATCATTACCATGTGAGTATTATACATGTAAGAACTAGGAATTCTGTACTACATTGGGCCTAGGCCCAACTACTTTTCTAAAACTAGCTCCATTGTTTCACTTATATAATCATCACAGACTGAAAAGATTACCCCTAGTTTAGAGAAGTAGACTAACTAACACATCCAATAAAATCCAGCACTTGAGAGGTAGCAATTACTCCTGTATGTTAGGCAACAAAGGGAAGGAAAAAGGAACCCAACTCAATGTACCAACGGTTTCAAAATAGCAAAATTTCACCCACTTCAACACTCGGAAAATAAAGTCCGAGTTATGTTAAAATAAACCCTTGGGCAGCCTTACTTAAGGATGCCAGGAAACTTGTGACTCAACCATTTTCTATGATATTTGGCCAGGAGCTCATTCAGTTTACAGGAGCTTGAATACTAATTTAAGTCAGTAAAATATCTTAGACATGTTAAAAATGTATTCGTTAAAAAACTTTTGACATGCCTATCAACCAATATGCCATATATGGTGGTGACCAAACACATCTTACTAACAACCCAAAGTCATACTATGATAACCTAATAATGCACTAGAGAACATGTGTCATCCATTGCAGAATGTTTAGGTGATAATTGGTCTTTGTACCAAGTGGAAAGCATTCCATAACTGAAGGGGTCAAAGAATCATCTTTTCTGTTGACTTTGATCAGTCAACAATTTTCACTGGACAAAACATCCTACAGCTTCAAACAACATAGAGGCCAAAATACATATAAACCAAACAAAAAAGATTACCAGGCTTCATGTTGAATCTTATTTTCTTTCGAGTCCCTTAAGCTTAGCCTTTTTAAACTTAGCCTAATTGAATTTGTCAGTGTACTCGCATAAGACCAACACAAGATTCTTAGACAAATAATGTTAGTGATTTAAAGCAATAAGTCATTTCAGTTAATTAGGATTTACTTTAGACCAAAGGGAAATCAGCTTAAACATCAATACAAGTTTAAAAAGTGTGGAGTGACACTCGTTCAAGACTAGTCAAATTTGTGGTCCTGATGAACCCCGGGTTCAAGGGGGCAGCGCTCCCTTGGCGTGGCACAAGAGGCTGTTACCAACCGTTTGCATTTTTTCATAAAGCATTGTGTTGTTTCAACTAAACGTTGTGATGTCCCCGACCACAAAACAAAAGCATTTGGTCTGTTTAGGGACAAGTTTTATAACAGAAACATATATTCACGTGTTAATTCTTTCTGAATTATAAGATAAATACTTCAATGCGACAGAATTAGAAAGATAACCCAGACAATTAAACTATGAAACCTACATATAACTCAACACCAACAAATAATCTAAACTCAATCGAGCACAAATCGCCTCTGGAATCAACACATAAGCAAAATGATAAATACCAAAATCCAAAAAATGCCAAGATACCTCAAATTACGAAACCGTGGGTTCAATCGCCAATGAGAATAACGTAACGAAGTAGACGAACAACTATACAAATCACATCGACGGCGACACGAAGAAGAACCCAACTTAATTGAAGAAACCCTTGTCGCAGGAGAAATAAAAGCAATAACCATGATTGATTCTGCTTAAAACACACAGCTTCCGCCTTGAAAAAGCTCGTAGCTTCCGTTCTCCGTCGAATCACCTGACTACTCATGCAACTGAAGCTGTAAATTGATGAAATTTTTCCGAAGTGTGGCGATTTTGAGCGATTAAGATACAAAATTAGCGACTATTTCGATCAATCAATGGATGAATCTTATCTTTGGGGCCTTGAGTTCGTGGGTTAGATGGCGGATAAACAACCAAAATCTTGAAGATATGAGGCGCAGTGATATTCGCCAGTATTGTCGAACGATTTTACCCACTCAAATACAAAAGGTTTGCGTGAAAATACAGAAACTAAGAAAGATACGGTCCACTTTTTTTTTCTTCTTTCTCTTTCTTTGAAGTGGCGAGATACGGTCCACTTGTTATATTTTTCTATAAATAATTTTGTGATTTGATTATATTGTATACTTTTTTTTTCAACACGAATGGTTTGTTTTAGGCCATCTAAATTAGTTCAGGTTTTTTAATTAGGTTTCGGGTTTTTCTGGTCGAATTCCTCGCGGTTTTAGGTGTAGGAAATCAATCCAAAGATCAAACGAAATAAGTAATATTTAATCGGTTTTGGTTTTGGTATTTGGGTTTATTAACTTTATTTGGTTAGGGTTAATCGGTTTTCAGGTTTAGACTAAACCATTAAATTTTAAATTTTTTATTATCTCAAATGTTTGTGTAATCAATATGTATGTGATCAAAGTGCATGTATGAGATTTAGCATAAGTTATCGATATAGAATTTTGTTTATTATATTGATCCGAATGTTTTTGCATATTTACGTTCACTTTATTATGCATACTCATATGTTAAAAGACATCATATTTTAATTATTCTTTAAAGTTCACATAATAAAATTGAACCACAGTAATGAATTCTAAATTTTAGAAAATCATGTTTTCAACTCTTGTAAATGGTAGCATAACACACACACACACACACGCACGCGCACGCGCACGCGCACGCGCACGCGCACTCGCACGCGCGCGCACACACACACACACACATATATAAATCTTGAAACTTTATTAAAAACTAATATTCGGGTTAATCCGGTTGACCAAAATCTCATAAAATCAACCCAAATACCAAACATTTATAAAAATCGGGTACAGTTTGATGTGATAATCGAGTTGGGTCACTTGGCTTAGTCATTAATCGGGTTCGGGTTGATTTTGTTTGGGACGATATTCGGGTTTGGATAAAAAACACACCCCTAATCAGTTCTAATCCCAGATGGTTCAAAGATTATTGTTACTAGACTAACAGCTCAAATAATAGTTATACTTGTAGATGAATAACTGAACTAATCAAATCAACGACGCTATTGATTTTTTATGTTTTCTTGTTTTTTATAAATAATAAGGGTCATATATAGGAAGAGTTTTGCTATGACTTTTATTATTACAATATTAGTTTCTGTTGTTCTTCTTATTAATTAAACTGGTTGATAAAGCTTTATTTGTTAAAGATTTAGTTTAATTTATTATTTGAAATCAGGTTGACTCGGGTTATATTTAAATAAAGACTTAATTACACGGGTGGTTCTTATGGTTGGGCCTGATTTCACTTTTTGTACCTAACTCTTGAAATTACAAGGTTGGTCCAAAACTTTGCACAAACATAACAACGATGGTCCCTGAAACGGGTTGACGTTAATTATTGTTGTTAAGTGCATGTGAAATGACAAAAATTATCTTTTTCACCTTTCTTCTCCATACAGACTAATCCTCTACCACCATTAAAGCCTCCACCTTCAACCACCACCCCCACCACCTTCAACCACCATCACCACCAACACCACCTTCAACCACCACCACCAGTGCCACCTTCAACCACCACCACCAGCACCACCTTCAACCACCACCACCAGCACCACCTTCAACCACCACCACATTCAACCTTCAACCTTCAACCACAACCACCAAAACCACCTTCACCATCGTCACCACCAGCACCATACCACCCATTTTTCTAGTCATCTTCTCCGGCAAATGAAGATGATTCCAGAAAAATACCAGACAATCATCATCGTATACCATAGCACAAGCAGATTTGGTTCACTATTATTGAAGGGTGGTCGTCTAGGGTGGAGGTGTGACCTTTCGTATTTTCTTGTTAATTAGTTGTTAATTTCCGTGTTATGGATGTTATTAGTACAAATACAAGGACTTATTTGCAATTTTATCAATCTTGATCTTATTAGTATTTAACATTATTATAACTTGTTTTGTTATTAGATGATTAAGTTAAAATAATAATAATAATAATAATAATAATAATAATAAAATAAAAAATAATAAAATAATAATAAAATAATAATAATAATAATAATAAAATAGTAATAATGATAATAATAATCCTAATAAGTGGTAACTTATAAAATAAATAAAAATATATAAGTATAATAAAAATCTATTTATTTAAAATTGAGAAACTTGTATTTTAACAATTTTTGGCATGAAATAATACAATTTATAACCCCAGGGACCAAAGTTGTAAATTTCTAAAACAAACCCAAACCCACCGTCGCCCCTTCCTCGTCGGCCAACCCCGGCCATCTCCGGCGACCCCCCCCCCCCCAAAACATCAGAGCCACTGAATTAACCCCAATTAAACCACTCTATGTGCTCGTGCAACAGTTTCGAAACCCCTAACTCGTTTGAATCGAAACAACAGGTCGAATTATCTCATTCACTTGAAACCGAACACCCCATTCAAAAATTGATCCGTTTCTCCACAATAATCAACCCAATCGATTAAATTAAAAGCCTGGAAACGTTCATCTAATCAATTCGAAATCAAAAGCATTCATATTTGTTATACTATCACATTGTTATCCAAAACCCCAAATTCCAAAGGAAACTGTGGATTCCCGAGTAGCCGTTAAAATTATAATAATTAAGTATTAACTTTAAACGCCCTTCTCTAGGTTGAATTTTAACGAACCTTCGGTGTTTAGTTCAAGTCTTCATATTTGTTCATCATTATCATCCAAGTGAGTTTCCATACCCCGTTTTACTTTCTTTCACACATTTTGGGGTGAAGCATGTTAATCGCATTAAAATTACACTTGTAAAGACGTTTGTAATCTTGTAACACACGTGTAATTCATCTTATATTATGTCATGGTTATTTGGAATCTTATAAATATCATGTGATCGACGCTTGTAAACACAATCATTAACTATTGCTAGCCTAGCGACGTCATAGATCTATGGGCCTGACAAGCCTATTTGGTGCTAAAGCCGAGGTTATTGCCGGGTCCTGGTGACGTATTCTTGATCATCATGGGAACCAAGTACACTTAGCTAATCGTATAATTTAGTTGTGGCCATATTTGTTAAGGTTTGATTGTTACATTTGTTATCCATATATTTTGCATTGTCATCTAACCTATGACTTGAATTGCCTTATTAAAAGATTTCTATATATGTATGTACAATCTATGGAAACTCACCAACATTATATGTTGACCGTATTTTCTAACTTGTTTCAGGAAATGCTCAAGCTTAGTAATGATTTTGAAGACTTGATATCATCTAGGATTGGACCTAGAGAATAATAAAGGACATGCTTGTTACTTGATGATTATTTTTTGCTTATGTTTTGTTTGATCGAATTGAGACATTTGTTATGACTTTGTTTGACATGGGATGAATATTTAATAATATTTACACCTTGTAATAGTATTGTGTGGCATGAACAATCTTAACCCTCGCATCTCAACGTTTCCGTCGTTAAGGTTGGGGTGTGACAGATTGGTATCAGAGCCCATAACTATAGGGATTTAGGTTATTAGAAATGGTGACCTAGACTATGGTTAATGTAGGGACCTTTTTTCATGAGCATTCTTTATGATTTTGTAAGCTTACTTATATGCATATCACATGATGTTACATGCTACATGATGAATCCCTTATGTGCTATTTGACTTTACATAGTAAATTGTGCCTTAGGTGTTTGACTCGAATGACAAAATCCCTAACTTTGTATACCCTAACTTCCTAATCCTCTTCACCCGCCCTTAGTTCTATCACGCATGATTTCTTTCTAAAACTTATTCTCGACTACGTGTGGAATCT
Organism: Flaveria sonorensis; assembly: GCA_025506505.1. Lineage (NCBI taxonomy): Eukaryota > Viridiplantae > Streptophyta > Magnoliopsida > Asterales > Asteraceae > Flaveria > Flaveria sonorensis. The sequence goes on from CM046432.1 coordinate 69,031,231, forward strand.
TACACACTATAACGAATGGATAAATCCTTTAGACAATATGTCTAAATCTTGAAAATCTCATCAAGATTTTGATTCTAATATCCTATAGAGAAGTGTAACACCTGTATCCTGGATTTCCTGGCAAAAAGCCCTTGGGCTAAGGTAAGCATTTCGCATAAATCCCAATCAACTGCGGGACCTGTTATGTTTACGTGGGGATTTCCGGGATGAGTGATAAATTATGGTCAAAATACACATCTTTCCCAAGGTAAATTGGGATTAAGTCACCTTGACGTGTCAATGTTCCTATTGGTTGTGTGTTACCAAATGGAACCATCCTGTATACGCTTGTAAATTCCAAATATTCGTGTCTATTTGAACTAGTTTTATCTCCAAAACTCTAATATCTGCTCTATTTTCTTTTTAGAATGTCTCGTCATCATGGAAAGCGTGGTAGCTCCGACCGAAAACTCGCCACTATGATCGCCCGTCAAATGGTTGTTGTTCTTCCTACCATGGTCGCTGAACTAAGTAGCACTTTAATGGCCAATACTAGCAACAATGTCAATGGGAACAATGGTGGTGGTGATAATAATGGTCAAGAAGAGAACGGCAACAACCAAGGAGGGAATAACCGAACCTGTACCTTTAAACACTTCAACTCTTGCAAACCTACTAGTTTTAGTGGAAAAGAGGGAACCACTGGACTTCTCGAGTGGTTCGAAAGCATGGAGAACACTTTCATTAATAGTGAGTGTCCCGAAGAGCTCAAGGTCCGTTATGCTGCGAGTGTCCTTCAACAACGGGCACTTACTTGGTGGAATAGTGAAAAGAGAAATCGAGGTGCGGAAGTGGCCTTGGCACTCACTTGGGAAGAATTCAAGAATGTCATGATCCAAAAGTTTTGTCCAAGGAGTGAATTGCAAAAGCTAGAGGAAGAATTTTGGAACCTCAAGCAAGATAGTAGCAACCACTTGGCTTACTCCACCCGGCATCATGAATTGAGTATGCTTTTACCGCATATGGTGGATACTGTATCCCGCAACATTGAGAAATTTATCAAAGGGGTGCCATCACAAATTTAGGATGCTGTTGTGGGAAGTAGGCCCACAACCTTGGAGGAAGCAATAAACATCACCCCGCAGCTCACCGAGAATCACATAAGGGCTGGCACTTTGACGGTGAAGGGTACAAAATCAGCAACAAAGGTGACTTCCGAGGCAACTAAGAAGATGAAGGTTGAACCTTCATTTAAGGGCAAGAAGCTTAAGTTCACACCTTCCCGTAACTTTGCTGTGATAGCACCTAATGCCCCACAAAAGCAGGCTGTTATTGCAAACCAAGCACATGTGGCAAGAGCTTACACTGGCCCACATCCAATGTGCAACACCTGTAAGTATCACCATGCGGACAACAACCCATGTTGTATTTGCTCACTCTGCGAGAAATATGGGCATTTAGTGGCTACATGTCATCGTGCACCCAACAACGCTGCTATGGTCGCTAACCGAGCTTGCTACAATTGTGGCGAAATTGGTCATTTTCGTCCACAATGCCCTCGTCTTGCGAGGAATGTTCCACCAACTCGAGGACGGGCTTTCAACATCAATGCAAATCAAGAGCAAACAAATAACGATGTGGTGAATGGTCCGTCATTCTTTTATGTTACTCGATCTTTTGTTGTATAAAATTCATACTTGCTTTCCATGTACCAATGATAGCTTTATATCTGAGCGGGTATGTATCTTGTAAATAATTGCTATGCGTCTGTACTGTTTGATTCGGGAGCGGATAAGAGTTTTGTGTCCTTAGAATTTGAACCTACCCTTGCTAAGCCGCGTTCTAAACTAGAAAAATCCTTTACGGTCGAAGTCGCTGATGGAAAATCTATCGTTGTTGACGTCGTCATACGTGATTGCATCTTGAGCCTTAACGAGCACGAATTTCCTATTGACCTTATTCCTATGCAATTAGGGAGTTTCAACATCATTATTGGCATGGATTGGTTAGCCAAACACTACGTGGAAATCATTTGCTTTGAGAAGTGCGTTCGAATTCCACTACCTTTGGGTGATACACTAAAATTTTTTGGGGAGAGATCGTCTAAAGGACTCAAGCTTATGTCATGTATCAAGGCCTGAAAGTGCTTGAGTAAGAATTACATAGCCTTTATGGCTTATGTAGTCAACATGAAAGCCAAGGGGAGGGAACTTAAGGATATTCTCATTGTACGAGACTTTCCGATGTGTTTCCCGAGGATCTTAGTGGGTTACGTCCTGTTCGGGAAGTTGAATTCAAGATTGATCTGATTCTTGGTGCAAACCCTGTGGCTAAGTCACCTTATCGTCTTGCACCTTCGAAAATGCAAGAACTAGCTAGTCAACTGCAATAATTGACTGATAAGGGTTTCATTCGTCGTAGCTGTTCACCATGGGGTGCACCTGTGCTATTCGTGAAGAAGAAAGATGGTTCGTTTCGCATGTGTATCGACTATTAGGAACTCAACAAACTCAGCATCAAAAACCGATACCCTCTCCCTCGAATCGATGACCTCTTTGATCAACTCCAAGGAGCTACGCAATTCTTGAAGATCGATTTACGCTCTGAATATCATCAATTGCGAGTCCATGACAATGATATTCCAAAAACTGCTTTTCGTACTCGATATGGACATTATGAGTTCATGGTTATGCCTTTTGGTTTGACTAATGCACCTGCTGTCTTCATGGATCTCATGAATCGAGTATGTAAACCGTACTTGGACAAATTCGTGATTATGTTCATCGATGATATTCTCATCTATTCCAAGATGAAAACCGACCATGACTTGCACTTACGACAAGTTCTTGAACTTTTGAAGAAGGAACAACTGTACGCCAAGTTCTCAAAGTGCAAATTTTGGCTTGAAGAAGTTCAATTTCTAGGTCATGTGGTGAATAGCCAAGGAATTCACGTCGACCCTGCTAAAATAGAAGCCGTGAAAAATTGGTGTGTTCCCACGACCCCAACTGAAGTCCGCTCTTTTCTTGGTTTAGCGGGTTACTACCGTAGGTTCATTGCAAACTTCTCGAAAATTGCGAAACCACTTACGGTGCTAACTCAAAAGAATAGACTTTTTGAATGGGGACTTGAACATGAAGAGGCTTTCGAGACACTGAAACGCAAGTTGTGTAATGCTCCTATTCTAACCCTCCCTGATGGAAATGATGATTTTACTGTGCACTGTGATGCGTCTAGTCAAGGCCTTGGTTGTGTTCTCATGCAACGAGAAAAGGTCATAGCATACGCGTCGAGACAATTGAAGGTTCATGAAGTGAACTACACAACCCATGATCTTGAACTTGGTGTCGTGGTTTTTGCCTTAAAGATTTGGAAGCACTACCTTTATGGGACGCAATGCATAGTCTACACCGATCACAAGAGCCTTCAACACTTGTTCAATCAAAAGGATCTCAAGACGAATGTTGTAGCCGACGCGCTGAGTCGCAAGATCCACAATAAGACTGTCTCACTTCAAGAAATTCGAGATCGAAGACAATGGTTTGACACACTGGGAGAATTTGATACTAAGATTTACGTGGATGTCAACTAGGCTACTATCATGCTTCAAAATATAAGGATTGATAGTGACCTCGAGTTTTGCATCCACGAGGCTCAACAAGCGGCATTAACCGAGGAAAGGAAGGATGAAGAACTAGCGTTTAACGTTCGGTCACAACTGGAAACAAAACCGAATGGCATGTTGTATTTCTTGAACCGAATTTGGATTCCAAATCACGACAACCTTCATAGCTTCATCATGAACGAAGCTCATCAAACACGTTATTCTATTCACCCTGGGTCCGATAAGATGTATATGGATCTGCGTGGCCAATATTGGTGGCCAGAGATGAAGAAAGATATCGCTTCTTATGTAGCAAAATGCCTCACGTGTGCAAGGGTCAAAGCGGAACATCAACGACCTAGTGGCTTACTTGAGCAACCCGAAATCCCTATGTGGAAATGGGAGCATATATCCATGGAGTTCATAACCAAGTTACCTCGCACTTCTCGTGGTCATGATAGTATATGGGTGATCGTCGACCGTTTGACCAAAACAACACATTTCATACCTATACGAGACACTTACAAAGTTTCAAAGTTGGCTCGTATTTACATCGATGAGATTGTGAGTCATCAAGGCGTGCCTTTACACATTATATCCGATCGAGATGCCCATTTCACTTCGCACTTTTGGTCATCTATGCAAGAACTCTTGGGTACTCAATTGGATTTTAGCACGGCTTACCATCCGCAAACGGACAGCCAAACCGAGCGAACCTTTCAAACCCTTGAGGATTTGCTACGTCTTTGTGTTCTCGACTTTAGTGGTGACTGGGATACGTATTTACCGTTAGCGGAATTCTCTTATAATACTAGTTACCACTCAAGCATCAAAATGGCTCCATTCGAAGCTCTATACGGTCGTAAATATCGTTCCCCGATTTGCTGGACTGACATCGGTCAAAATTTCATTACCGGTCCAGAACTCATTCAAGAAACGACCGATAAAGTTTCCAAAATCCGTAATAACCTTGAGGTGGCTAGAAGTCGACAAAAGAGTTAGGCGGATAAAAGACGCAAGCCATTGGAATTTCAAGTCAACGACATGGTTCTTCTTAATGTCTCACCATGGAAGGGCGTCATTCGCTTTGGGAAGAAGGGTAAGTTAGCTCCACGGTTTGTAGGACCCTTCAAAATTCTGAAAAGAGTTGGGAAAGTGGCCTATAAACTGGAACTATCCTCTGAACTTAGCGGGGTTCATCCTGTCTTTCATGTCTCAAACTTGAGAAATTGCTTGGCCGATAAAAGTTTGCATGTTCCTTTGGAGGAAATTCAAATAGACGAGTCCTTGTATTTTGTCAAGAAACTTGTTGAGATCATGGATCGAACACTGAAGAAGACCCGAATAACTACCAAACCAATCGTCAAAGTTCGTTGGGAAAATAAATGCGGGGCCGAGTTCACCTGGGAACGCGAGGATTACATGAAGAAGAAATAACCCCATCTGTTTGTCTAGTCTTATTCTTAATTTTGGAACGAAATTTTCTTAAAGTTGGGGATACTGTGACCTTTCATATTTTCTTGTTAATTAGTTGTTAATTTTCGTGTTATGGATGTTATTAGTACAAATACAAGGACTTATTTGTAATTTTATTAATCTTTATCTTATTAGTGTTTAAATTTATTATAACTTGTTTTGTTATTAGATAATTAAGTTAAAAAAAATTAATAATAATAAAATAAAAATAATAAAAATAATAAAAATAATAATAATAAAAATAGTAATAATGATAATAATAATCCTAATAAGTGGTAACTTATAAAATAAATAAAAATATATAAGTATAAAAAATCTATTTATTTAAAATTGAGAATCTTGTATTTTAACAACTTTTGGCATGAAATAATACACTTTATAACCCCAGGGACCAAAGTTGTAAATTTCTAAAACAAACCCAAACCCACCGTCGCCCCTTCCTCGTCGACCAACCCCGACCATCTCCGACGACCCCCCCAAACCATCAAAGCCACTGAATTAAACCCAATTAAACCACTCTATGTGCTCGTGCAACAGTTTCGAACCCCTAACTCGTTTGAATCGAAACAACAGGTCGAATTATCTCATTCACTTGAAACCGAACACCCCATTCAAAAATTGATCCGTTTCTCCACAATAATCAACCCAATCGATTAAATTAAAAGCCTGGAAACATTCATCTAATCAGTTCGAAATCAAAAAGCATTCATTTTCGGTAGTAAAATCGATTAATTATACATGAACTGTATCATAACCCCGATTGAATGCGTCGACATCGTGGGGGTTGAAACCGATGAAATTGAACTTATATAAACGAGGCGAAACCATAAACGAAACCCTTTGATGCTTTCTGAAACTTCAATTTGGTAAAAACCATCACGATCCTACGTCTGATTGATTTGAACCTGTCGTGATACTCTCCTAACAACCATAGTCGATTACAACTTCAACCCAGGTAATTGGTTAGATGAATACTCGCGGTTTGATGTAGGGAACCAAAGCCCCATGCTTAATTTGGGTAATAACAACAAGGTTGGGCTTGATTGATCATCAAACAAACTAGGGTTCATGTGAGAATTGAGGATTTTGGTACAGGTTGCTTAAAAGAAATAAGAACCAGTTTTTGACAAGCGCAGGCGCCCCGGCTTACTGGTTAAAGCCCAAGGGGAAAATACAGGAGACCCGGGTTCGAACCCGAGCCCCTGCAAACATTTTTTTTAAAACTTGGTTTTTAAGTTATTTTAATCCCTGAAAATTTTAAAATGTTATTAAAATGATATAAAAATCATTTTTATAACTTATACTAAATTAGGATTTAGTTAGAAATATGTGTTCTTTTAAATGCTTAGAAATTATAATTTTAATTCTTTCTTTTATTTTGAAAGTTATGAAATATCTATAAATATTTACAAGTTTTAAATAGTGTAAATAAATATATATGTGTTTGAAATGATTCATCTATTTAATAATTTATTTTAATACAACATCATTTATCATAAATTAGCATTAAACTACAAATTATTTACTATATCAAATGGTATTCTAATAAACTTTGTTATGAAATCTAAATTTTCTTATTAATGAAATTATTACAAAATTTCTTATTTGGTTATTTAAATTCTAAAATAATTATTTATTGTGTTTATTTTATAAACTATAATCATGGGCTAAACGATTTATAAGTTTTCAAATAACATCGTTATACTATCATATTGTTATCCAAAACCCCAAATTCCAAAGGAAACTATGGATTCCCGAGTAGCCGTTAAAATTATAATAATTAAGTATTAACTTTAAACACCGTTCTCTAGGTTGAATTTTAACGAACCTTCGGTGTTTAGTTCAAGTCTTCATATTTGTTCATCATTATCATCCAAGTGAGTTTCCATAACCCCGTTTTACTTTCTTTCACACATTTTGGGGTGAAGCATGTTAATCGTATTAAAATTACACTTGTAAAGACGTTTGTAATCTTGTAACACACGTGCAATTCATCTTATATTCTGTCATGGTTATTTGGAATCTTATAAATATCATGTGATCGACGCTTGTAAACACAATCATTAACTATTGCTAGCCAAACGACGTCATAAATCTATGGGCCTGACAAGCCTATTTGGTGCTAAAGCCGAGGTTATTGCCGGGTCCTGGTGACGTATTCTTGATCATCATGGGAACCAAGTACACTTAGCTAATCGTATAATTTAGTTGTGACCATATTTGTTAAGGTTTGATTGTTACATTTATTATCCATATATTTTGCATTATCATCTAACCTATGACTTGAATTGCCTTATTAAAAGATTTCTATATATGTATGTACAATCTATGGGAACTCACCAACATTATATGTTGACCGTATTTTCTAACTTGTTTCAGGAAATGCTCAAGCTTAGTAATGATTTTGAAGACTTGATATCATCTAGGATTGGACCTAGAGAATAATAAAGGACATGCTTGTTACTTGATGATTATTTTTTGCTTATGTTTTGTTTGATCGAATTGAGACATTTGTTATGACTTTGTTTGACATGGAATGAATATTTAATAATATTTACACCTTGTAATAGTATTGTGCGGCATGAACAATCTTAACCCTTGCATCTCAACGTTTCCGCCGTTAAGGTTGGGGTGTGACAAGAGGGGTGCGATGTGATGGTGCAATATGGTTGTGCGACGGTGATGGTGAGGTTGGCGGATTGGTTGATCGGGAGTGGTAGTTGAGGGAGACATGTGGGGGAAAGGAAGTATGGTGGTGACGGGTCGCCGGTAAATGTACCGGTCGATTTGGTGGTGTTCGCCAGTGATGGTGGTGGATGAAGGTGGTGGTGGGTGGGCTGGGACGATGATGATCCAGGTGGGGACCAACTTTTAAATACAGGGGTATTTTAGTCATTTTAAAAAATTTAACAGTCAAAGTTAACGTCCATTAATTTCAGGGACTATCGTTGTTACGTTTGTGCAAAGTTTTGGACAAACCTTGTAATTTTAGAGACCACCCGTGTAATCAAGTCATAAATAAACTAACAAAACTATTTTTTCCAATACCTAAATTAGCCAAACCGTTTATATTTGAAAACCAATTAACTATGAAAATCTAAAAACTACAACATTAAAAATTGATTTGGTTTTACCCTGTAAGCATACCAAAATGATCCGTGCTTACACCTATTGGCACCCATGGCTTAAGAGAGAAATTCCACTTTATTATGCATTTTTAGATAGTAAATTTAATTTATATACGCTTCTTTATCTTTTAAGAAAAACACAACATAAAATCAAAAATTGTATTTACTTCAAACTAAATATACTTTGTTTTTTTAACAAAGATTTAAGACATTAATACGCACGTATGTGTAATTATAAACGTATGTTACATAATGAAGTACACAGTGTGATTACATACATGTGTTTTGTATTTTGTATACATATGTTGCATAATTATTTATATATGGTACACAAACACATGCATACTATTGTGAATTATAACTGGTATTGTAAATCATGTAGATAGTGACACTAGCTGTAAGTTTCTATTTTATATCTATTGCTGTTAATTTTGTCTGTTGTTAAAACTTACTTGTTGTTGAAATTTAGTTGTTGTTGAACTCATTACAAGATAAATCATGTTAGTACTAGTGGTCGTTGTTGGTTAACACTTGTTGCACTTTTTGTATGCCACACATCTCGAGTAGTCAAAAGCGAGCATGTTTATGTCTCGCGCTAGGTGCTCCTCTTGCGCTTTTTAAACCAGGATAATGATATCATAAAATGAAGGTTACGTGCTATAATTGTTATAGCCATGTCATGTCTACGTGACAATAAAGGGTCTATGATTTGCCTGTGTGCAAGGTAGGGTCATGACGTGTTTGTGTGACAAGAAATGGACTACGTCTTATATAGGTACACGAAAGGGAAAAGTAATGTATATGTTATGGGAAAGAGTTATGTTTTGCTTAGTGCAATAAAGGGCCAATGGAGATCTATACTGGTATAAGCATGCTCGCGTGTGTTGCTAGCATTCACTTATTAGGAATGGTAAAGCTATGTGACCTTACCTGGTTGGCTGGTTATGTTATGACTTGTCATGACGATATCAAGTAATATATGTTTTGATGTACCGACTATTGATATTGTGTATCGTTATGAGTTGCCAATATATATTTAAGAGATTCCACGAGTGGCGACACACAAGCAACAATATGCCAGCGGTCTTTTAAAGTTTTTTCCACGATGAATGCGAACCATATGATACTATAGGGTGGCGACTATGGGTTCGGAGAAAAGGTTGCGTCGGATTGTAACATGTTGTTAATGCAAGGTTTTGATGAAAACATGTTTTGGTGGCTATGGTTTAGGGTGGCACTTTGTTTTTTAAATGTTTATGAAAGTTGCACGTGACAACTCATATGGTCTCTGGAAACATGATGCATCTGCTTCTAAGTCCTTATGAAAGTAGGTCGTTCATGCCAAGGTTTCCAGCGGGGTACCATGAGCGGTTGTGGTGGTGTCTAGGGTTTCACATGTCTACTATGAGCAGCTAGCGTGAGTGATTTTTGTAGGACGGTGGTGGATTTTACACAAAATGTTATATTTACGCTTCAAATCGGGTCTCATAAATGTTGGCGAGAAGTGACATGTGGTGGTTGCTAAGATTTTAGAGGAATCTGACTTTGATACCAAGTTAATCATGAAAGAGTAATTTTACATTGATTGTGTATATAACAAAATTACAAAAAGACTTTATACATAGAGAGTGTACATTTCAATAAATTATCTATTAGCTTGATAATTATAAAACGATTTTAGTGATATTCAAATTCACAAAATGAAGTCAACCTTAAAAGTTTAAACTGATAGCTAGAAAGACAAGTTTTGCATGCGTAACAGAAAAATACATGATACCCGCGCCACACAATTTATTAAAATCATAACAAACATAAAACAGAATACAATAACATCATTTAACCAAACCAAACCAAACAAATGAAATCAAATCAAATCAAATCAAATAACATATGCAATTAGTTACAACATGTCATTTCTACCATTACCAAGCACCAAATCATCCAATAAGATACAAATACATATGGAAGTTGTCAACACATTTACTTAAAAGGACTAGTTTTGCAACATTACAACCATTTGATCATTCACTATTTCACCAAAACGTTTTAAACCATAACTTGAAGAACACTTGATCCAAAACTCACAACTCCCCCCGCCACACACACACACACACACACACACACAATGGCATTGAAGCTATTGGTGAATCCACTTCAATCATCTTCATCTTCATCTCAATCGCAGTTTACGAGCTTGTTAGCGACCTCAAGATGCCTCCGTAAGCCTAATATTATTCTCCGATTGCAATCGAAAGTGACTGCACTATCGCGCAGTGGAACCACGGGATTGACGGTGAGGGCGAGTGTGAAGGAAGACGTGAGTGTTGAAGAGAAAGAGCGCAGTGATTGGGCTAAGGTATCTGCGGTTTTGTTTGATATGGATGGAGTATTGTGCAACAGTGAAGAGTCTTCAAGGCTGGCTGCAGTTGATGTGTTTGCGGAAATGGGGGTTCAGGTTACTGTTGAAGATTTTGTGCCATTCATGGGCACTGGTAAGGGTTTCTGAGCTACATTGTTAACATTTCTGGTGCATATTCAAGTACTTTTAATTCTGGACCAGGTGAAGCAAACTTCCTTGGTGGTGTGGCTTCTGTAAAGGGCGTTGCGGATTTTAACCCAGAGGCAGCTAAGAAGCGGTTTTTCGAGATATACTTAGACAAGGTGATTGGACTACAGCTTTTTCCCCTCTTCTAACAGGCTTAATTTTGGTTCCTTAATCTAAATAAGACCTTTAATTCGTCTATGATGGTTTACATGTAAAGATTTTTGCACTTATGTGTCGAATACTCAATTTTATTTTATTTTGAATGCTGCTTAGCTAATGTGGATTTTGATATCTTATGTAGTATGCAAAACCAAATTCTGGAATAGGTTTTCCTGGTGCACTTGAACTTATTACTGAGGTATTTTTGGTCCGGAAAATACATGTTTGATGTTTGTACCTTCTACATCAGTGATGTATCTTCTATCATGATATTAACAGTGTAAAAAAGTTGGTCTCAAAGTAGCGGTAGCATCTAGTGCTGATAGAATCAAAGTTGATGCAAACTTAGCTGCTGCTGGCTTGTCATTGTCAATGTAAGTTATCTTAAGTAGAATTGATTGTTTTGATTCAAGTTTTCCTTCTTACTTCTATCAGCAATGATTTATCACATGGTGCTTTATAATATTTCCCTCTATTCTATAGAACTATAGAAAGATATTTAGACTTCTGAAGTAAATTTAGTTCTTAGATTCAAAACGGATATTATATATATATTTTGAAATAATTTCTGTGAACAATTCTTTATCAATCATTCTCTCTATTCCAATATCCTTAGAAAAATACAATTCAAATCCACCATGCTAAATCCCCTGATCAATTCTTTTTTGGTTTTGCTATTCTCAGTTTTTCCCCTTAACGGGTTTTAAGTGATTACAGAATGTAAAGTTCACTATCACCAAGAATATTTACAATATTCTCTTTTTCTTGAATCTCATAATCGGGTACACATTTACCAGCTTATCTTTATTTCACCATACCAGGTTTGATGCTATTGTGTCTGCTGATGCTTTTGAAAACTTGAAACCTGCTCCTGACATATTCATAGCTGCCTCAAAGATTTTAAATGTCCCTCCAAGCGAGGTAAACTTGTATTTTATGCAATTTTATCTTCTTTTTTCATGGTATCATTTCAGATTATAATATTCTACTCCCTTCTACGAGTCTCTGAACAAATCACTCACATACGTTTGAAAGTTAAGATTATATATTTGATGGTCATGGTTCTTGTTAAGTACAAGTGATGTGTGTTTTGATATATATATATTTTTTATAATGGATTTTACACAATTAAGCTTTAAATTTATAAAAATGATTTTCACCTTATGACTAACTACACACACAATAGGCAAGTGTACCTAGCGGATAGTAGTATAGCTTTTGGTAAGAACTAAGTATCGATCCATGGACACGAGAGCTCCTGATACTAAGCCTTTGTCATTATCTAGCCGATGAAAGATGATTTGTGAATAATAAGATTAACTAATTTAGCTAATAATTAAACTAATGAAGGAAGTAGACGAAGATGAAGAAAATCAATTAGAGGAAGATATCACTTAGACTTCGAATCCACTTAGCAAAACAATGACAAAATGCATGAACCTATGGTGAGATCATCCTCTACGCATGAAACATGGATGTAAACTAGACTCCTGTCAAGGTTATCTAATTATATAACTCGTTGGAAAGCTAAAACGATAAACACATAATAGCCACCTAAAGTTATGCCATGAAGACCCAATGATATTATTAAGCCAAAGTTGAAGATGGTTAGGACTCCCTTCAAGGATACCAAACCCACAAATATTTGGAAAGTTAACACGATAAACACATGGTAACTACCTCAATTCGCGTAATGTAACAATAGCTATGTAAATCCTTCAATTTATGAATATCCTAACACGAATACACGAATCATAAATATGTGCATTATATATGGTTACACACACACGATGTTAAGAGATATTCATAACAAACACAATGGTTTTCACAAGCATATGTATTTGGATGCACACTAATTCAACTTGACTAAATAATCAACCATCATTTACCATTCCTAGTCAAATGTCATAAACCACACACTAATGTATGCATTTCATGAATAGATGTTCTAGAACACAAGGTTTTCCAGCAATATGTGATTATAACACCCACAAGATTCATCATTTCATCAAGTTCAATAAGCATACACAATCATTAAAGAACATTCATAACCTTGTAATAAACATTAACCTAATCATCACCAAAAGTTACATGTAAAATGTCAAAGTATGCTAAGCTTTATCTAATCTAAGTGATAAAGAGTGTTTAGCCCATGAGGCTTACAAAAACCACAACCAAGCTCATAACAATAGAAGAAAACATGATAGATCTAGAGATTTTCAAACCAAAGATGAGTAGAGGTGGGTTGTGTGGAGTTGAATCTTCATTTGAAATGCTTGATCTTCAACCTAGCTTGAACTCTTGAAAGAACTCCTTCAAAGTTACCACAAGAATGGAGAAAAACTAGGAATTCTACTCCAAAATTCGTCTCCCCCAAAATGAAGAAGAAGGGCTTAAAAGGGGGGCTTGATGCGTGTTATGGCCATGACAAAATTAGTCATGACCATAATGCGTAGGAAAAAGGGACCTGATGCATGTTATGGTCATGACAGAATGATAGAATCCGTCATGACCATAACAACCTCTAAACTTCCAAAATCTTCATGCATTTCTTGTCTTTTTCTTTTGAAATCATCAAGCAACCATCCAAAACTACAAAATCCAAATTAATCATAATTAAGTATAGATAAAGATGAATTTGTAACAAAAAACACTTAACATCAGGAAAGATATGCATTATTAACATGTATAGTTATTCACATATCAAGCCTTGACTTGAAGTTCCACAGGTTAACATATTCTATTTCCCTGTTACCTAGGGATGGTAGGGTATGCCTAGAAAATTTCATTGAAACTTCATCATATAAGCACATTGTTTTTTTTAAATCTTTGCTTAAGTCAAATAAAGGCTTGCTTTATCTATCTGCAATTTTTTTTATTACTCTCACATATTTTCTCAGTGCATTGTAATTGAAGATGCATTAGCTGGTGTTCAAGCTGCCAAAGCTGCACAAATGAGGTAAAGGTGTTCAAGCTTTCTTCAATTCAATTAATCAAGTTGTTTGTTAGCACATGTTCACATAAACTTGCAAAATTTTGTTGCACTTAATATGATTAGGAACGACCACATAAAATCTTCTTAAATTATCACAATTTTATGTTGTCCGCCTTTGGAATTGCACCATCTATGTCCTATTTCAGATGGTGCATGTCTTAAACCCGACCTATTTAGTTATATTATAACACCATTGGGTAAATAGATTAACTGTGTCAAGTGTATTGAAATGCTACAGCCTCATAATTTAAACCATATTTTTGATAGTATAGTTTTTGCCATCTTATTTGATATATCAATTATTTTTGAAAGCTAAAGGAAAAGAAAGGAAAGTCCTGTTTTGATCCGTTATCTAGTCCGCCCATTTGACCATTTCCCATCTCTATTTCATGTATATACAAGTATAACCTTGAGTGTTTGTTCTGATTGCAGATGCATAGCTGTGACAACAACATTGTCTGTAGATGCCTTAAAGGAAGCTAAACCATCATTAATCAGAAATGATATAGGAAATGTTTCAATTGAAGATATTCTTGGTGGTGGCTCTAGTTACAGTAGTATGTAGTTCTAAAAATGATATTGTAACTTCATTTCATTCAAATTATTGACACTACTTTTCAATATTGACGCTACTCTTCATTCAGTAAGCAAGACTTGTTTATGCTTTGTAATGGATGTTCCTTACATTGGATGTTTTCTTCTTTTTTTCTGAACATAACTTGAGGATTGCATGATTATTCATTTGTATGTTTGCTCTGTGATTTGTGATTATCTTCTAGCTATTAACACTAAGATATAGTGGATAGTTTGATTAATTATTTGGCCTTATATGGTCCCTGATGACTGTACATTGCAGATACAAAGGTGCAGGGTTCTCAATTTGTAAATAATCCAGCAGAAACGACGTCTGCACTCAAGAAAAATACAGAGGGTGGCTCATTCCAAGATGCATATTCTACTGATGATATGGCTTTTTCTGTTGGCGGGTAAGACAATTCCATAAAAAAAGAAAAACTCTAATGTGTCTATTAATGATGCTACTTATATTAACATTTGCTCGTTTCAAGTAAAAAGTTCTCTTATCTTCACTTTGTTTTTCCTTTAAATTTCTATTTAAGTGAATTTATTAAGCCAATAGTTCTGACAAGTAGCATTAGTTACGCAAATTATGTTGCTTCTGTTAGTTGTCTAAATTATGCTATAGGCTATTCAATACAAGAGTCACAGAACTAATCCATAAACAGGTTGCAGGGTTCTCGGCGACAAATTTTAAGATATGGAAGCTTGGGAATCGCACTATCCTGTCTCTATTTTACAGCTACAAACATGAAGGTAGGGACCATGAAGGGAGAAACCAAACTTAGAACTCTTTGCGGCAGTTTGGACCCATGAATGGGTTAATTTGGGTTGTGTTTCATCTCTAACTAGAAACTGATCAATCTAAAAGATATAACTACGAAGGGAAGGGGTCAACAAGCCGAAAGTCATCCAAAGTGTAACTAAATGCATATAACCTCCTAAAATTGCTTACTAAAAAACTTAGATTATTATTATTAGAAGAATAATATTTCTAATCACATTTTGCACATTAATTGTTCAATTAATATTTTTAAAGGAAACAAAATGTGTTCGTGGGGTTGTTCCAACCAGTGACCTATTATTATTTGAACTAAAGGTGATATGTTACCCAACCTGGCCGTTTTGCCACTTGTACTTAGAAGGTTCAAAATCTCTGTTACTATTTTGTAACCTGGGGTTAATTGCAGGCTATGCAATATGCATCTCCAAAGGCTATTTGGAACTTGTTATTTGGGGGCAACAATCCACCCTTTGGACAGAGTGAAGGTTTGAATTCCATGGCGAAAGCTCGATCATATTGTTCTTCATAAATATTTGATGTTGTGATATCAGCATATTTACAGTTTGATAATACATAACATAGAAATGCATATTGTTTTATTATATGAGCTAGTTTCTGTTTCTGTGCAGATGGAACTCGTTCTACAAGAATACAGCAATTTATTAATTATATATCAGATGTAGAAAGCAGGTAAATAAGAAATTCCCCTTTGCTTGCTACAGTAAGGTTTCATTATTTTATTAGAGTTTCCACTTTCAAGATTGTCCAAATGCTGAATGTTTTTGTATGTTGGAAGGGGAAACACGACACAAGTTCCAGAGTTTCCATCTAAACTTGATTGGCTAAACTCAGCTCCTCTTCAGCTACGTAGGGTAAAGAATGTTCTGTTGTTTATGAAATGGCTTCACATGCTTTCTTTTAGTCTTTTGGAAATAACATCCATTCTGGGAGTAAAATGCATAACTTTTAACTTCAAATTCACATGAATCTGTTCAGGTTTTGAGTATTTTTTTAAGTACATAAGTACATTAAAGCACAGAAGCACTAGAAATCTTTGAAAAAAACCTGTTTTTTAAATGTGATTGCGTTGCTTCTTAGTTTGTTTTTGAAATAAAGTTTTATGCTTAAAGCCCATAATCCGACTAGTTACTTCTCAGATGGAGATTCTAATGTGGTCGCAATATTAGAAGCACAAGAGTTATGCACAAATGTTAAAAGTGTGTTGCTTTTTGTAAAATAAACTGGATTGATACAGAATGATGTGAATTGCAATAGAGGGGAACTCTCAATATATAACAAAACAGAAAGTAGAAACCCTAGATAAACCTAACTGGGCCCGTTGGCTAAATACAATAAAACCCTATTAATATGATACTAATAATTATAGTTAACACTTTTGAACAGGATTTGAAAGGAAAGGTGGTTCTGCTAGACTTTTGGACCTATTGTTGTATAAATTGTATGCATGTGCTCCCTGATCTGGAGTTTTTGGAGAAAAAGTACAAAGACATGCCGGTAGGTTCTGCCAACTCCTTTTGAAGCATTTTAGTGTACTATATATGCTGATCAACTTGACATTACTTATCTCTTGTTTTAACCAGTGTAAAATTTACTGTGAGAAAAGTAATATCAGTTGTAAGTTGTAACTAAAAACTCTTTTGTGCAGTTCACTGTCATTGGAGTGCACTCTGCGAAGTTTGACAATGAGAAAGACTTGGAAGCAATCCGGAATGCTGTACTACGTTATGGAATAACTCATCCAGTAAGCTATTAACTTGAACTTGGTAATACAAACTCCATATTTTTAATGATTTTATTTTTATTTTTATTTTTTATTCTTTGCATTTATTCCCATGTTTGCTTCTTCAGCATTTTATTATTCATAATTAAACTCTTTAAGTTATATAAGTGGGATCCGCTGGGTATGTTTGTTTGTCTTTCTCCTTCAGTAACTTCACTTAACTGTAAATATTTGATTATAACTACAATATTTGATTTTAGAAGGGTCATAAACATCTGTGTAATTGTTTTAAATTCTATGATTGTTTATGTTTTCCTTTAAGAACTTTATTCTTTGTGCTTGAGAATCAGGGATACCATTTTCTCTGTATGTTTACACACATGAAGAAAAAATGGATATTGAAAATAACAAATACATATTAATTCAGGAGGTCTAGAAAGTGCTTAAAAAGGAATGGTGAATTGCAAAAATCCATTCTCAGTTTAATCATTTAATCACATAGTGCTGGATCAGAGGACATAACATGACTTTCATGTTCTCTCTTTCGCTATTTTTTTTTTTGTTCTTCTCATAGGTCAGTCAAGAAATGGTCATCTTAGCCATTGTATGTTATCAAGTGAATCTGTGACTCACATATGTAACAGGTTGTTAATGATGGAGATATGTATATGTGGAGAGAGTTAGGTATAAATTCATGGCCCACATTTGCTATTATAGGGCCAACGGGTAAACTCATTGCACAACTGGCAGGTGAAGGCCGAAGGAAGGTATTGATTTCTTCTGATGTTACATATATACTTGTTTCAATATCCTCATTGTTATGTTTTAGATCAGTTAACCTCTTTTTCTGGGTGGTCGCTTTCTCTTTTTTTAGTGTTTAGGATAGTTCATTTCTTTTATGTTTTGGGGTGTTTTTTGTGTTTAGGTAGTTGGATTGCTGCAATACCTTCACTCCCTTCTTTTTGTCCGATCTATGTTATAGTATATTTCAGGACATATTCTGCCATAAATGAACCTAAAATGTGTTGCCTTTAAAAATCTCTAAAGTCAGATGTTTGCTCCTGTATATGCTTATGATAATAGCTTTCATAGCATGAACAAATATAATGTTGTTAAAGTGGTAATTTTATTATCATTATGTTTACATGACCCCACCCCTCCAAAGGATCTTGATGATTTGGTTGAGGCAGCACTGTTATTTTATGGCAAAAGAAAGTTATTGGACAGCACACCAATTCCTCTGAATTTGGAGAAGGATAATGACCCTAGGCTGTTAAAGTCACCATTGAAGTTTCCTGGTAAGCTGGCAGTTGATGTATTCAACAAACGTCTCTTCATTTCAGACAGCAACCACAACCGAATAGTAGGTTACCTCTCTGTCTATAATAGTGACTTTGAATATTGGTATACTTTTCAAATTGACGAATATATTGTGGACTGATTTCAGGTGGTGACTGATCTGGATGGGAATTTTCTAATTCAAGTTGGGAGCACCGGAGAAGAAGGTCTACGTGATGGCAACTTTGACACTGCAATGTTCAACCGCCCGCAGGTCAACCTCACACACGCATCTTTCTTATAAAATCCTAATGTGGATGTGGTTTAATCAATGTATTTGGGCTTTTCATATTCCATCATGTTTTTGTTGGTGCAAAAAGAGTAATTGTTTCTGTTTCCATGTTTTTGTAGGGTCTGGCATACAATGCCACTAAAAACCTACTATACGTTGCAGATACGGAGAACCATGCTTTGAGGTAGAATAATACTTTAAGTGCACTTTTTTTTTTCTTTCTATCTTCTGGTTAACTTTCGGTTTGGGATTTGCTATATGTTGGAAGAGTGTCTTGAATGCTTTTTGTCTATGCATCATCATTCACACTTATATCAAATGGGTACCATTTCAGAGGAACCTTGCTGCATACCCTTAGTTAAAGACAAAATCTTTTTTTCTCCTCAATACCACATACTTTGGTTTTTGTAGGGTGATTGATTTTGTAAACGAGAGCGTGCAGACTCTGGCTGGAAATGGCACCAAAGGCTCAGATTATAAAGGGGGAGGAAAAGGAACCAGTCAGGCAAGATTAATGAGCATCAGTCTTAGCATAATTCCTCATTTTATTAGGCTGTTAAAGTCTGTCTTGGTTTATGATACATAAACATTTTCCTAATGATGCACACTGAAATCTGATTAAGTACTTATTTAATTCAAACTTGTCTAATAATTAATAAAATAACTTCCATAGTTAAAACAGCAATGATTAATTTAGGGTCTTATCAGAAACACATCATCTGTAATATCTGTAAGTAGTGGATATATTGTAGGCATTGTCTTAAACTAAATAATATGATGATTTTCAGCTTTTGAACTCTCCTTGGGATGTCTGCTTTGAGCCTACAAATCAGGCTGTGTACATTGCAATGGCTGGCCAGCATCAGATCTGGGTGCATAGTACACTAGATGGAGTTACACAAACTTTTAGTGGTGATGGTTATGAGAGAAACTTAAATGGATCAAGGTAATATACAGAATTCCCGCTGGTTTCCTTTTAAGATAATCTTTTGAATTTACCTGTTTGACCCGTTAGAGATAAATCTTAATCTTATTTGACCCGTTTAAAAGTAAATGGATTGAAATGGCCACCTCACCTATTTTCCTTATTCAGTTATCCTCATTTCTATAATATGTATTTGTTAAGGGTATTTTAGACATCTAATGGACACTTACACAATACTGTCGAACTATGTGCTAAGTCAAACACTCAAATGTTTCATTTATCTTGGGATGGAATAGATTTTATCTACTTGAAAATACCTTCTATGCATCAGTTTCTATGCATCAGTTGAGGGTTTTTTTATTTTTATATTTATTTATTATTATTACTACAGAATTTCTTATTTCTGGTCGTTTTCTTTTGTTTTTTCTTTCAATTGTGACAGCTCTTCGACAACATCGTTTGCGCAGCCATCTGGACTGTCCTTATCGCCGGGTAATCATTTACACTAATCCATACCTTTTAGTGCAATTTATAAGGTATGTAAATAGCTTGAGTCTGTATTTAATAGTAGTGGGATATGTTATGAGTTGCATGAACATCTTGGCGTCTTGGCTTTACATAGTTTCTCTTGACATAATGATTAATGTTAGGGGAATCCCAAATTATAGAACAATTTTGTAGGTGGGTGATAGAGGTGGCAAGTAGGCCGATTAACTTTGAATGTGTCGTTTCAGGTTGTCTGTGTTTTATCTCTAACGGGTCTGATGCGTAAAGTTAGCTAAAAAGGAAATGGGCTGAATGTGTTGAAAATATACCAAAGTTTCTAACTTTCTAAATTATTTTTCGAACTTTTTTTATTAGTACTGGATTAATATAACCCTTTTCAACACGTGCTAAAACGAGACCCATTTGACCCTCACCCAACCTGTCCGACCCACCCATTTTGCCACCTATACCGGGTGGTTCGATCAATATATTCAAACTTAAATGAAAAGAAGGCCTGATTCTTTAACAGCCTGAGTGGGAGATTCAGTTCTATTGTATGCATACTGGAGAGTCTGTTTAACATCTTAAGCTTATATAGCAATTGGGTGCAATTAAGTTTTTGCAAAGATTCTCGGCCTGAATTATGAGTTAACTGTTTCTGTTGTAGATGTGAAAGAGGCATATATTGCTGACAGTGAGAGTAGCTCCATTCGGGCACTCAATCTTCAAACGGGTGGATCAAGACTACTAGTTGGTGGCGATCCAATATTTTCAGACAATTTGTTCAAGGTATATATATTCACTATGGATGTCATATTTTTTAACAAGTCAAAATAGGTACCTTTTTGCTTATGCTATGGCAACTTTTAACCCATGCGGCATGTTTTCTTTTTGTTTCATTTCTTTAAATTGTACCCTTTAACAATGATGATGCATGATCCAAATTGACCAATTTTTAGACATATGCATATTGACTAGCTTATGTGTAAAATATAAAGTACACATGTTTCCTTTTTGTGACCTACTTCAGATTATGTGGCCCTAATGCATTACCGTTGGTTGATTATTGTTATTTTATATGCACAAGTAGCAAATCCCTTCTATGCTTTGATCAACTCTGTTACGATTATAGTTTGGAGATCGTGACGGAATTGGTTCTGAGGTACTTCTACAACACCCGTTGGGCGTCCTATGTGGAAAGGATGGTCAGATTTATGTGGCAGATTCTTACAACCACAAGGTATATGCAACTTAAAGAACATAAAAGAACTATTTAAATGATAATATTGCTACTACAACTGCCCCATTTCTTGCAAATTTGACTATTGTAGTCAAATAAGCTACCTTTTAAAACTTTAAATTTGATAATACGTACAATGTACATGAAATGATAGAATTACTGCCAAATAAATTCAATATTTATGAGTAACATATTAGTAGATGAAATATATTGATATAAAATTGGAGTAGTACTGTTTTCAGATGGCGTAGCCTTATGGTCATGGGCAGTTAGTGTCAAGCATATGAAATTATTTGTTTACTAAATCTGACACTTCTCATTCATCTTGTGAATTGAAAGTTGAAGTGTTATACTAAGCCTGAAAACAATACAATATACCCTGTCCATGATAGATGCAACATTTGACCACGCATGTAGGTCCCAAGGAAGGGTTTGACTATTAGTCAAATATGTAAAATGAACTTAACTCAATTGACATAAAGGCAGTATTTGTTTATATGTAACTACTAACTATTTCTGCTGCAGTATATGTTACAGCAATCAAATTATCTTTTTGCCAACATCATCAATGAAACTTGTGAAATTCACTATAGTATTTTTATTTTTTCTATCTGTTGATGACAACATAATGGTGAATATCTAGTTCAGGCTGCTAACGATCACATGTATTGTAGATTAAAAAGCTTGATCCAACTACTAAAAAGTTAAGTACAATAGCAGGCACTGGGAAAGCTGGCTTTAAGGATGGGGCTGCTTTATCAGCTCAGGTTAGTAACCAAGTGCTTAGTATAGTCCTCAGGGATAAAGTTCATATGAAATGCTCATTTATGCTCTCCAAATGTAATTTTATATATGGGCCAGGTTGGGTTGGGTTGACCTTCAACACATGTTGTCTAATTTTTAAGTCTTATAAATAGTTATTGCATAATGTATGTTTACAAGAATATACTATTAAAATAATTGTCTTTTTATAATAGTTCCATTTAAGAGGTTGTAAGCATTTGAATACACTTTTGGGTAGCTTTTGACCCATTTTAAGTTGAACCAAGTTTTTATATTTTACTCGCTTGAGTCTTTGACTTGCTGGTTATCAAATATGTAGCCCAAATAACTTGTATTAGCTAAAAGGGTCAAAATTAACACCTTTGGTTTATACCAAACTTCAGGTTAAGGCATAACTATAACCCACATTTTTGTTTAGTCAGTATTGGACTATCAGTTTTATTCATACTTTCACATAGTTCTGTTTATATTATAGGTAAACCGTACAAAATTGCAACTTTACTTTCGTTTCCATTTATATACTTATAGCAGCATACATCATTTTTGTATGCCAAATGGCAACTTGCGCCAGTTTTATTATTGTTTATTGCACTCTGTTACCTGAAACCTGTAGAAATGCTGATGTAGCAACTGTCAATGCCTTGTCAACAGCCATGTATAGAAATGCTGACATGGAAAAGTAATAATTTTGTTTCAACTAAAACTTTTAATTTTAATTTAGTTATTATGGCATGCATATGACAAATTCTCTGTGCCTACTTCTATTTTTATTACATCATTTATTTCTTTTTTGTATATTGTAGCTGTCAGAACCAGCTGGAATTGTCGAAGATGATACTGGTGATGTGTTCTTCCAAACTTCTAAAATTGTGTGACATTATATGTATGTTAAGAAGGGCATCATGCTTAGGCGAATCATAAATTCATAACTGAATATAGTATAATTAAATCATGATATGTTGGAATAAAAAACCTGAATATAGTATAATTAAATCATGATATGTTGGAATAAAAAACTTGATAATATCGTTCTTGTGTCATTCTATGTTTCATGCTTCAAAACATTGGTTGATTTTTTTAAATGCAGCTTCCACAACAAGAGGCTCACCATTTTTTTTCCTTATAACTCTCAGGGAGACTATATATAGCTGATACAAACAACAGTCTAATTAGATATCTGGATCTCAACAAGGTAGATACACAAGTTAGTACTCTTGAGCTAAAAGGAGTTCAGCCTCCTGCACCAAAATCTAGATCTCCAAGGCGCCTCAGAAAACGATCTTCAGCTGATACAGAAACAATTGTAATTGATGGTGGTTCATCCAATGAGGCTAACTTAAATCTTACAATATCCGTGCCTGAAGGCTATCATTTCTCAAAGGTTCTCTCTATTTGTGTGTGTGTCTGGTTGCATGTATTTTGGAGGATTAAATTCCATTGGTTCATGGCTTCATGCTACAGTGATATAATCAGAAGTGGCAAATCGGACCGGGTTTAATTTTTGTGGCTCCCTAGAGTAAAACATATCATAAATAAATGGGTCAAAACTGCCACCTATAACTCTTATATCCTGTGTTCCCTTATCGCATATACAACACTCGTATTAACTTTTAGCCTATCATCACTTTACTTTATGAACTTTTAATATGCAGGAAGCACGCTCCAGATTTAGCATTGAAATCGATCCTGAAAATGCAGCAGTTGTTGAACCTTTGGATGGGAATCTCAGTCCAGATGGAACTGCCATTCTACATTTCAAAAGATCATCTCCTTCAGCTATCATGGGTAGAGTTAATTGCAAGGTATGCATTCCCCTAGAAGTAATATCTTTTGCCTCACAGTTGTCTGTTACTCCTGTTCTATTATTGCAGTGTTTTTACTTGAAACAGTTTAAGATAATGTTTGCTACAGAGGCGTAATTGTGAATATTTCTTGTCTCATTGTGGTAGAATGACAATAAGTCAATAACAATAGCATGCATATAGGGATAATATACACGGAGGCCATTCAAGCATTCAACCTTTTTCATTAAATGTATTCATATATTGATTACTGGAGCTACTTATTCAGGCTGCTCAAGTATGTATTTGGTTTCATTTCAACCAATTCCTACCAAAAGCATGTTGGACAACGAGAATGTTCTTACAGATTTTTAAAAAGGGAAAAATACCTCTGATGAGGCGCCACCTTGTTAATGGTAAAAGTTGTTTCTGCAAAAAGTGAGGGCATTTTCGTCATCCAGCATGTTTCGGGTGGGGATGGCTATAAATGAAACCTGATATATACATGAGTGAGCCATAAAATATGTGGGTGGTCTTAATGAAAAAAATTATTTCCTTAAAAGGATCATTGATGAAAAATTATATGTGGAGTTCCCAAATTGAGAGCAAGTTAATTTGCAATGATGATAGTCAGCAAATGGGTAAATTTAAAGAAAATAGAAACGGAAACCTAACACACATTTCTTGACAAGCCATCCACTGCCACCGTCCGCCATAGAGACCCTATGTTATGTAACCCTATTATACATACAATCAATATACAATATTATTCCTAGTTTAACTTAGAACAATTTTAGCCAGATAAACTCATTTGACCACTTTCTTTTTTTAGTTAATTTCTTAATTATAAATGTTCAACATGTTATCAACACAATATAACCCTAATGGGTTAGAATCTAAAAATTTCCTTATAGATCTCGAGGTCAAATATCACAGTTACATATTGTCTGCACATGGTGCTCAATTGACAATTGTTGTGTGGCAAAGGGTTCATTCACGTGAGATATCGGAAGTAGCAAATGTATACTTCATAGTGAGGTATACAATACCAACCAGTAAACCAAGAAACAAAATAATTTGAACTTGGATTCTATGTCAAATCAATTCTCATGTCACCACCCTAGATTTAAACATTCCTGTTCTTTAGCAATTCCCTTGATGCGGGTTTCCCGGGTCTTTCAAAAGGATAAACATCTACATAAGGAATATTTTGAATAAGTTCTTGGAATCATCATGTGCATGAATGGACAAGCTAATAACTTTCTCGATTCAGTAACGGGTATATGTGTTCTACAGGTGTACTACTGCAAAGAAGATGAAGTTTGTTTATATCAATCTCTTGTTTTTGAAGTACCTTTCAAAGAGGCATCTTCAGAAAATACCCCACAAGAAATCAAACTTCCTTATGTTGTGAAGCCAAAATCATCAGAAAGTAGCTTACAGCTGCCGGTTGCTCAATGACCCAGTCATGGTAAATGACGTAAGTTTCTCTTATAATTTGTATGTTCTGTATGATATGCAAGCAGCACAAAAAGAAAATATTACTGTTCAATTTTTTAAGGGGGTGCGTGTCTATATACATATATGTATAAATAGTAGGATCTCACTGTATAGAATTACAGTAACTATTTCTGCAGCCTTTTGGCATGCATCAGGTAACTAATGTGCTTAATTGTATAGTTGTTTAAAAAGGTAAACATCACAAACACGTTTTCTGTTGATATTTACAGACTCTTCAGGCACGTTTATTTATTTCACAAACCTGCAGCTTATTAGGTTTGTTGTTTTTTTTAACTATGTTGCACGGTTCAAAATGAGCTAAGCTTCAATAAGGAAAACTAAAATCGTAGTCTATCACGCAATAAATTGTTGTGTTTGACAAGGCATCTAGTTTAACAAAAGCATTGATTATGATTAAATGTCTAAAATACTCTTCAATGAAAGTCGGTTGTAATTCTAACTAAAACTTAAGCCCACGTGATATGATGTGTTTGTAAACCTTGTTATA
The DNA here is from genome assembly GCA_025506505.1 of Flaveria sonorensis. Lineage (NCBI taxonomy): Eukaryota > Viridiplantae > Streptophyta > Magnoliopsida > Asterales > Asteraceae > Flaveria > Flaveria sonorensis. The sequence goes on from CM046432.1 coordinate 69,057,011, forward strand.
CGCGTTAGGCAATTGTAAGAAGGCTGTTGAGAGATTGGCTTTGATATAACTTGTATGCAAATGAAATAGGAATTGAGACTAAAGCTTTAAACGTGCGACTCATTTTTTTCTGTTGAATTTAAGTGGTGTTACCAGATGGCAATGGACTTTGGCTGTAGAATTTTATTAAAGGCTACGGCACTGGGAAATATTGTTTTGCTAAAAAGATATCTATTTGACAATGTTAATATTACAATTACTTGTGAGATCATTAATCATAAAGATTTGGTTTAGGGTAGCTCAATTTTTGGCCTTCAGATAAGTGCCTGTATTCACCATAGATAAAAAGTCCCCAGCTAGTTAGATAAACAATATCAAACTGAGAAGAGAAATAATATGCACATGATCAGATCATCAATCTACGAATAAAATCATCGAGTTATATGACCATTTTAATATATTGACTACAAAAATTTACAAATGTGAACCTTCCACTTAAACGAAATCATTGGAGCTTTCTAGAGGTCAACCTCACTGCAGAAGTCAAGACATTGGTTTATCTCAAGATCAAGTCACCACACCTCACAAGGATAACCCTCCTGTCTCAGTAGAAATGTCTGACGCCTCCGATCACACCCTTAGTCGTAACTTCATCCACCGTTGCGACTGCTTTGACCATCGAACCGCTGCTATTGAAGTGTTTACCTTTCATAGGTTATAGCAAGATGTACAGAAATATGAATGAAGAGATGTACCTTATTTTCGTTTAAGAGACGAAGATGAGGGGCAACAACAGTAAAGGCGATGAAGGTGCACCGTAGTTGGGAACGACGAGGAAACCAGTAGTAGAGGCGACGGGAAGATGAGCATTAAACCTTGTAATTCAGGGGAAAAATGTCATTGTACAACATGCAAAGATGTGCTAGTTGGGTGTTAAGAAATAAGAAACGTAAAAAACAAATAACAGGGATCGAACACACGCCACCAAGTTTGCAATGAGGAGCCTTTACCATTGGGCTATCTTGTAGTAGTTGTTGTTACCTGCGTTTAATTATATATCTCTTAAGTGCAGAGAAATAAATAATTTAGTAAACACCCACCGACCGACCTTACTTTTTAAGAAAAAGTAATTTGTTGCTAGCTTTCAATAGTAGCAGTTTCTCATCATGAAATTTTGTGGTCCATGCATTTTCTCTAGCAGTTGCATTCATTCCATTTTTTACTAAGAGAAGATCAAGGAGCCATTTTCATAAAGCAACAATGGCATACCCACCAAATTTCACCTACACCTGGTTCCTCCAACACACACACCCTTTAATACAACTTTGCCCCTAACGGGGCTTGAATTCGCAACATCTTTGTTGTTGGGGTACCATGATATGGTTAATTCAAAGGCCTGCTAATATGTGGTTAATTCAAAGGCCTGCTGATATGTTTGGATAATTAACACGGAAAGAACTAATGACGATGTTCATGTTGAAAACAATCAAACATGAGTGTAAACGAGCCGATGCAGTTGTAAGCTACTCGAGATCAACTAGCTAAATGCTCAAATCAAGATGAGCTTAAGAAAACTCGAACCTAAAAATAATCTCATTTAATAAATGAATCTAGCCCGAGCTTTGTATACCAAACTCGATTAGGCAGCTTAAACAAGTTTATTATTAAATTGATTAATAATTTTTTGTTCAATATATTAATATGTTACATATATAAAATAATTTGTATAAAGATAACTAAATAATGTGTATATATATTATGTTGGAGTAAATTACACTTTTGGTTTTCGAGTGTTAGAAGGGTCAAATAGTTATTTTGTAAGAAGTTAATGGAATGATCATCGTAATTTATAAATTTTAAGGACAAAAGATGAAAGTTGACATACACAAAATTCTCATGTTATATATATATATATATATATATATATATATATATATATATATATATATATATATATAATTATTGGGTGAGTTTAAGTTACTATGTAAATAAAAACATTTGGTGTTCAAATTCAGATACAATATCTGAAATTTAGCTTGTGCTTTCTATAAGACTCGAATATATTTCTTATTGTTTTTTGAGATTGAAATAATCTAATTACACCTATTCGATACTTATCAGAATATTTGTTTCAATAATTTTTTGAGATATTTTATGGTTAATTAATTTATATGATGTTATGATGAGATAAAATTACCTCAAATTAGTAAGCAATTATTTTAAACTAACGCCAAATCCATTATAAATCTACTTGTAATGAAGCGTATATGTAGATCTTTAGAAAATTAGTGTAATCGTTAAAGAAATGTTACATACTTAAATCATGATGAAAGTATTAGTAACATTAAACTTTATATATAGAGTTGACCTTAAATGCATCTCTAATATGCAAATCAATGTACAAACCTTTATGGTTCATCTTATTTTAATTTTTAATAAGTGCCGAACTCAGTATACAAGGATTGTGGTGGTTGTGAACTAGGCGGCTGAAGTTGCAAACCCAGCTGGGTAGCAAGCTGTTGGACAGCTTGGAAAGCATCAGTTTGCGACAATGGAGAGGGTGTGGCAGGGCTACGGTTTGTGGAAACAGCAGTAAATGCTTGGGCAGGTGACACATCTGGTGAGGGCTTTTTGATCATGTAATCATGGTCTGACAGGAGGCGTGTAGTTCAGTGAATGCAGTTGGGAATTGTCGGGCAAGCAGAGTGGACTTTAAACCGTTGTATTCTTCGCGTAGTCCAGAGATGACAAGCACAACTAGGTCTTTTTCTTTTATAGGCTCACCTATGTTAGCTAATGCATCTGAATACTCTTGTGCACGAGTCAGATAGTCAGAAGAGGATTCATCTCCTTTCATAGCAATCCTCAACAGTTGGGTTTTCAACGTGTATTCCCTTGACGAGGTATGAGGTGCATAGGCACGCTCGAGAGATAACCATGATTCACGGGAAGTGTCTCCTTGAACATGCTTAAACGAGGCTTCTGAAATAGTTGACAAGATTACCATGCGAACGTGGCATCATTTGACACCCACGTTGCATGATTAGGGTTTGGTTGAGACACTGTGGTTGTTTCGTTGTCTTTTCCAGATGAAGTAGAGGTCTGAATGGTTTCTGTTGGACATGGGATTGTACCATCAACATAAGGGAAAAGATTGTTGGTAACAAGGAACGGCTGAATCATTGCCTTCCAGTAACCATAGTTGGTTGGAGTCGGGGTGAATCCAAACTTATGAGAATTGTGGGTTGTCTTCTCGAATGAAGAGAAAGCAGCAATATGAGCCATAAGATTGTGAATGATTGAATCGAGTGAAGGAATTAAGAGAAGAATATGGCAGGGAATAGATGTTGCTGATCGTTTTTTTTTTCTTTCTTTGTGTAGGGTTAGTGACGGCAGAACCCTAAAAGAGATTAGGGTTATGGGCTCTGATACCACAACAAACTTGATAATCAGTCTATTGTATTCAATACGTGAGATTACAGAGAATATACATAGAAACTATAATTACACTCTAAACCTATACTATTGAGTAATGCATAATAACATATATTGTCTAATAGTATATCAGCAAGAAACTAAAATGTCTCGATTGATTTATACTATCTTGTAGAAAGCGTTTGGTGTAGTCATGTATACAATTATGCAGGTATGTGACGCACATAACTGTTGGTTTCTATGTTATATCAACAAGTGATTCAGGGGATAGCATGTACAACCTTAATATTTGGCACCTTCATTTGCATACTGATTCTTATATCTGTTTTTTTATTTCAGTGATAGCATTATAGCAAACCCAAAAACATCATAATTATTTAGTTTGAAGATTGAAAGCTGTACTCTCTACATTGACCAGATTTACTTCTTCAAAAAAGTCAACTGCAAGATACAAAAAACAAGTGTCTATCATTCCTGACTCAAACAAACATAAATGCAACGTAGGCTGCTGACAATGGCTCTATCATGGTTATCAAATTACATAAATCATGAAGGGAAAAAAAAGAGTGCACACTAATTCCAATAATATCAACCAAATAAAACAAGAATTATACACAATACCAGTGCTACTGTTGATCTTGTGCTCAAGTAAACAGAAGCATTGGGTTTATGATATAAATAAGCAACCTATAAAAACCAAGAACCGCCACGCCAGGCCATGCCATGTCATGCCATTGCTCCGCAGCTAATTTGGCCAAAAATTCATCAAAAAAAAACAAGGAAGAAACAGATGTACAGTTCTGACAGGTAATGGGACAGCATCTTGTGGCAAAGATCCATATATGATGGCATAATCATGGTCAAACACCAAGAGATCGCCCTGTACACTAGTATTGTATATTGGGATATAGAAGAACTATACCCCCCATGAGTCAGGATGATGTTGTTCCAAGTGGCTTGATAATATGCAATCTACCCATCACACTGATACAACTTGCTATGTGTTTACCTTCAACAGACTGAAATTGAACTATATCACAAGATAGTTACTTTCATCTGCTGGCTGGAAAGAGAAGGATGATGAGATGGAATCAGGTGATTTCACAATATGCCGTTTAATACTCTCTGATAGTAGTCGTATTGGCGTGTTCTCCATGCATCTAAGCTGCTACTAATCAGGGAAAGCACCAGGGACACACATTGCTGTGATAAAACAAAATAAAATTATTGACTCAGGCAAGGATAACCTGAGAGTCTAGGTTGTGAACACAAAGGACACACTAACCTCTTCAGTCAAACTTAAGTGAAATCGTTTTCTTAAGTTCTGTATTGTCCGAGGACCACCTTTGAAACATGGGAAACCAGAGTCCTGAGCAATTATAAACTTTTATTAAGACCAACAAGGGTAGACTAGAATGTTGCAAGTCTCATATCAAACATTTTTTTCATAGATAAAATAAAAAATATATATTTTCAACTCTAAGCAATTATTAGAATTAGGCCTGGCAATCATGACCCATATATTAAAGTTTGGGTTGATTTGGACTTTATATACAAGTTAATGGGTTGATTTGGGTTAAATGATATTCTTAAAAGGGTCAAGATGGGTATACTCAATAAGAATAAAATAATTCAACGGGCCATGATGGGTCGTTGACCAAAATAGAACAAGTTTTATATTCTTAAAATCAATATAATCCTTTTTGTTCTCTTTTCATTAAATTCAATCCCGTGACAAATTGAACATTTATATAAAACTGTCCATCTTTACTCATATTACTTTTGTCAAAAACCATTCAACTGTCAAAGGAGAAAGCAACCTTCTGCAGAAGTGGGTTTTTGACAAACCTAAGTAGGGATGTTTATGGTCCGGTTCAGTCGGGATTTTTAGGCAAACCAACGGTTTACGGTTTTGTATAAACGTAAATGCTGATGGTTCGATAGTTCGGTTTTAACGGTTTATACGGCTTTCGTCGATGTAGTAGTTTTACCAACTTCGAATATAAAAACCAATTTTACGGAAAGAATTAATTGCTAGAAATTACTAAAGTTTTTTTTTTTTTTTTTTTGTTATTTATATCCTTTTCATGTTTTGTTTGTTGTAGTAATTATTCAAATCTATATTTTGCACGTTGTCTATGCAAAATTCATGCATTTAGTCGAAAACAATTATCATCCATTTATTTTAACTTTCTGTAACATTGAACAAGATTAACAAACATGTATGCCTATCCTCATGTATTATAATAAGTAATGTTGGGTCTGGGTTTAAAACTAATATTAAACTTGAATTGTTGCGTCTAGTATACGGCATGTCCGGTTTATACGGTTAATGGTTTAATAAAAATACGAGCCGTAAACCGAATCGGACCATCCGATTTTCAAACACGAACTATAAACCAAACCACCAAGTTTAAACCGGCCAAACTGAATACATTTTTATTGTTCTAGTCCAGTTTGAACGATTAGGACGGTTTATGAACACCCCTAGGCCTAACTATATGTTGTCGAAATTTTAAGCAAAAGTGACTTGAACCCATTTTGACCCATACCCATCTTGACCCATACCCATCCTGACCCATTTCTTAATCAACCCATTCTGACCCAAACCTATCTTGACCCACATCCATCCTGACCCGCCTACCAACCCAATCCAACCTACCCAATTTGCCACTATAATTAGAATCAAGTGGGGAAGCTATGATCATATGACATAGGTCATTCCCCCTTAGAAACCAATAAAGGTGCTAAAAATCATGGGAAAATCAATCTAAATAGTAACCAAGTTGCATTATTATTCCATCTAATGTCACTCTAAAACTTTTTTAAGAAGTTTAACCACTCATGTTTCAGTTTTCTTTCAAGTTTTATGAAATGCATTTCTAAAATGGGCTTGCATATGCTGCAACGGGATGCCAGTTGTGTAAAGTAGCTAACATGGTGTGCCAGTTGTGTAAAACTGATGACGTTGCACATCAGAAAGTACAATTGACCACGTATGCCATATCACCAACATTACACAATTAACTCGCCACATCAGCCTATGTTGAAAGGTCAACCTTATAGAAAAATAGAAAATAAAATGAAAAAATCACATTAAAAAATATTAAAACTAGGTTGGCTAAATTTCTAACTTAGTGGAACTTTCCCCAACATAATTAGCCACAAAATCATTATGTTGTCGTTACCTGCAACATCTCAACAAGTAGAATTATCCGCTCTGCATGCTTCCGACATGTTAGGAAGCCTTGAATGCACAAAACCTGAAACACAAGGGAATATAAGCAACAAAATGTGCATGTATGTATTTAATTGTTAAAGGTTGACAAATGTTAATTACTTTGAAGTAGTCAAAGAATTCGCTTGGAACCCCCTCGGCATCAGAATCCATAACCTAATACAAGAGAAGTGTTAAGTAATTTCTTCGTTTGATGGATCTAAGTACAAGTAATGTATTACTTACCTCAAGAAGTTCACGGGTTAACTTGAATGGTGCACTCTCAAAATTAACTCCCCCGGGTGAATTAGATAGCATGAATCCAAAATCAATGTGTATAATATGCCCATCTTCGTCCAGCAACAAGTTGCCATTGTGTCTATCTTTCACCTACACAAGAATATGAAAATAACCATATCATGATGCCAGCTTCTCATGCCAAGTTGAAATCAATCAATTTATGTGAAAAAAAAAAGAGATATAAGGGTTCAAATGCATTTTCCAGATAGATGGGGGACCTTCTTTAACTTGGTGGAGATATAAATGTTAAGACATATCCAGACAGTTGAGATTTAGAGGTTCAAAATTTGGGCTTCTAAAACCGAGAAATAAAGGAAATGCAGTTACATTATTACTGAAACTGTAACAAACAAAATCTTTTCTCCCACATTCAATATTTCACAAATTCCACAATTAGGTCAAAAGTAGAGAGGCAATAATCAGAATAATGTAGTTTCATAATCATGATTTAAACATAAATCATACATACAAGGAAATGAAGTCTTTCTTTCAACCCGTACTAAAAAATTACTCATTTTGAGTAGTTATACCCGACTTGTCTATTTTGAAACATCTAGATACCACCATGGTAAGCCTAGGATTTTATAGTAGTAGCGTCAACAGCATCACTTCACCAAAACATTATGTGTAAATGATCTGATCTCTTCTGATCTGAACCTATGTAGTCAAAGGTGCCCAGGCGAGGCGAGGTGAGGCCAAACCGCCTTGAGTGCACCTAGGCACACAAGCGTAGTGAACTGGCTGGAAAACTTGACTGAACCAGAAGAAAACTGGTCTGAAACAGGCAAACAGCTAAAAATGTCCTAGAACCAATCTAAAGCAAACCTAAAACGACTAAAAATAAACTAGAATAAACGTGCGCCTTACTTCTCTCGGGCGTATGCCCTTAAAGTGCCTTGCGCATAGGCAATAGGCTCACCCTTTGCACCTAGAGTGCGCCTTGAGCCTTTGACTACCTAGATCTGAACGCTTCAAGGATCATGATGTCCCTTCATTTTGTCTAGTAAGAAGCTACTATGGCAACACCGTGAAAGATGATGAAGCGGGTATAATAGTGCACCGCAACCTTATGTGGGTCTTCAGCTTTGACCTCAAAGATGAGAACAATTTATTACAAACAACCAATTACACATTTGTTTTATTTTCTGTACACATGCTGTCTAAATTAGGAACACTCATGCAGTTTCTAATGATAACGATCCACCAAATGTCATCTTGAAGCTTTCAAAATACCATACGGACGCCATAAGATGCCAGGTCATTCCCAAAAATCAGCATATAAATAAAAAAATTGTTCTTTTGTGTTCAAAATGTTAAGTGGAGTCTTCTGGGACTATTTGTTATCATTGTAAATGAAAGGGAGAGAGAAACCTGTAATAAATAGCAAACAAGGGAGTATCCAGCCATACTTTCCACAAAGTTCCTCTGCAACAAAATTCAGAATTAGAATCCAGAGACACTTGAGCCTGAAATTAGATAGACAGGTAGAACGACATTGACTTTAGGTCTCATTTGTTTTTAGTAATGTCGGTATCTGTTACGGGAAAGTGGATAGAAAAGGAGATATTTAGTGTAACTCATCTGGGTTTAGTTCAGGCAAAATAATTTCACTCTTAAGAGTTCAAAAACCATGCACTTCAACTTATCTCATGTTTGGAGCAGTTATATATAGAATATATAGAACATATTAGAAAACACACTGTTCAGCTTTTCCATATTATACATCCATATATGGTAAGCAGAGTACCAAATAAAAAATGGAATTAGAGGTGGCAATTCAGGATCAAATCAGGTCATATTTATCTCAGAAAAGTCAACAGGATAAGTACGTAAAATCAGGATGCTTAAAGTAACACGTTAACAGTTGCCCAGTTCTTAATGCATAGAACCTACCAAAAAGCTTTATTCCAAAATTCTGTTATAAGTACAAGACTATATTATGTGTAATCATATCTAAAACACATTGTTTATAATAAATGTTTGAAATTTTGGACAAAAAGTGTTTCAGGTAGATACCAGCCACGTACCAAAAGATAACCGTTTAGACCCATTACCCAACTTGCCTGTTTGCCACTACGCGTGCCAAAAGAAAACAATTAATTAACTTCAATCATTATCTGATAATCATTCCTGATATAGCATTTTGATCATACTAATATACTAAAGAGGAGAGGCCTCAGAAAGCAAGAAAAGGAAGGTGAAAATTCAATCAAAGAAAATATGACAAATTGTAAAGAGTATACTCCAACATAATTTAAAAAAAAACATAAATCACTTCTTGCTAAAGCAAATGTTGCTAAGATAAAACCCAGGTTCTACTCAACAACATCTGACAAAAAGCAAAGCAACATAGAATCATACTCCTGACGTCCTACAAAATGTGTAACTATGGACCAGACACAGCATAAGGGTGTTTGACTATTAGTCATAACATACATCCTGATTCCTGAATCCCGACAAGGCTACAATAAGAACATGCTGAATCTTGTAGACCAAAATTAAACCCCTCAAATTTTACAGTGACAATGAGAGTATATGATTTTTTAATAGTTGAAAGAAAAAATGGGAGCGAGTTTAACTTTTATGCACTGTAAACAGCATGCTAAAAAATATACAACATGACCCAGATAAGACGTAGAAATGATGTGTATGTGTCAGCAATAAAAATAGTTGGATAAGAATACAAAAATCCTTCAAATTACAGCTTGCAAAGAAGTATGCACAGGAGAATCACATAAGATAATCCCTCTCAAGTGCCTTTACCTGTGCAAGTTTATAAGCCGGAGAATTTTCTTGATATTTGGCAATGAAAAAGTCACGCAAGCTCGTGACATTGGGGAATCTACTTTTTATAGAATGAAGTGATGCCTACAAGAAACCCAATAATGGTGTTCATAATATATATAAAGATCATTATACTTGAGACATCGAAAAGATGCAGATGCAATAACATACTGTATCTGGAATTGTTTCAATTAGAGCTGTGTAAGAAGATGTGACAAGAACTTCATAAGGGCGAAGCCAAAGAGGTAGTCCAGCTTCTTGGAATATATCTGGCATGATAAGAAGACCAACACAACAATAATAATAAACAATAAGCTACCTCACTTTGGTATAGTTACCACTAAGCTACACTGCAAAAACATATAAAGCTAAGGGTGGTTACTTTATCCCATTTTCATCCATTTCAGTTGCAGTTATATGGCATCATCTAGTGGATAACTATGAATGAGATGACAAAATAAAAGGTTAAACTAATAACTTGTACCCTAGTCAATACTGAGATAGATGAAAACAATTTGAAGCGCAATAACCCAATCCTCACCAACCTAGAAAGGCTAAATAAGTCAAGATTGAAAACAGAAACCCCAATGTTCTTGATCAACAAAAAAGGCTGCTACATCTTTCTTTCACCTATATGTATGTTTGCTGCATACGAATAATCTCAATGGTTACAGTCTATAAAAGTAAAATCATGTGTATAATTTTGTTGTTAGATTATTATATTAGTAAATGGTTGTTTATCATACAGCCAATTACTTTTGACGTTTTTAGCTTGATGGATGGTGTTTTCTGAACTTCGACTCTAGTTATATAATATTTATCATCTACTTAATTTTGTCTTATTAGTTTAAACCAGCTTGTAAGTGTATGTGTACTATATGAAGCTAAGTTCTGATGGCTCCAACTCTTCTGTTTGAAATAAAAGTGATTTACTAGAAAATTTGAAGTAATTTTTTCAACAAAATGTGCATTTGTTTTTACAGAACTTAAGTCTCTTGAACAAACCAATAACAATATAATGGTGTGCCAATCCAAGCAAAAAGTCTAGTCTAACATCATTTATGTGGCAAGAAATAGAAATGGAGGCAGACAAGCACAATAAATTCCATGGTTTGCCCTCCTATATTTACTAGACATTAAAATTCTGGTTAATTAGACCCATAATGTAGGTCAAGCAAAGTGGACTATTTCTTACAAACTTCCGCAAAAAACTCTTTTACGTGTGAAGATGGCACCAATTAACATAGAAAGAAATAATATTACTTTGTAAACAAATATGTGAATGTAAAAGTTTTTACTGCATGAATTGAATTTCCTAACAAAAGCATAAGCTTATCCAAGAAAATAAAACATGTTTGGGTGTACTAATAAAAGAAGACCGTGTGCGGACTCAACACTGAGAGTGTCATGTATCGGCGTTACAGGATGTAATATTTACGAAACCAAGATGGGTTTAGTACCTTTCCTCTAACAGGGTTAAATATGTTTTTACAACAAAGCCCATATGACGTTCATCAATATGCATTATCTAGAAAATCTAATGAGTAAAGAAAAAACATACCGTAAAAGTGAGATATAAGTTGCACTGCAAGATGTTCCTGCCTACAATCATCGCCACTTTTCACAATAATCTGAAAATGAGATTTCCATTAAAAAGTGTGAATGTTAAAATGAAAAGAGCAAACACCATTATCAAAAATAGGTGAACTGTGACATAAAGGAAGATGTTCTTTTTCTATCAATCATAACTGATCACAAGGGTAGAAATCAACTTACTAGTCCCCCCCCCCCAACCCCAAGAAGGAAAAAGAAAAACATAGGTGGGCGGGGAGAGGGTTTTTTTTTTTTGTTTGCAAGAATAAAGAAAATGGATTATAAATTTTCTTCTAAAATAAAAGTCCCTTATTAGAGATGAAGATGAGCATCCAGGAATCAGGCTTGAGTGTCTAAGAACCACAAACGGAGCTATTAGTTCTCGAGTCAATATTCTTAGTCTTTATTGGCTCGAAGCTCTTAAATGTAAAATGCTTCCATAATTTTAGTTAATTCTAACTCCTTCCTCCTCTCTTAGTTCTTGCTAATCAAAAACTTAAGTTTATTGAATAGTTTCTAGAAATTATGGTTTAACCAAACCAGAAGCCTTTGGTTCAGTTAAACATCGTGCAAGAAACAGTTCTTCCCTAAAGAGATCATAATTTCTAAGCGACAAACAACTTGGAATGCACAATTCCCATGAAAAACTTCTCCTTGCCCTTTCTGACTCGAGGGCAATGATATTTGTCTAAAGATAAATATTATCATCACATTAACATATGTAAGCCTCAATTCATCACAACAATAATGTAAACCTAAGGGCACATGAATTTAGATTTCCAAAAGATTTTGTATGCAGTTGACAGAAGTACAATGAGAAGAGTCAAAGAAATGTTACTTTTCATTATCTATTAGTGGGTCACAACTCACAGATACCAACAGATATCTAATGATACTAAAAATAACTTGATACTTCTGCTTACTAAGAAATTCTCACATGACAATTTAACATCATATCAGCGGCTGTAGCTTGACGACAAACATCTGTTCATGGCCTTGGAACTATTAGAATTGAATACTTGGAAAAGACACCAAAAGAGACATCTTGAAAGCTCAATCACATACAGGAACCTATTATGTTCAAGTTCCTCAATAAATTTGATTCTTTATAGAAAATTCTCTTTATTGAGGATATCTTAATGGCTTTACTCCTATTGTCATTTCATTTTACTTGTAATAGCTGGAAAATGGTTCATTTATGATGAACTGAAGCATCAGCTTATTCAGAAGGTGAGTGATTGCTCGCCTGTGTTTTTATTTATCAAGTTCAGATGATAAAAATTAACTAAGCGACATGGTTGAGCTAGTTCCAGAGGCCATTTTTTAAAAAAGCACCTTACTTTGTTCTTATATAAAGAAAAAATCCAACACAGCACGTCAGCAGAAACAAACAAAGAATATTGATAAATGGAGCACAGGTCCCAACCAGGAAGTTTCATAAGTAAGATAGGTGGTAACCAGATGCAATACTTACGGAGCACAGGTCCCAACCAGGAAGTTTCCCATACTCTGAAGCCTGGCGTATTCTATCTTTCTTTGTTTGCCAAAGTTCACCAGATAATGCATCACCTGCCTTTGGAGTTGCACCATCTATGTCCTATTTCAAATGAAGCATGTATTAGAGATTACATGCCTAGTAAAAACAAAAAAAAAAACATTTAACCACTTTTCTAGTGCTCACCTTCTGTTGTGCATCTGATGAAGCTTGACCAGACCCCTTTACAGGGAGTCCAGGAGGTGCTTCACCCTTTAATGCAGCAGCCTGTATAAGCAAACAGAATTTTCATTGCTACAGTCGATTACTAGCAGCTAATCAGCCTAATCCTTTTATTATATCCACGTCAAAATTTAACAATCCAATAGTTAAAATGGCACCATTCAATGAGAGATACTTGGTCCAAGGCACATGCACTTAACAGACCAACAAAATAACATCACAAATTCACAACTACAGAAACTTGTAACGCACACTTACACACAACTGCTCACCATGTTCATATTAGGCTTAGGGTGTATAGGGTGTACAAGGAGAAAACATTCAATCAAACAAGGTTAAAAGAGAAGTCCAACCACCCACTGGCCAGTGGCCACACACTTCTTGCTTCATAGGCACAAACCCTGAATGGCTTGAAACATATGCCAAAGCCCAATTGCACACTCTAAATATTGATATTGAAAGCTTAGGGTGTATGTGTGAAGGAACACTCAAATCATAATGATATTATTTCTCTTCTCCATTTCAATTAACAAAAAAGATTATTACCAGACTTTCCAATAACATTAATACAAGGCAGGGGCTTTCCTTTCCTGTAACCAAGTTGAGGAGATTTCTTAGGAAAAGGATAATGAAATAGGATTGTTTGGTGTACTGTCTTCACTACATTGGATTTTGCACAACTCTCTATCCCCTGCACAATACTGCAGGCATAACAGCTGGATCACCTATTACATATACTCCAATTGAAGTTTTCTAAGGCAAACAAAAAGAATTTTTCATAAGTTGATCGTTTATCTCTATCTTGTTACACTAACAATAAGCATGCACATGATGCAATCAGATGATCTTAGCTATAAACCATTATAACCATAATGACGTAACAATAATTAGACGGGTATGCTAACATAGTCCAGACAATTGTGATTAAATGTTTATACTTAACTTATAGAAAGGAATGAAGTATACAGTGTCTATGACATGTGTATTATCATGGATTCATCTGCTTGCTCGTGACCCATGTATAACGTTTGAAAGTTTAAAAAAACAGAGTGAAAAGAAACAAGACAGTAAATAATGGTCAGAAAACACAGAATGTACCTTCACTTCCTCAAAAGCTATGGTACTGGGAACACGACGGTGCTCCCTCCTTCGAGGTGGTTCCTGAACCTCTATGTCATCCATGCTGACCCCAGAATCTGCAGTCAGCGCTACTCTCACCCATTCTAAATCACTGCCATCTGGCTGACAACTGGCACACTCTCTACCTTGATGATGATGAATATCAAAATCTGAATTGGTTCCTTCAAAGTTGTTTGAACAGCAGGGGGGTGGATTGTCTACAATAAGACGCACATTAACAAACTTTGCTTTCGAGTCCCACAACTGACCCATTGCTTGGTCAATTGCATCAGAAGCAGATCTAGACATCCTATCATGACCAGAATGGTAAAGATCTTGCCCATTTGACAGGGGGTAGGCCCATGGAGGAGGTTTTGGTAAAAATGCATCTCCATTTGCTAATGGGATTCCACCCCTTGAAAGTTTCTGAGAAGTAGAGCCATCCTTCACAGTGCTATTAAACAAAAATAGTAACCACCCTAAGATAACAATATATACAGAGGTAGTCCATGTCAGCGGTTCATATAGATTACCTCACGGTTTCACTTTTCAATACTTCAACGCATATTAGGTAAGGTGCTTTCTCCCTGGAGTTGAGAAGAACAGCTTCATCTTCTGGTATATGAACCACACGGTACATTCCCCTCCCCATTGGAAAGCACACGCCTAACATGTAACCAAAAAAAATTCAAATAACCAAGTAAATTCACTTCACCAAATGACAAAAAAAAATTGCGGATGGTTAGTATGCAATCATGAACTTCATATAGAAATAAAAATGTGCACACAATGTATAAGGCAAATACTCATATTTACAACATGATAATCCACAACCAACTGAGGTATCAAACCAATTTATATCTGCATATAAGAACGCACAATGTTGTAAAATATACGCACACATATATTTTATTTTTTTTGGGGGGGGGAGAGAGAGAGAGAGAAACCTCCGCTACTTTGGGCCGCAGCAACATGCGCATTGATCTCAGTGAGTGACTACAAAGACACGAATCACAGATTCAGTATATACAGAACAAAATTTTGTTCATCCTTGCAGAACAATATAAACTTGATTTGATACTTATAAAAAAGACAAGCACAACCTCACAAAGCGCACTTTTACGATCTTCAACAGGAAAAACGTCTACCAAGCCATACGATGTCTCACATAAGGAGTGAACAAAGTCAAGTGACTCATGATACGTCCCTTTACGAAATTGTGATGCAGTTGCATTTGGTAATGGTGGCTTAAGACTGGAATTCTCATTTCTTTGCTTCTGCCAAAAGAGATATTATTGATAAAATATCATAGAGACAGTCAGGCTACTTATGCCAAAAACTTCATCACGACACAACAGAAAATGTGTTAAAACTACTCAAATATGTTTAGTATTGTCCGTTAATAGTTGATACCCAACTAGAGTACTTGCAGAGCGAATGAGAAACATAATAGTAACTCTCCTGAATTAAACACCAAACTGTCAGAAAGCCAGAATCTGATCTAAAAGGCTAAGTTGAAATCAGAAAAGATAGTGTAAGCATTACTCCACTTAGAGGTTTTGATATAATTTAGGCACTAAGATTTCAATTTCATTTGATTATTGATAATGGATCAAATATCAAGTTACAACTTACGATACCACTTGTTTAAGTCTCTTTGGGTGATCAATGTAATACGAAATTTCAAGAATCAAGAAGCTCTGATTTATGTTGAGAATAGACATTAAAACATAAGTAAGAGACTAAGAGTCGCTGCCAATGTCCTTATGTGGGCCATGAGATTGGTTTAACTTCCATAGAAGCAGCTCATAAATCAAAGTCTCTTATAGGGTCCTATATTTTTTTGTTCAGTTCATTAACACTTCATCACGTAAGATCACAAAAGAATAAGTAAGGCATAGTTCAAAGATCTAATTTGTTTAGGTAAGGAACTGACAGCTATCACACAATATTTACACCTACAAAAACCCATGAACAAATTAAATCAACACTAAATCAGATTATTGAACAGTCTAATAAAAATTGAACAATTTCACAATAAATAAAAAACCAACTTCAATGAATGCATCTCAACTGTACTAGCTAAAAGTATGAACTAGTAGTATGTAGCCGCAAATATTAAACTAAAATGCTCAAATAAACACAGAACTTTGTGAATAGTGCTAAAAGACTCCCAAATAAACAACAGTCTCAAAAATATATCTACTAACCTCTTTGTTCTTTTTTGATCCAAAAAGTTCTGAATCTTCCACAGAACGATCACGGTCTCTGAATAACTTGCGAAAAAAAATCTCTGTTCCAGGACTGCTTTCAAGTCCACCACCATTGACGCTTTCATTTGCCGGTACTGTTCTGTTATCATCAGATTGCAAGCGAAACAATCTGCGAAACAAGGGGAAGTCTGAAGATTCTTCTTCCACACCATTCGCATACCCATTTCTTTCCTCATTAGCAGCTTCGTCTTTCTTATCTTCAGCTTTATCTTTAAAAATTTTCCTAAAGAAGCCTTCTTTCTCATCATCTTCACCAGAATTTGGCACTTTCTCTTCTTCTTCGCTTTTATCCCTGAAAAGCTTCCGAAAGAACCCATCTTTATCATCACCTTCAACAGATTTTGAAACAGATTTTTCGTCCAAATCCCCTTTACTATCACGAAACAGCCGTTTAAAGAATTTATTATCTGAGCTAGACGTGATGTCATCTTCATCTTTACTATCTTTAAGAAGCCTACGGAAAAATCCATCCTTCTCTTTGTCCTCGTCATCTCTCTCAACAGATTTTCGTGATTCTTCGTCTTTAGAATCTCTTAAAAGCCTCTTAAAAAAACCATCCTTGTCCTGTTCATCATCATCCTTACCGTCTCTTAAAAGCCTCTTGAAGAAACCATCTTTGTCCTGTTCATCATCATCTTTACCATCTCTTAAAAGCCTCTTGAAGAACCCCTCCTTGTCAGGTTCCTCGTCATCTTTATCAGCAGATTTCCTAAAAAGAAATGCGTTCCTTACTTTTGGACTGGGAATAAATTTTTTAAATATTGTGTTATCGTCTGGTGAGGCCTTGCTGCTACCTTCCTCGTGTAAAGGGTTCGCTACAGAGGGAGAGAATGAAAAAGACTTTTGAGGTGGTGAAGTTGCCAAAGATAATAACCGCTGTTTTGAGGATAGCAATCTATTAAGAACTTGATTCTTGCCAGCATTGCTTGCAGGCTCATTATGTGGTTTAATCAAAGGCGCCCACTCTCCCATCAAGGTAGCAGCAATCTGACACTTCTCTTGTATTCTACTAATCCCCTCATTATCATCTGAATCCTCAAGCTCCGCCATTAAGAACCACTGCACTTTCAGAGCTATCTTAAGCGATTTGGAGCATATATCAATAACAAACTTATCCAGCGACGGACTAGGCTTATGCACAAGCATGTAACATATCTGAAACAAGTAGCTCTCAATACCAGACAGTGGCAGAGTATACATCCTGTTGCATAGATAATCCCTAACCCCTGGGTGATCATGTTTATACAAATAACTAACAGCAATCCACTCACAAAAGAAAGCTGAATCAAAGAATCTGATCAACCAACCACTCTCTCCACCACTCTCGCTCAACAGATTGTTTCGCGTGATCTCCCTCGGCGACTCCTCCTCTCCGCGAGTCAATCCCAAAATCCTAACCACCATTATCGATTTAATTTACCATACTTCTAAACCTACTTGAAAAAACGGCATCCGATTCTAAACCCTAGAAACTTCCAACTTGAATCGATTTCACAGTCACTCGAAATACGATCAAAACCCTAAACTGGAAGCTGTATTCCGATAAATCGTGGCCGTGTTGACCTATGCTAGAGACCTTATAGTTGAAGATCAGAGATTTGGAGATGAAAATAAAGAAGAAATTGAAATCGAGATCTGATGAAGAATCTTACAAACGGAGTTGCTTATGCTGCAGATTACCAGAATGAGCTCGTCGCAAGGTAATCGTTCGCAGTTGCTTCCGTCGTCTCCGTCGTCGGCCACAGAGAAGTGAAGGAATGATTAAGCACAAACTCCCGATTTGATTTGATTGTGTCACCTGTTCTTTTACTATTAACTTTTCCTATTTTCTATGGGTGTAATAATAAAACAGCATTAAGCCCCTCGTTGCATTGAGGGAGCGGAGGGGACGTAAAATCATGACCAAATAGCATTAATTTTACATCACAATCAACGATCGTAAAAATCGAAAAAACTCATATTAAAAAATAAAAAAATATTAGAAAATTAAAAACGAATGGAAAGTAGACGTTAAAACATTAAAACCTCGCACGTGAAACGTAAAATATTAAAACAATAACTAAATCGATCTAAGACGCGCGTATTGTGAAGGGGCCGTTAAACAGGAAAGAAAATAGAAGCAAAAACGTTGAAGCACACGTACACGTTGCGGAGTGTTGGGCTTAAGAGTAAGAAATTTAAAAAAAAAACAAAACTAGGTACAACCCACTAAAGCTTAAATACAACCCATAATGCACAATTAAGTTGATAATTAGTAATATATATATATATATATATATATATATATATATGTGTGTGTGTGTGTGTGTGTGTGTGTGTGTATGTATGTATATATATAGAGTTAAGATCATTATATAACCACTTTTTATTTTCAGGACCAAAGAACCATTGATTTACATAAATGTAAATTAAGTTTGATGATACTTAATCTATTTTACATATGTGTGTATCAGACATAAACAATAAACTATGTAAAACAACTAAATATCATCAGCTTTAACTTACATTTATGTAAATCAATGATTTGTAATTTACATTTATGTAAATCAATGGTTCTTTTGGTTCTGAAAATAAAAAGTGGTTCTGTAATGATCCTGACCTTATATATATATAAAATTAATCTATATATGTATATTATTACAATAAAGATGAAAGGAGGACATGAAAGTAATTTCACATAGGATTAAAACATCCATGTGAAATGTCTCGAGCTAAATATTCCTTATTTTTTATTTTCCTTCCATTTATACCCTTTATGCTTATCATGAGCATGAGTTCCATGCTTATCATGCTTATCGATAGAAGGGATAGACTAGTAATTTTCTCAATGGTTTAAGACGGTAGCTGAAAAGTCCCTTTTTTAAACTCCTCCTCGTCTGCATTTTATTCCAACTTTACCCCTCGTTCTCATTCGCCACATTCATCCGACTCCTTCAATAACTGAACCCTTCTTCATTCATCGACTCTTCAATCGCCGCCCCCTTCAAATGCCTCAACGGTTTCAGATCCAATCCAATCATCAGTCGTCAATCATATCAGTAACTAGATGTTTCCAATACCCACACATATATCTACAGGTTGGGATGCAGATGAAGATGACCCACATCCCAGAGCAACCCAAATTCACCGCCTTCTGGAATTCTCTAGCGATTTCAAGATGATATTGCTTCTTTATCTCTTTCAATTGCAAAGTATATCACTATTGTCTGCTTGATCTTTGCCTACATGTTCTAGATTTCGATTTACTTATGCATCAATGACTGAACGTTTCAGTTCATAGTAGTTTCGAATGTTAATGGCTTTTATCCAGTGTTCACTTTAATGTTGTTCATCTGAACTGGGGTTTTTGTGGAGTACCAATTTGAGTTTTTTGATGTTATTCAAATTCAATGTTTGCTTAGAGATTTGGGTTTTATTTTGATGCAACGATCGGTTTTTCTAATTTGTTTGATCTTATACTAAATGATGTTTTAGGCTTCATCAAAAGAAGAGGTGTCTTCATATAGGATTTCAAATTTAGCTACCTATTTATACCAATGATTCAATTTAACCTTACTTTGCAAGTTGTTTTTCATTTTATTTTTAATGTGTATTTTTCTTTGAATGTGTTAATCAAGTTGTCTCATACATAGTTTTTAATCTATATTTTCATGGCTCCAAAATCTATATAGCTTGTAAGAAGGATACGATATAGTAAAAACAGCTTCAAATTATTTGTACACTATTATCTGTTTGGTTTTGTTTATTGTGTTTATTTAACAATTATTTTGGTTAAAATCATATTATTTGGATAACTCTTTTCCGGTGTTGTATCCAAAGGTACACTTTGGCCCTATGGTATATTATAAAATTTGACATTTACTACACGAATTGCTTCTACTGAAATGTTTAGTAAACTGATGTTTGTTTATTCAATTGTAATTGTATTTGGGTTTTTGATTTTTAATAGTGTTTTTGAATTAACAGGGATTCTATAAATTTAGTTTTGCTTTTATATTAACGTTTATGTTCTCCTATGTTATATGTTATATGGTTATGTTAGATGTGTTATATTCCATTCGACTATAGATGTCTGTCTTTTTATTCCATATGAATCAATAGTTGAACTCTTTAGTGTGCATACGAAGACGAACAATCTAAAGAGTGACTTACATCCAGTATTCTAATTAAGCCTTTGTTAAAAATTATCACTTGTTTAGTAGTATCAGTTAAATGCCTGATTCATATAATTATTACCTAGAATACCAAAAACATGCATAGTAAAGTGTATTGCAAGAAATTAGCTCTTTTGCAGTAAAACCGACACGAGCGGGGGTCCATTACTTTAGAGATGAAACATAACCTGCATTGACCCATTTATAAGTAAACATGTTGAAACATCTACCTTTAAGTGTAATAGACAATCCTAATGTTTACTCATTGTTTTTTAATAACACACAGCACCTGCAATGGCAAAACAAAATGATTATTATTGGCAGTGAATGTGCAATCAGCCAATTAGAAGACTGGCAATTAGAAGATGTGCAGGTACATGATAGCTTAACTTTAAATTTGACTTTGTGATTCTGATCTTGATTCTTATCTACTTTTAAAGTCGTATTACATGCTAATTATATGGCACACTTTTTAGAATAGACTGTTGAGGTTTTAGTTCACACATTTTCGCATACTATCTTCACATTTGTTGAAAGAGCCTGATAAAATGTAGTTTGCAAATAATTCTTTTTGATCTTAGCAGAATACCAAATCTTTGCTACATGTAGGCTTATTTTTTTTAATCTAAAATGTGTATGTATGAATGGTTGTATTTAACAGTTGATACAACAACATTACATGCTAATGGACTGTACAGTTAAGATAAGTATAATACCTGAAATTCAAAATCACTTATAAATCAGGTTATTGCATGCTTTTTTTCTCATTTTAAGCCACTGAGAAATTATTTGTTAGGTTTCATAAAATAGGATTTTCGATCTAATTGTACTTGAAGCTAGGTTCATCCAAGAATCTACTATAAATAAATCTCTAATATTTGTTCATCTAACAAAAGCAAATATGTGATGGTAGTTGGACCTAATACTTTATACATAAACTTATAGATTTGTATAATATGGGTGCTTGGCAAGAAAGGTGCTCTATCGTCCTTTTCACTCTTGTCTTTTCCTACCGCTAGGGTTACGTAGACTCTGGAGATGAGCTATTGAAGAGCCTCAAGTTTGGTTCAGACTTAACTTTCGTATATTAAGAATCCTTTTTTTCATTATGTTTTTATGGTTACTTTATCCTTTTGTATGGTTCTTGATTTTGATGTCAGGTTGCTTTCTGTTGGTAACAATAACGTAACGGGTAACATAGTCACGGTCAGCTTGCATGCATTAGATTACAACATGTATAACTTCAGGTTTCTAACATGTCAAAGATTACAAGTCCTTACGAGAACATGTCAAAATTGAAAATTGCACTTTGTTAGCAACAAGTCATATTGTGAGTGCAGGTTAATTTTGGTTGGTTACAAGTCAAATTGCATGCGGTAGGATAACATGCGAAACCCTGTAATATTTTAGATTACAAAATTATATAATAATCAATTTAACGCTGATTGTTTGCTCATCATCATCGTACATTTTAAGAAGCTGATCATTAACCATAATACCTTTCAATTCAATTGTCGGTTCCGGCATTATAAGTTCAAGGAATTAAAGATTCCGGACCCCGCCGCAATGCGCGGGTACTTCCACTAGAGTGACCATGAGTTGGATATGATCTTCACATATAAAAAGTTGATACACTTGAGATTATTTAGAAATATTTTGTGGACGGTTTCATACTGAAAAACGACAATGTTCGTTGACCTCCTTAAGCTCCGTATTGCAGTAAGGATTATTGATTGTCTGAAGGGAGAATCCAAGACAGATCTAAACAGTTCCAACATATATATATAATAGACTAAACATAGATGGAAGGAATGTGGGACCAGGAGCTAACACTCGACCAAAGCATCATCGCAAAATAACACAATACATATATATATATATATATATACATATATATATATATATATATATATATACATATATATATATATATATATATATATATATATATATATATATATATATATATAAGTTTACAAAACAAATTACATGTCGTGTTCAACTAAATGGCTTTAAAGTTATGGTCTAAAAACAAAATTCAACTAAATTATATGATTAACAATTTAACCCATACACTACTATGAGACATCGATATTTGACTTTTAGGGTTGTTCATCATCAACATTTGAAGTATTACGGGGTTTAGATTAGGGCTGTGCAATGGGTCGGAACAGGACCGACCCGACCAAGACCCGAAACCGATTAGGAATGTAAAACTAGAACCGTGAACCGAACCATTAATTCACGGCCGGTCTGGACCGAACATGATTAAATGGGTCGGTTCAACATGATTTAATCGGGTCGGACCGAATATACATAAAATATGAACTAAACCAAGAAAATATTTGTTATTAGTGCTTGACCATGCATTTATGCTTATGATGAAGACGATGAAGATGATACGAAGATGATGATGATGAAGATGATATACCTGGCGATGATGCTGAAGATGGTGAAGACGATATGAAGACGATGAAGACGATATGAAAATGATGAAAACAATGAAGATGATGGTTTTAGGGTTGTGTAATGATGAAGATGATGTATTTAGGGTTGTGCAATTGTAAATATGAAGAAGATTACTAGAATTTCAATTAAACATATTACATATTTAGAATTAGTTTTTATTTTAATTTTAATCGGGTTTTTATAACTACCCACGGGTTTGGACCGGACCCGGACCGAACCCATTTATTGCTACTTTCATGGACCGAGGACCGGACTTGTTGCTTAGTGCATGGGTCGGTTCGGGGTTAGATGGGTCGGTCCTCGGGTTATATACGGTCCGGACCGCGAATTGCTCATCCCTAGTTTAGATATTAGTTAAAGATGTTCTTTTGATAAATTTGTTTTTATAATAAATTTGTTTATTATAATAGACCTGAATATGAATTTGAGATATAGTTTTAAATAGGTCAAGCACGGTAATTTTCCATCCTTAAACTCATATTTTACATGAAACGGTCTGCACAGCGCAACAACCTAAATTAACCATGTTTGGTCCAACCGAATCGGTTTGGACCATAACCCAACTTCAACAAAAACTTGCAGGGCTTGAGATTGGGCCCACTAGGTGAGGGACTGAGGGGAACAAAGATCGCATATATAAATTAAACCAAATAATAATGGCGATGAATAACCACCACCAAATAATTAAACTCGTGATATCTTTATCTTTATCTTTGGAGTGAATGATTTTCTGTTAGAATTTACAAGTTGTAAATGTGCAAGTTGACATGTTTATTTCTTGTCCCGCATTGGTAGGGGAAACAACTTTGAGTGGCTTATAAGGGGCTTTCCTTTATGAGTTATCAAAGTGGTAGTTGGGCCAAGAGAAGTGCTAAGCCTACACGCGCGTCGAGTTGAGACGGAGACGCGAGCTCGTGAATAGGCGCCTTTGAGGCGCACTTCGCACGTCGATAGGAGCTTTTATTTTTGGCTAAGGCCCGGTTCAGAGGCTTGCGGATAGAATAAAAAAAACCAATTACGAGATAAATAAGGTGGATAGAGTCGATCAATAAGCAATTCGGGTTATCTGGTAGTTGGGCCAAGAGAAGTGCTAAGCCTACACGCGCGTCGAGTTGAGACGGAGACGCGAGCTCGTGAATAGGCACCTTTGAGGCGCACTTCGCACGTCGATAGGAGCTTTTATTTTTGGCTAAGGCCCGGTTCAGAGGCTTGCAGATAGAATCGAAAAAAACCAATTACGAGATAAATAAGGTGGATAGAGTCGATCAATAAGCAATTCGGGTTATCTGCGTAACCGAATTCACGAATTGGTTGGGGTCAACCCCATCCCCTGTTTTTCTCATTATTGGTTACGGTTTGAGTCTATAAATATGAAGTTCCTGGTTTGAGTTTAAGCATCCCAAAAGCTACAGTTTTTCTCTGCTACGCGTTTCTTTACATCTGTTTCCTGACACACTTCACGTTGATCCGGTTCCATTGCTGTTGGAACACCGGCTTCATTCTGCATTAAATCCTGGGAGTTTACGCTGTAGCTTACAGCAAATAGAGCACGTAAAATCCTTTAAGGACAGGAATACATTCCGTGCAGTTCATCATCAGAAGAACATCATATAACAAGTTGGTTTTATATTGTTGCGTGTCTTTTAATTCGTCCGATAACAAGACACTCTCCTTCTACCTTTCTTATAATCAGTTTCGGTCACAAAGGATCACAATGATTCGGCCAATAACTTGGTAATAATTAATAATACTTAATTGATTTCTATTTGGTCTGATCTGTTTCATCAACATTTTTTTCATCTATAATATAAATTAAACTGAATAATAATGGCTTTGTTGATGTACATGAGTGTTTTACTTGTGAAAATGCATATGTTTAATTTCTAGTTTTATATGTAGTAAAACTCTTAAACATTGAGAAAGACATGTTATTTGCTTGCTTACTACAAGTTTTTGTTTGAATATGTAATATGTATTTCATGGTGGAATTTTGAAGTAGTATCACGTTATTCTTCCTCCCGTCATTGAAAAATATGAACCGCAACCATATAATTTAGTCATTCTCGTGGGGAAAGTAAGTTAGTGCTTGATAGGTGGAGAAGTACTTTGTTTATGGTAAATTGCTTGGATCCGAAATGGTTCTCTTTAAGAATCATCTCACCCTCATAGGTCAAGTAGAGGCGGCTTAACACATATTGAACGTTTTCTAGTTAGGTTTAAATATTGGTCGAGAAGGTACTATATAGCCCACACATGTCAATATTTTTGTAGTATTTCCTTGAGACTTATGGCATCCTCAAACATTTTTTTGAATGGTCTAGAGTTTTTGTAAACTTGATGTAGCGATTTTTATTTTAGTCGAGACGTGACCTGCGGATCTTTTTGAAATCTTCAGATTGATGTATAATTAGTGTCGCTAAATCATTTTTGTCTATATGTTCCTAGCTAGGGATGGCAATGGGGCGGGATTGAGACGGGTATGGATAATCTCAACCTCGTGCCTTATTAGAAAAGTGTGCCCCATACCCGGCCCAAAACCTGCCGGGTATGTAGCGAGTATTTACCCGTCAGGAATCGGGAATACCAGTTAAGGTTATAAAGATTCTCCATCGGGTATCTATTGAAATTAGGATATTATATAAAGGTAAATTTATATACGTATCAAACAATATTTTCGGTTAAACTTTAATATTTCTTTTATGTCCTACCACTACTACCACTGTCTAATTTTTAGAGTTTTATTATAACTTTGTAAGATACATATAAAACTTAATAGTTTATATTAATTAATAAGTAAAAAGATATTGAGTGAAAAACAAAAATATATCATTATATATAATATAACTACTAAGTACAATAAATTAAAAAAAATAATTTCGGGTATATAATCAGGTAAACGGGTATGCTTAATCGGGTTGGGAAAACGGGTATACAATGCAATCCCATACCCGCAAAAAAATAAAAATTATTCCCATACCCGTCCTAGATGTCTCTAGTTTCGGGTATTCCCATCGGGCTTGGGTTTGATTGTCATCCCTATTCCTAGCTGACAATGATTCGAGCCCTTGCAAAGAGGGCGGCATTCTCATCTCTCACTCGATCATTTTATACCAAAATTAAAAACATAATCATACTTGAAGACGAGGATCTGAAGGTCGCAAACATGTTAGCTTCAAAGCTAACCAGTGCCCAGTATAAATTGTTACGAAGAGAGACATAAGTAAACATACGAACTCTTATTTTAATATTAATTTGTTGTATATAAACTAATTTTTACTCGATCTACACACGATAGCTACACAAACATTACCTGAGACATAAGAAAGTAAACATAAAGACTCTTTTAAGTATATTAGATTAAAATTAAACCATTTTTATTACTATTTTGCTATATAATACAAAATGTGTGCAGAAAATCAATTTCACAAATCCCGTAAGACACGCCCCTTCCTATCCTCGCCTCCCTTCAATGACGCCCACCAGCACCGTCACCGTTGAGTTCCCCTCTGCTGGCGGTATCACTGCTCTTTTGTCTCCATCAATGACATCTATAGTTTCAGTTTCTTAAATGGCTCCTGCACCGTTCAATTCTCTACACGGTTTCATTCCCGTTTCATCTCCCCTTTGCATTTACTGTTGATTCAATCATCAATCCCCCTATAAGTTGTGATGAAGTGGTTTCACTCCCTTCACCCTTCTTGCTGCAGTGTGATGTTCTATCATTTGTGGTTGCCCCGGTTGCAAGTGAGCCTGGGTCCATCCTCGTAGCTGATTCTTATGATCATAGTTTTTGTTAAATGGTGTTGTGTTGATTGGTGGTTATTCAATGATTGTAGTTTCGCCTTGAGTATTGATTACTCAACCATCGTAAAACCCTAAACGACGGGGAGAATTAAAGGTATGGCTATGGCGATTCAATTGCAGGAACCGTTAGCCCTCAATCATCGGTTGCTTGTGAAAAGATACAGCGTAACGGACGAAGCAGAGGAACCGCGAGTGTAAAGGAAGCTGCTATGGAATTGCGGTGAGTGTAATGGAGTAGTCGGTGTCGCCTGTGAGTGTAGCGTAAGAAGGCTGAGGGGCGAAGGTAACACCTTATCTCTACTTAATTGAAACCATATGTCAATATAAAGAAGATGTAGAACATGATAAATGCATAAACGCTTCTAAAGTTTTTTTAAGTAAGTATATGTGTTGTGATTCCCATTGTTATTATATTTGTTTCATTTGTATATGAGATGAAATAAACATTGTTGTTGCTAAACATTTTTAACTTCAAATGCATTCATTTGTTGATAGCTTTTCAACTATATGTGATTCGCAGTCAGGTCCTAACTCAAGTATTCTCTCAAACAGGTACAACACCCATTCTTAGTTTCTATAACTTCATTATGTTTTGTTCCAATTATCTAATTACAGAAACCTTGCAACTTTTAAAGCAAGATAGGAGGTATTAGGATTATTCGAATCTAGGGCATCTCTGGTTCATTTGTAAATCTGTTGGTATGAACAATTATGATTTTATCATATATCTGAATTGGTAAATCAACAATAGTGATCATAAACTTTATTATTTGTTAGTGGAAACAAGAAACCATTAGATTAGATCTCCCCATTTCACCCATTCGACCCACTTCACACTTTTCTTGCGATATATTCTTTTGTTGCTGTTGTTGACCTTTGTTTGACTTGTGTTATGGGTCCATTTATGTTTTTTATGTTGATTTAATGTTGACCATTTGGTATTTTGAGAATTAGTCGACAAACATATGCTTATAAAATATACATATCTAAAAGTTGTCTTTTTGGGTTGGGTTTAAATGTGCATCCAACTAAATGTGGTGATGTGTAACTTACTTTTGATGAATTTGCAACCAATGCTAGATTGTGAATAATAAAATGCAGATCTAATTGTTTGTATTTGTTAAAATTTTTCTCCAATTATCTTCTTAACTTGGTGTCGATGCTACTTCAGCCCTTTCTAACAACAAGAATCATACTGAAACAGAAAAATACATTAAATATTATCTTCTTAATCAGATTTGGTCTAATTGGAGGTATCATATCTGCACGTCAACCTAATTTGAAAAAACCTTTTGTTCGAAGTGTTTTTACTCTTATACTAAGGATTTGGTGTGTCAAATCTGATTAAAAAGTCAACCTAATTCATTTTGACAATTCAAAGTGCATTTGCTATTTATTTGGAGCCTTGCCATGTTGTTATTTTTGAATTTCCTGAATTTGAGAAAAGTTAAATTTTAGACACATGCCCAATGGCATTGGTGTTCAGGGTCTTGCAGATACTTTCATACCGTGTGGTATGCCATTTGATTCCTCAAAGGTAATAGTCTCCCTCCCTCATATTGAAACCTTGACTAAAATTATACAAAGAGTTGTATGCAGGAAAAACCAAAGAGTGATGAAGATTATAACCCAAAAATCAATTTCACCCAAAAACACGTTTTCATCTCTAGCAATTTCATGACGGTTGTTTCTTAGTAGAATGGTTGTTTCAAAACAAGATTCTCTCTTTTTTGTGGGTTACAGTGAGTTTGGTTTTTATATTTCTTGCTTATATACATATTAAAGTGTTGTTTGTTTGATTGTTTCTGCATTATTTATACTTTGATTTTGATCGTTTGAAGATATATAGATTCTTTCAATGTTTGTTACATTTAATTCATAATAACTGCTTTCACACAATAGATTTGTAACCAATACGCATGTTTCTTTTCTTTAATTTCTCAATGAGGTTCGAACTTTGTCGATCTTGTAAAATCAAGTGGGTCTTCAATGTAAGAACTGAAATCTGTAGAACTAGAGAACACACACCCACACACTGTTTTGCTTAAAAGCTTCTCTGTGTAAATTGATGGAAAAAGTCGAATACTTCATTCATCTGAGAACATGAAATTACATAAGCAAAACATGACAAAATAACTACCCATTATTTCACTGTGTCTACCTACTACTACATGATTGAAAATAAATAAAACCACCCACTACTTGCATAAACATTAAAATAAAAAGGACTTAAACATGCAAATAAAACAAAAGAAAAATAAACATGCACGTGCAGGTGCATGTCACTAGCTGTTCAAGTTGATTATGACCATTGTTAATACTCCTCATTATCCACTTGAGCCAACTCCATTCTTTTGCAGAACTTCAGTAGCTTTGGACTAGACAAGCTTTTGGTGAACACATCTGCGACTTGTTCTTCGGTATTGACCCACACCATATCAATTTCTCCTTTCAACACTTTTTCTCGTATAAAATGATAGTGAATCTCGATATACTTTGTACGGGCGTGAAACACGGGATTTTCGGCCAACTTAATGGTTGACAGATTATCGCACGTCAGCTGAACTTTGTACCTTATTTCTTGGTTTAACTCCTCCAACAGTAAAGTTAACCACACGCATTCTTGTGCGGCCATAGCAGCAGCTCTATATTCTGCTTCTGTTGTCGACAAAGACACGGTTGGCTGTCGCTTACTTAGCCAAGACACAGAACTTGACCCATATCTGAATAAATAACCCGTAGTCGACCTCCTTTCATTCAAATCACCGGCGTAATTAGGGTCGCAGAAACCCATCAGCTTGGGATTAGTCTCCTTCTTAAATAATACTCCCTGACCAACTGTTCTCTTTATGTACCGAAGTACTCTTCGAGCGGCGATAAGGTGAGGCTGTTTAGGACTTTGCATTAATCGACTCAAGACACCGACAACAACAAAATGTCTGGCCGCGTAAGGGTTAGATAGATTAGGCTACCTATCATCTTTCTGTACACAGTAGGATCCTTTACATCTTTACCCACATGTGCATACAACCTTGAACCACATTCTATTGGTGTTGAAGCTATCTTGCAATTTTTCATGTCAAATTTAAGCAACATATCAGATGCATACTCCGCTGATGTAGATTAATTCCATTGCTTGTGTACAACAATTCTAATTCAAGAAATCTTGATAGCTTTCCTAGGTCCATTCGAAAGCGAACACCCAGATTTTCCTTTAACTGAGCTATCTCGTCTTCTATATCTTTTGTGATGATAAGATCGTCAACATACACCAAGACTACCACGACCTTGTCTTTCACTTTCTTTACAAAAAGGCTTGCATCTGCATTGGTGAGTTTGAATCCATTCAACTCCAAGAATTCTGCTGTCTTGGCAAACCAAGCCCTGGGTGACTGTTTCAGTCCATAGATGGCCTTCTTCAACCTGCATACATAATCAGGATACTCTTTACTTTCAAAACCTTTCGGTTGTTCCATGTGAATGAGACGATCACGGTCCCCATAAAGGAACGCATTGTTGACGTCCATTTGCCATAGGTCCCAATGTTTACTAGTTGCAATGGCTAATAGAACTCGTATCGTTGTCAACTTGGCCACCGGACTGAAAGTATCTTCATAGTTAACCTCGTACTCTTGTGAAAAACCACGTGCTACAAGTCGAGCTTTGAACCGCTCAGCTGACCCATCTGCTCGTTGCTTTAGTTTGTACACCCATTTGCACGTAACCAGTTTCACATCTTTAGGCTTAGGCACAAGCACCCACGTTTCATTTCTGATTAATGCAGCCATTTCTTCTTTCATAGCAGCCCACCATTCATCCTTATCACATGCTTCCTCAAAACAATAAGGTTCTGCTAGAATACCTTCCACTATAGCCACATTTGCATACCTAGGGTTCAGCTTCCTAGTACGTTGTGATCTTCTAGGACCGGTGTTTGAGTTCCTTTCTTCTTCTTCTTCTTCAATTATTGGTTCCACCACATCATGCCTTTGTTCAGTTTGAGAACCATCATCGCCAAATTGTAGCTATACTTTGGATGCTTCAAGATCAGACTTAAGTTGTTGGGTATCAGGTAGAACTTCACTGTTTTGTGACCACCATGAGAAGTTCTCATCGAATATAACATTCCTTGAAACATGGATCTTTCCGGTGTTGGGGTCATAACACCGCCTACCTTTTCGCCTCGAGTCATACTCTACAAATACACAACGAACAGCTTTCTTCTCCATTTTATGGCGAAGATGATTAGGGATAAATACATAACAAACGCAGCCAAATACTCGAAAGTAACTAACAACCGGCTTTGTTTGTGTAATCTTTTCAAAGGGAGACACTAGTTAAGACTTTGAGAGGGCACCCGATTGATCACATAACATGTTGTACACATCGCTTCTGCCCAAAACCGCCCGGGTAAGCTCTTATCGTGGATTAAGCTTCTTGTTACTTCTGCAAGATGTCTATTCTTACGCTCCGATACACCATTCTGTTGTGGTGTGTTCGGACATGTAAGCTGTTTCTTAACTCGTCTCTGATCCAAATGCTTGCAAAAATCAGTAGCCATATACTCTCCCCCATTATCTGATCTTAGACACTTGATTTTATTCCCTGTCATCGTCTCGGCCTCAACTTCAAACAACTTGTACTTGGAAAATACATCTGCCTTCTCCTTCATGAAATAAATCCACACAAAACGAGAGAAATCATCGATAAAGAGAACCATATATCTCATACCTGACATTGATGATTGTTTTACAGGTCCAAATACATCTGAAAGAACAAGCTCGAGAGGTTCTTTGCACTGGCGTCCAGAACTTTTGAATGGCAATTGTTTTGCTTTACCATACTGGCACCCCGAACATACCGTGTCCTTATTCACGTCCAATCTAGGAAGTCCACTGACAAGGTCTTTTGACATCATCAACCCCAACTTGTCAAACCCTACGTGCCCCAATCTCTGGTGCCACAAGTCAGCTGTTTTGTTTCCTTTTGTCTTCTCTACATAGGTTGATTTAGCATTAAGAACATAAACTTTATCTGTTTTGTAACCTTGAAGAATGGGTGTGGACCGTGTTTCAAAATGCTTATACACCTTCACGTCTGTGGGACCAAACAGAACATAATGACCACCGGCTGTAAGTTGAGGGATTGAAATAAGGTTCTTCTTCATCCCTGGGACATGGTACATATCTCTAAGAACTAACTCTTGTCTGTTACTCTCAGACTGGAAATTAACATCACCGATACGAGCTATATTATGCTTCGAGTTATCGGCGATCCCAACTACACGACTACCTCCATATTTGACCGCAATCTGAAGTCGATCTATTTCTCCGGTTAGATGATTGGAACACCCAGAGTCCATAATCCAATCGTCTAACTTATTTTTCTGCTTTTCAGTTGTAACAGTGAGAGCAACAACTTCCTGCGTCTCAGCAGAAAAAGCCTCAATATCCCATTCTTTTTCTTGCTCAACAGTGGCTTGGTTTCCCTCATCATTCATTTTTGAGTGACAGTTTCTTCCTATGTGCCCCCTTTGACCACATTTATAGCACTTGAAAGTTGTTCTCTTTTTGTTCACGAACTGCTTCTTATCACCAGAATTTTCCTTTCGATCAGATTCACCCGGCTTCCTCTCGCTATGATCTGCAGTCTTATTTTTCTCATAATACTTATGTGAGTTTCGATAGCCACTAGATTGCCTTGTTCTCCCCTTGCCTTTCTCTGCATACAAAGCTTCAACCTCACCTTTAGAGGAAGACCCAATTGACAGGTTAGTTAACTGTTTGGCTAAAGCCTCTTGGCTAGCCAATAAATTTTCAATTTCTCACAACGACGGTTGTGTGGGCCATCCTTGTACAACAGCCACAAAGCTTCTGTACTCGGGTCTCAAACCATGAATGATAATTCTCTTCATTCTGGCTTCTCCAATCACCGACTGCTAATCAAGGTCACCGATCTCTCTACACAAGGTTTTAACTTTGTGAAAGTATTGGGCGATCGTTAACTCCTTCTGAGTTATACTCAATAGTTCATTCTCCAACAATTGAAGCCGTGCATCGTTCTTCTTTGACAGAACTTTTGCTAGAGTATCCCATGCTTCTTTGGGACTCACTGCATCCTTGACATGATCAAGGAGCTCTTCCTCTATCGTTGTCTTCAGAATGAACATGGCCTTTCCGGCCTTGACTCGCCATTTCCTTAGTGCTCCATCAGCAGTCTCCCTTCGTGGTTGATCCGTGTCATTCCCCTGCACCACTTCCCAAAGTCTTGTCCTTGCAAATACGAAGAAAGGTACGTAGCCCAGGTCTTTTAGTTCTGGTTGTTTAACTTCTTCACACCACCGATAAGATGCAAGTCTGACATCGTGAAGCAGGCTCTGATACCACTTGTAAAATCAAGTGGGTTTTCAACGTGAGAACTGAAATCTACAGAACTAGAGAACACACACACACACTGTTTTGCTTAAAAGCTTCTCGGTGTAAATTGAAGGAAAAAGTCGAATACTTCATTTATCTGAGAACATGAAATTACATAAGCAAAACATGACAAAATAACTACCCATTACTTTACTGTGTCTACCCACTACTACATGATTGAAAAGAAATAAAACCACCAACTACTTGCATAAACATTAAAATAAAAGGACTTAAACATGCAAATAAAACAAAAGAAAAATAAACATGGACGTGCAGGTGCATGTCACTAGCTGTTCAAGTTGATTATGACCACTGTTAATTTCGATCTATCTCTTTAAAATCACATGAGTTTTTGTTCTTTTCACACAAAAGTATCTTCCAAACTAATTACTTTTGGTTTATCTTAACAGCTAATCTTTTCATCTTTGATTATGAAGTGAATAAAAAACTAGGATTTAATATCAACGAAAGAACAGAACATATGCATTAGTATTTTTAAATTATTAGAATTGTTGTCCTCTTCAAGTTGCTGCACAACAAAAAAACGTGTATTAACAATGTCAATTGTTAGTGAATAACAGTTATTAATCGCTAGCTAAGTTAATTAGGATAAACAACAAGTTTTCACAGACTATACTGCTTGTGCACAAAGCATTCAAGAAGTACCGAATAGGACAGACAACAAGGATATTCGCATATAGCTTGTTGACATTACCTTTTGGGAAGAGAGTTATTTCCTTCGATAAGGATGCTGCTATGTAGGGACTTAATTTGGTTGTGATTGCTTTTATGTCAATGGAAAGTCTCTGAGTATCAAGTTAACCATTTTAAGATCAAATAATAAATTGTTTAGTTTTAATATTATTTGTCAATACGACTAATCTCCCTTTTCACAATAGTGTTATGAGATTAGGATCAACAACAACATTTATGA
This sequence comes from Flaveria sonorensis, assembly GCA_025506505.1. Lineage (NCBI taxonomy): Eukaryota > Viridiplantae > Streptophyta > Magnoliopsida > Asterales > Asteraceae > Flaveria > Flaveria sonorensis. The sequence continues at coordinate 69,091,205 of CM046432.1, forward strand.
ACTTTGGTATAGAAGAACTATAAAATTTTATTCAGATGTAACTTCTCACCAGTTATTTACCTATTATAGAAATAAATTCTCTGTGTAATTATTATTGCTACAGGTTTGGACACACACTAAAAGGCGCATAGAGAAACTGCTTGCCACCCTTGGATACACTACAGAAGATGCGTCTAGCGAATAACATAGTTATTTAATTTAATTCTACTATTTTGTAATAGTTTACACACCGAATGCATAAATTGGATTCTTCTACGGTGTTGTTATGTTGAAATTTAGTTCATTTGATTAGGAAATGAAAGTAGCCCCATGGTCCTTTCTTTAAAATTCTTTAAAATTGTTGATGTTGTTATAGTTGTAATTATGTGTTAGGTGAATATTTATTATCTCTTTTAAGTAAATTTATTTAGAATAACATTAAAATTGTTTACTTCATTTCAATTCTCATCTGTTAAGGTTAAAAGTGTGAAGCTACTAATTCTTTTCATATTTTTCTGTTGCTACCAGGTTGTCAAGGAATAATATGTATGCTACTGTGTTGTTGTTAGTAAATGATTGTTCAACATACTTTTTTGATTAACGAAATTTGTTAGTTTTAAGTTATAACCTCTAAGATCAATGCTACAATGGTGCCAATTTGCCATAGTTAAATTGATTACTAATCTGTTGCTAAAAGCAATTGGGGACTAATTACAATGGTAATACTCTAACTGATTCATATGGTTATAAAAGTGAAAAATTTATAGTGACAATTTTTTTGTGTTTTTGTATAAATTTCAATCAGAAGCAATAACATGTAAATTTCTAGATTTATATATATAACAAGTTTATATGTCTGTTTAAAACTTGGTATGGTATCATATTATTGAATAAAACTTAGTATTACTTCAACAATCTACTATTAATATACTTTTTTACGAGGCCCTATGCATGACAATATATTTTGATGACATTTTTAGTGTCTAATCTCTAGACAAATTAACAGATGAAACACAACTCAAATCGATCATTTCACAAATTCTCACTGCCGCAGCATTGCGCGGGTGTCTTACTAGTACTAAGTTATGCAAGAACCGAGAAAAAAACCTAAATCGTTTAAAATTTTATTTTTTGTTTAAATTTTATAATTTCTACGTACAAATGTGTATGGTATATACGTAAATAAATATAAAATAATACTTTATTATGTTTTTTTTTTACTTTTAAACTTACATACACATGTCTAGGTTATGTGTAGGTAATATAACCTACCCATGAATTACACATGTAAATGTTCAATAAATATATAAAATGTGTTCGTAATTTTTATTTGAAATTTTATGAATCAATATTGAACTTAAAATATTTTCTTATATTTTAATAACGTTTTGGATTGAATAAATAATTTTTTTAATTCGTTCTCGTCGTCCTCGCAAAAAAATATGTTATGCATAGAACTCTCTCTCTCTCTCCTCTCTCTCTCTCTCTCTCTCTATATATATATATATATATATATATATATATATATATATATATATATATATATAATATGTATGCACGTCTAAATGTGTCTTGTTAACATGTATATCATGTTAACAGAGCTATTACGATATTTATAGATGTATGTTGGTCATGCTTTTTGGAATTGAATGGTTATATTTTTGGAATTGAATGGTTATACATAACTATGCATGGCGACAATAGACTACGTGAGTATAAGATTCCTACATGTCACGGAGTAATCTTTTCAACTCTTGTGTGACATTTAGTTTCCCTGCTAAATTCAGTATTTGACCTAAAGATAAGTAATGACTAGAGTTACTATGCATAAATGTTGCAAACTTCGTATACATACAAATTTGTATTGCTTACAATAGTAGATTACAAAAGTTTTTGTGCAACTGTTTAAAAGACTTTTGAATGTTTTTTGATACTTACAAATGATGCCCCAAGTCCCTATTTATACACCCTTATGGATAGTCTAGTTGCTTCTTGTTGAGTCATGAAGGATGAAACTATCGAAAACTCAGGATTTCAGCACTGGTTGCCAACTGCCGAATTTAGCCAAGTGCTGAATCCACTGCCAATCAGCATATGCTAAGCAACTGCCAATCAGCAGTTTACTGAAAATCTTCCGATTAACTGCTGCTGATCAGCAGAAAACTCCATCAGCTGCCGATTATCTGCTACTCAGAACAAGATTGTCTGTGCCGACAGGTGCTGTGTTTCACCGTATGGAAACAACATAGTACTAAAGCTGCCGACTCTCATACGTAGATTCTTTGTTTTTTTATAGACTCTGAACATAAAATAGTTTATTCTTATTGTTTAGATTTCATAGTGTAAAAGTCCTCGCAATTGTATATTTGAGGCAAGCTTTTCAAGCAGCTTGATTGTATCTGCCGATTGCATCATTTGTACTCAAAAGATTAATTAAATGAATACTTTGAAAGAATTTCTTGTGCATTTATCTTTCCTTAAAGTATTTATGTTGTGCTGGTAAACAGTTAACTTAGATTCCACATTTGTTATTTACTGATTAAAGAAGAAGTTCCTGTTAGTCTTAAACAAACCCGATCCAACACTTCTATACCTGGATCATTCTATTTGTAAGACTATACAATTCTATTTCTAAAGATTTCTATGGAACATCAAGCTTTATCATGGTTATAATATCATCTTCTTTTGGTGGCCCTTTATGTTAATGTTTTGTAGTTGGGTTTTAAGGCTAATCTAAAAGGTTCTATGTAAAACATTAGGTTCTATTTGAGGTTTATAAACTTTCAAAAACTTATTTGTATACAATATTTGAGGTTCCATCGGTAAATGTATCATCTTTGTTTAATAATAAGCTTCCTAACCAAAACAACGTAGTTTTTGACAGGTTTTGCATCTAAGTTTATACGCTTAACAGCACCATATTCACTTTTCCTTTTTATTTTTGTTGTTATTATTTATTTGGCAAAATCTTTTGAACTTTTAAGTATTCGATTACTTATTGTTATAATTTATTATTTATAACTATAAGTTTTTATTACTTGCTTTGAATTGGAGTTTTATTATTAGGATAAAGTTATAGTAAAAATGATATTTAATCTAAAAAGCTTGAAAATGATTGTGGGTTTAACAAGCGTCATTATATTATTTTAAAGAAAATGACATTTTGGTTATTGTGCCAAATAAATCAGCTAATTATATCTAATATGTTTATTGTGTCAAACATCAGTTCATAATGGCATATGTTTTGCATCATATGTTATATGAATTTATCATATGTTTTACGTTTTAAATCATTTTATGTTATTTTTATCATTGTTTTTATAGATTATATAAACTTGTTATCTATCATTGTTTTTTACAATTAAAATTAGACAATGATATATGTTCACCAATGCATTATTCAAAACACATAATGTTGAAGATAACATAATATGATAATGTGTTATTTTGTCATATTTTATTTAGATTTATTATTTTAATCATTTTATTTAATTTTTACTCTTTTATTAGACTTGTTTTATCTTATTTTCAAATTTTTTAATTATAGAGACAGTTGCACAAATCGTCCCTGTGATTTGATCATATTATAATTTTAGTCCTTTCATCGATAAAACTAACTGATACTAATGGCGGGGATTAAATTTGCAACTATCTAACAAATGTTTGGACTAAATTTGTAATTTTTAAAACTTGGCCATCAAACTTGCAATATGATCAAACCCCGGGAACTATTTACGTAATTTTCTCTAAACATTATTATGAGTAATAATATTAGAAAATTGATATTGAGTTTATCAATAAATGGGATGGGATGGGAAGTGAATCCCTAAACTTAATCTAAATTATAAAGATAAATATGGATAAGTACTAGGATGTGAATGCTCTTATGCTTCTTCTTCATCAAAACAAATCAAACTATTGAAAGACGATAAATGAATGTGGAAAGAAACCCAACCAACATCAAAATAGATTAAACCACAAAATAGTACGTGGAACATGGAGGAAAAGGAACATGGAAAATCACAGCTCTTAGGCTGAACACATCGGGGAAAATCGTAGCATAAGTGGAATCATACGATTAGATCGAGTTGCAGATTAGATTGAGTCGAGCTCGAGATGATAGCATTGGAGAATGAAGATAAGAAAATGATTTCAATGTCAGTCAAAAAAAAAAAGAAATTCAAGAGGAAAAGAAGAACATGATTTCAAGGAGGGTTATTTTTGTTGAGTGTGTAAGAATAAATTTGAGTGGGAAAACAATAAGTAGTCAAAATCAAACTGTCTTCTCATAGCTATTTTTTTATTATGTATAAATAAATATAAATAAATGATAGATGTTAAAAAAATAAATTACGATTTGCATTCTTAACGTTTGTTTATTTTAACGACTTGTATCTTTACAGTTTAAAAAATTTGAGATTGAGTTTTGCTTGATGTAAACATAGTATGAAATGTGTACGTTCCCTTAAATTTGTTTAAGTCAGGATTGCTATATTCCTAACCGTATCACTCCGGACAGTGACCACAATTGACGATCCCTCAACCTCTCATGTAAGGCCACGTGTCCTCTCTGCAACAGAATTTGCGTCTTCTTCATCCCGCCAACAAATCATAAGGAATTTATGAGATTCTCATTTACCTCCAAATCTAACATCCGTTTCTCTCTCTCTATCTCTCTATCTATAATCTCGTGTTTATGAAGATCATCGTCTCAAAAACCTATATTCAGGTAATTAATTTTGATTATCTTCCGTTAAAACTTCAATTTGTTCCGTAAATTCGTCATGATCAGCTAGATTTGGAGTTTCGAATTCTGTATCTGCTTAATGTGTTCGCATTCTAGCTTTGATTTTAGGTTTTCTAAAGGATTTGAGATTGAGTTTTGCTTGATGTAAACATAGTATGAATTTGAATGAATTTGACGACGTTTCGTACCTGGATTTCATCGATGAAATCTGAACATCCTTTTCGTCATGTGCAATCGTAACTTCGTTTTTCTCTTGATTTTCGGTGTTCATAACACAAAAATGTGCGTTGAGGTGATTAGGTTCTTCGGCTTTGATTAAAATCTCGTTTCTGTTCGTAATTGATAGTTGTCACCATGAAAATGTGAACATAGGGGATTCGTTTTGTTATCTTAAATCGAATTTGTTTCTCTATGTGACTAAATATGTTCATCGCAGAATACGAGTTCAGATTATTAGCTGCATCATCTTCAGCCGGAACTCTTTTTCTCTCCTTAGTTCATCAGAAAAACCTAATTTCAGGTAATAATTAGTCTCGTTATCTTCAAGCAAAATCTGTCTAGCTTTGTAACTCTTCGTGTTACACTGAATTTTGAATGTTTTTAGAAATTTAGACGAAGTTGTGTAATAAATACTACATACAGAGTGTGAATGCTGAACGAATTTCATAACATTTTGTATATGAGATTCGGAAGTGCAACTGTTTCCTTAAATTCAAGCTTTGATTGAAATCTTAGGATAGTTTTTTTTGCATGATGTACAAAGAGCTTGAAGGTTTAATGATTGTCTTAATATCTGAGTGATAGGATGTATCTAGAATGAGTTGGAGCAGGTTTAAGTGTGTTAGTGTGTGTCTGATATTCTAGATGTAACTTTCCTACATGTGTTCTTTTTGTTCTCTAGGATTTCTGCTATAATCTGATTTTCCTTTTGAAATTTCTGGTTCATTCTTGTGTTGCATATAGTGATTGCTAATACTGACTGATTCTTGATAATTTTGTCTGGAGATTTGGATTAGTGTATGATGTGTTTGTGTTCAACAACAATTTTTAAACCGACGGAACCATATAACCCGAAGAAAGTCTGCCGGTTTGGCCTGTTTGAGACTTAAATAGTTTGCTTTTGAAGTTTAAATGGTTTGGACAGCAATTTAATCATAGAACCTCAGAGTAAACTGGATTAACTGTTTAAAATTACTAAACTAATTAACCTTTGTTGCTTGGATGTGTGAATTATGACTGACGAAAAGGGTATGAAGAACTAAAAGGAGGAGAAAGATGGAAGAAGGCAGCGTGGGAAAGAAAATAGGAAAGTCGACATCTTCGTCTTCCCATGGGGCCAATCAATCGGGACCACAAGGGTTGACAAGGAGACCTTCCCGAAGCGCTGCCACAACTACCTTCTCAATGGAAGTTTTTGATAATGAGGTCGTCCCCTCGTCCCTCCAACAAATCGCCCCCATTCTTCGTGTTGCAGCCGAGATCCAAAATGACCGACCTCGTGTTGCTTATCTTTGTAATTATTCTGCTTTCTACTATCTTTTCCTAACCTCATTCATTTGATGCACGAATTTATTACCATAAGTCATAGTTATAACCACATCCTTGGTTCTTAGGGAACTTATCAAACTATTATTTTTTTTCTTAATTTTTATGAAAAAGGTCGGTTTTACGCATTTGAGAAGGCACACAGGTTGGATCAAAACTCTAATGGTCGTGGTGTTCGACAATTTAAGACAACACTCCTTCAACGTCTAGATAGGGTACACATATTCTCTCTTTTAAGTTCTTTACCGTTTTTTTAAATTTGCTCTTGACATGACAAAATTATAGTTCTACAGTGTAATGGGAATCATAGTATTTAAAATTTAAAAAACTATACATATACTTAATTTAGAAAATAATAACATATCTTTAATATTATATTCAACTGCATTTGATATATTATGAAATACAATAAGTTATATTGATATTTTTAATTCAAACACACCTTAACTTGCTTTGTGGAAGCATCGTTTGCGATATTCTATATATTATTAAGTATATTTTAAAAACCAAAAAGTAAAGCCTTTAAGCTCAAAGTACAAGCACTTAATGCATACATGCCTTTTTTTCTCTTTTTTATTATTTTAATATTTATTTTAAAAGATAATAAAGGTTGACATCACTAAAAGATACGGACGATCTTGCGATGATTAGGTTTTGGTTTATATGGTGTCCCTTTTTTTAATGAGCTAGGCATTAACATCTCATTATTTATTTTTATTTTTATAATTACAATAAAATTATTATTATTTTTTTTTTTTTTAATTAAATAATATTTTTTAATGCATTTATCATTATTTTTCTATTTGTTTTACTCATAATCATTTTCATAAAATATTAAAAAATTAATAAAAATAAATAATATTTTATCAAATATAAAAATAAACAGTAATACGTTTTCTACGTTCCACTCGCAACAATTTAAAACTATTCTTTATATTACGAAGAACACAGTGAATGCTCTTAAACGATGCCTGCATTAAATATTTCTTCATCATATCACGTTCGAGATCGAATGTCGCATATTATAACTGATCCATGAATTTGAATCAAGTCGCCTCGACCTGGGCTCCTGGTCATTCCCATGGAAGCAATATGATGGAAACATTAATATCCAATTGGGGATTGGGGTTCATAAGTCTCTCGATTAAATCTTGCATAATGTGACTATTCACCGTTCACTTCCAAACCTCTAAATAACCGACATATCCGATATTGAATACCTAAAAAACTGAAATCGGGATTGTGCTTCATCAGGACGATGCACCCAGTGCTGCCGCTCGTGTTAAGAAGACGGATGCGCGGGAAATTGAGAGTTTTTACAAACAGTATTATGAAAACTATGTCAAGGCACTCGATCAGGGAGAAAAGGCAGATAGGTAATTAACTAGTGAAGCATATATGTAACTAGTAAGAAGAAAAACTAGAAACATTGATTCACATCTTCTACTTATTGTCTTTATTACCAGAGCCCAACTTGGAAAAGCTTACCAGGTGGCCGGAGTGCTTTTTGAAGTCCTCTGCGCCGTTAACAAGTCTGAAAAGGCCGAAGAAGTGCCTGCTGATGTCAGCTCCCGCCTTCTATATTAAATTGGTTATTTTATGGTTTTATTCATACTCAATGTAAATGATCTTTGGACACGTAGATCATCGCATCAGCAAGAGAGGTTGAGGCAAAACAAGTAATATATGCTCCCTACAATATTCTACCTCTTGATTCTGCCGGGGAATCACAGTGCATCATGCAGTTTGAAGAGGTACCCCACCTTTTGTTTATTTTGATTTCATGGTATGGGGAAGTTTGTACTTTTTAAATATCTATATCTGTGAAACCGCAGATTAAGGCAGCAGTGTCTGCTCTCAGGAACACACGTGGATTAAATTGGCCAGCCTCTGTTGATCAGAAACAGCAGAAATCAGGAGAACTGGATCTTCTTGACTGGCTAAAGGCAATGTTTGGGTTTCAGGCATGTACTCTTTCAAGATAAATTCTGTTATTAGAAGACCAGCAGTTGACTGGTTATTTCTCTTATTTCATAATTTAATTTTGTTTGATATTCTTCTCCAGAAAGACAATGTTAGGAACCAGAGGGAGCATTTGATCTTGCAACTTGCCCATCCTCATGCACGGCTGGTGCCTAAGCCTGAGCCAAGTACCAAGGCATGCACCTCATGTAAAACCTACTTCTATTCATTTTGACAGAACCTTTTGACTCTTGCACTTGTTTATGTATTTACTATGATATTGTATCCTAAGTTTCCATCCAACTCCCGTGATTCAGGATCACTTTGTAACTTTTACATAGTTGGCAAGGTCATGGGCCGTTGTGTCTAGATGCATTAACTAATTCTTATTCCTTGTTTATGAACTATCGTCACATTCTAGTCTTCTTAAATTCATGAGTTATTTATCTGCTTAGCAAAAAGGTTTCCATTTAACAATATAACTCCTAAAGTCACTATGATGCAGCTTGATGATCGAGCTATTGATGTAGTTATGAACAAGCTCTTCAGAAATTATAAAACCTGGTGCAAGTTCTTGGAAAGAAAGCACAGCCTAAGGTGAGTTATATCATCCAGGAACTGTTCCTCATTTAATTTTTTAAAGGTAGTTGATAGCCATGTGCATGAATTTTTTCATTTTATGCTATATAAGTTAACTAAATTTGATGTTTTGCAGGATCCCTCAAGGAAATGAAGAAGGGAGACAGAGGAAACTACTCTACATGGGCCTCTATCTTCTTATTTGGGGTGAGGCTGCTAATGTACGTTTTTTACCAGAGTGTCTGTGCTACATCTTTCACAATGTAAGTTTCCATTTATATGTAACTGTTCTATAATCCATGAAATTGAAGATTGCTATACATGTCATGACTCGTTCATGATGTCATCAGATGGCATATGAACTCCATGGCTTGCTGGCTGGAAATGTCAGCATTGTAACTGGAGAAAATATCAAGCCTTCTTATGGTGGGGATGATGAAGCCTTTCTTCGCAAAGTTATAACTCCAATATATCGAGTCATAGAAAAGGTATTCCTGCTGCAACCACAATCTCATATAGTCAAACTTGATTTCTTGCTCTTTTAGGAATTAGTGTAATGTTGCTTTATGTAATGATCAAGGAAACCAAAAGAAGCAAGAATGGAAAGGCTCCCCACTCTGCTTGGTGCAATTATGATGATCTTAATGAATATTTCTGGTAAAGTCTTGAAATATTAGTGAGAAAAATGTATGGCATCAAACATGGAATATGTCTTCTGAACATTATTTTCTCTATTATCATAGGTCAGCAGATTGTTTTACTCTGGGTTGGCCTATGCGTGATGATGGTGATTTTTTCAAATCAACACGTGACACGGCCCAGGTTCTTGTCTTCTGTATATAATTTATGGCAGTAATACCTAAGGGGATTTTGTTACTGAAGTCATCTAAGTATGATGACAGGGAAAACAAACATCCCACAAGGCTGGAAGCCTTGGAAAATCGTATTTTGTTGAGACGAGATCATTTTGGCATACATTTCGAAGTTTTGACCGTTTGTGGACATTCTTTATATTAGCTCTTCAGGTAAGAAGCGGATAAGCATACAATGCTGCTCTCCATGCAATTGACATTCTATGGAACTGATATTGTACTGTTCTATTGCAGATTATGATTATCATTGCATGGAATGATGTTCCTATATCCGATATTTTTGAGAAGGAAGTGTTATACAAACTATCCAGTATTTTCATTACAGCAGCATTTCTTCGATTCTTCCAAAGTATGTTCTTTATCTGTTCCTATTTTTTGTGGATATTGGTTCTCTATATGCTGGTAGTTTGAAGAATCAAATGAACTTTATGGAATAAGATACTTCAAATTATTGGTAATGCATATTCACTTTTTCATAATTTTCTTTTGTTTGGTCATAGGTTTATTGGACATTATTCTGAACTTCCCTGGATATCATAGATGGAAGTTCACAGATGTATTAAGGGGTGTTCTTAAAATCCTTACTAGTCTTGCATGGTCCATCGTTCTTCCACTATGTTATATACACCAAAATGACAACATATCATTGCCCTTTGGGAAAGTAGAAGATATTCTCTCTTCCCTTAACCGATTTGAGAGAATTCCATCTTTATATCTCATGGCAGTGGCATTGTATTTGCTCCCGAATTTACTTTCAGCAGCACTTTTCATTTTCCCTATGCTTCGACGTTGGATTGAAAACTCTGACTGGCTTATTGTAAGATTTCTTCTATGGTGGTCACAGGTACAAACTTTTTCCTATTATATCCTAGTATTTTATGGTAGCGATGTTAAAGGACCAACTTGTACTTAGGGTTTTGTTCGGTTGGGGGGGGCATTGCCATATGACCTGAACTTTATTTTCGTTTATCGTGAAACATGTCGCGGTCTTGAACTTCTAGCTTCCCAACTGTCAATATAGCTAGTATATTTCTATTATTAAAAATGATAGAAAGATAAGATTTTTGAAATTATACTAGATACCAGAGTGACTATTGCAACAAAGTCTTTTTCATACTCAAGTTTCCTCATTTCATGACGTGTCGTTAACTTACGTGCTTGTTCTAATATATCAAACTACTTTTGTCATATATGGAGTGCATATCTATGCTATGTTTTAATCAATATGTATATTTACCCAAGTTACCGCAAAAACTATTTGGTCCACGATATTATATTTTTGATAATCAAAGAATTTTCCCTTTGTTGCCATATAAAGTTTCATGTCTTTGTTCAGCCACTGAATAAATTTTAATTTCAACCATGTGACAGTTGATAATCATAGATGATTAGCTCTCTGATCTTAGAAGCATATCTAATAGGCACATATCACTAACACTCAAGAAGCTGTAAATTAGCTTCTGTAGTGATTCTGGATATTTAATAGACTGTGGTTCAAGGAGCCTTTTTTTAGCATATCTTTTGGACGCAATAATATGTGAAGGTGCAAGTTTGACAGACATGCTATATATCATAAGAACATTGTATTTCAATTTTTCTTTGAAATATCTGGTGTTTAAATAAGAAAACTGGTTTATGTTGGTTTTCGTTGGGACTTAATTTTGACGAGTGCATACACATGTAGATTGGTAAAAAAGAAACAATTTTGTATACTATTCAAAATGCTGTTGTATTCTTGTTGCATTCCAGTGCACTCTAAATCTTAAAGTAATCTAGTTAAGAAGCCCTAGTGATTACCCGAGGTATGCCACATGGATTTTTTTCTTCCAGTTCGTCCGATCTAAAGCAGTATAGTCTTCTAATCTGAAAGCAACCATTAAGACTTTAGTTTGTCTGCATAAGTTGGTTTGGGTTTACTGACAGTCGTCGTTGCCAGGATATTGGTATTATGTTCTTAAACTGGAACACTTGGTAGTCTATGCTGTACATTGTTAATAGACTTGGGCAACTTTTAGTAGCATCAACTCGATTTAGCTTATGATATTAAACCTTAAATTTATCTTGTGACCCGTTAGCAAATTGGTATTGTCATACACTTGGACACACACACATAATATATATTTGTTTGTGTGTATGTGTATGCGTAAAGATAGGGAGGGACAATAATCTTTTCCAGTTATTAATCAGCATAATCTTTATTCTGTATCATATGGTTCTCTGCAGCCCAGAATTTATGTTGGGAGAGGAATGCATGAAAGTCAATTCGCCCTTTTAAAGTATGTTTAGTCTTTGATTGGTTTTAGCGCATATGATTTTGTAGACGGTTATCTAAAATTTACTGCTACATTTATCTGTCCATATCAGGTATACTCTCTTTTGGGTGGTTCTTCTATGTGCAAAGTTTGCATTCAGCTTTTTTGTTCAGGTGTTTGTGCACACAGATACTCTCTCTCTCTCTCTCGTTTATATTCCTTTAGGTGGAAAATAAACAAATGAACTGAATCGGTTACATTAAAATGTTCTGCTCCACAGATAAAACCTTTAATTGAGCCGACGAAAGATATTATGAAAATCAAACGCGTACAATATGCATGGCATGAATTCTTCCCAAACGGTTAGTGTATATCTAAGGATATTTCTTTCATATTATGTTATGATTTTATATAACCTGTATAGAATATGCAGCTAATAACAACTATGGAGCGGTTGCTGCACTCTGGCTACCTGTTATTTTGGTTCGTTTTACCTTATTATTTTCTTTGCTTACTTCCAATAATGACTAGTTTTTGTTTTCATTATTGCTCATTATCTTGTTCTTACTTGCCTTTGCTGTTGCTGTACCACTTTCATCTTTGATTGTCCACCGGGATGATGAGTTCCATATTTGTTTAATCAGGTTTACTTTATGGATGCTCAAATTTGGTATGCTATATTTTCAACTTTGTGCGGTGGTATTATTGGAGCCTTTGATCGTTTGGGAGAGGTACGCAGATATTCTTTCCTTGAACATCCAATTACGTTCCTTTGTTATGAAGACATGCATCTGCATGTGTAATGTCTTATTTTAAATTTAATTAGCTGGAAAGAACACATAATGAAATCTTTTTTCTGGTTTAAACGGACATTGATCCTGGAAAACTGTCTTGCTTGTTTTGAATGTTAACATTGCTGTCAATTATGACAGATACGAACATTGGGTATGCTAAGGTCCCGCTTCCAGTCTATACCCTGTGCATTCAGTGTCTGTTTGTTGCCATCTGAGAGGGCAAAGAGAAAGGGATTTTCTCTTTCTAAGCGATTCTCAGAGGTACTTGATGTTATCTCAAGTGTACCATTAACTCTCAAGGAATGATGAATGAGACTGTTTTCATATCATACAAATAGGTAACACCAAACAGGAGGACTGAAGCAGCAAAATTTGCTCAGTTGTGGAATGAAGTTGTATGTAGTTTCCGTGAAGAAGATTTCATAAGTGACAGGAAAGACTGATCAATCAGCTTTTATTTTTTTACCCTCTCTTGGCCTTTATCCAATAATTTCTAACTGAGAATTTACCTATAACAGGGAGATGGACTTGATGTTAGTTCCTTATTCTTCAGATCCTAGCCTCAACCTGATTCAGTGGCCACCATTTTTGCTTGCTAGCAAGGTTGATTTTGCCTGCTACATATTCTTATCGTATCTAGGCGAGGAATCATTTTCTGACTGTTACCTCCCTTTTTCAGGTTCCTATTGCACTTGACATGGCAGTTCAATTCCGATCCAAGGATACCGATCTTTGGAAGCGTATATGTGCTGATGAGTATATGAAATGTGCTGTCATTGAATGCTACGAGTCCTTCAAACTTGTCCTGAATGCTTTAGTTGTTGGACATACTGAGAAAAGGTTGTGTAAACTACTTTTCTGAAATCTTTTAGATTTACTCACCTTCCATATTTTACCCCAAAATAGTTGAGTAGGCTACTATCAGACCCTGTTTTATAATGAGGTTAAACTCAATACAAGTTCACCCATAGAAATTGCAACATCTCCTTTATTTGGCAAAATTTTAAGCTATCGTCTTCCCTTGTGTCAGTCATCATTAAGAATTGAATTTATTTCACAAGATTATCTTTTTTAGATATTTGAATAATAATTAAACACTTCTATAAAATAACGTACCTAGTCACAGAATGTAATTTTCATGGGGAAAAGGCAATATAAAGAGGTCAACCCTACTAGGGCTCATGATATAGCACCTTTTTGCACTTGTCCTGTCTAAACCCAATTTCTTTGGAACATATAATTCCCCTAAATCCCTTTTCACAACTTTCCTATTTCTGCCTTGTCACACCCCAGTCCCAGGGTTAGACGAACAGTTGGTATATCACAATACATAGTCATTCCAATCAGATATCATAATACAACGGAAGTCTTATAGGTCCATAATGAACATAAGTAAATAAGTTTTAATTACTTATGTTCATTATGGACCTTTAAAAACTTTTGTTGTATTCATATTGTAACGGCTATGTATTGTGAAATACCAACTGTTCGTCTAACCCTGGGATTGGGGTGTGACAAGTCTTAGCAACATAAGTTTCTTAATGGCATCCTCTTTGTATATGTTTCTCTCCAGTACCTTCTTTAAAATTTCCACATAATAGATTACCAATATTTGTATAGCTGTTAAACTGGCGCATTCAACCTTCTTCATGTCGCAATTACTGGTTCCATTCCCCGTTGTTACACTCATATTATGAATGTCTTTTGGATACCCTGCATTCTCCCCTATAAATCGTAATATTTCTACCGTTGAGCTCTTTTTGGGACTTTCCTCCATAAGAATCTTATTTTTTTGTCATTTCATTCGCTCCACTCTTAAACTATGAGTAACATCTTCATCTATATCTATTTTTATCATTTGTATTGTCATACAAATCACAAACAACTAAAGTATCCTTTCTAACTGCTTATAATTTAGACATGCTTAGTGTATCCTTAACTTCTTAACCATTGTCAGCACCCCTTAAGATGCATTTCATGTACACGAATCGGATCTAAAACCTTCACATACCAATGCATTTCTGCATACCACCACCCAGTGCATTAACATATGCTTCGTTGCCTCAACAATAGTGATCTTAGTTTCTTTGATGAGCTTGTCCATAACTCAAGCAAAGAGCATGGAACTTCAAATTAAACCCAGCAACAACAGGAAAGACATGCATCTTGCATCAACTATAATGATGTGAGGAAGTTCTTTTTAAAAGCCCATCACATCACTCTCCTTGACACACTATCAAACTCCTTTAGATTGATAACCACCATATCTAAGTTTTTTCTATGCTTTCCAGTATCCTTTGTTTATTTTACCTTTGGTTGAACTTTTGGGGTATTTATTCTAATGCTGATGTAGACATCGTCTGACCCTTTATAGAAGGCGAGTACATGATTTTTACCATACTCTTTGAGTGCTATATATCTATAATGACCAATGAAGCTCTTGACTATATGATATAAAAACATTTTCTATATCTGCCACTGCATAATTGATTTTTATTATGATGACAGGATTATTGGTATTATCATCAAGGAAGTTGAAAGCCACATTTCAAAGAACACCTTCCTTACGAATTTCAGAATGGGCTCTCTACCTACTCTATGCAACAAATTTGTGAAATTGGTGGAGAATCTGGTTAGTCCTTCAGAGACAAAAGTTTGTGCTTGTTATTAGCTTAGTACTGATCATTTAACTTGTTAAAACTTTCAATACTGCAGAAAGAGGGTGATGAATCTAAGCACAATGCTGTGGTTTTGTTGCTTCAGGACATGTTAGAAGTAGTTACCCGTGACATGATGATCAATGAAATTCGGTTTGTGATTTCAGCATTCACGACTTTAGTAATCGACAGTGACTGATAATATATATATACATCACCAATATCTTTGTAACATTTTCAAAAACTTTTTTTCTGTACATTCTGCAGACGGAATAATGTTCTTGTACATGTTTGTTTCAGTGAGTTGGTAGAGCTAGGACATGGTAGCAAGGATTCAGGAACACAGCTTTTTGAAAAAGCTACTGACTCAAGACCTTCTATTGCATTTCCTCCAGTTACTGCTCAATGGGAAGAACAGGTTTTGCATATAGTTCCATTGCATGTATTGTGTATGAAACGTGCATGGAGCCACACACATGACACAGTTACATCATGAATTCAATCAGTTTGTGTTTTACAAACGGTCATAACTGAATTGTTATCATTACAGATAAAGCGCCTGTATCTTCTTCTCACAGTAAATGAATCTGCCATGGATGTGCCTAAAAATCTTGAAGCACGGAGGAGAATCACATTCTTCACAAATTCATTGTTCATGGATATGCCACGTGCACCACAAGTCCGTAAAATGTTATCATTCAGGTAAAATAAATTTATGAAAAGCTTGATATGTTGCAAAACTTCATGTGCTTGATGACAGTAAATAGGTCAGATTTGTTCACTGTGTATGCCATGTTTGTTGCGGGCATGGTTTAGTTAGCATCTAGTTTATTCTCTGAATATCAGCCACACAAACTAAATGTATCGAGAAGTCGATAATTGAAAAACATTCAGCACCATAGAATTTGGATTGCATATTATCGCATAATAGGTGTAGCTGCTACTTAAAATCTTGAAAATAAACTTTGAAGTTTGAACATAATTTGCATCAGCGTGTCTTGTTGTAAATTTGGCTCATGATTGATTTTTTCTCATTACACTCATCTCGAGGATTTTTTTCACTTGGATGGCACTTGGATCTTTGTGCCACTAACAAATTAAACCATATGAGTGTTATCCTACTGCTGCAAGCTTTTTAAAGGGATAATTCATTAATGTACATACAATATACTGATAGTTTTTTAAAATATGTTAGCATTATATAATCATAACAATTAGAATTGCAGTGTCATGACCCCCTACTATAGTGAAGAGACTGTTTATTCAAAGAGTGACCTTGACATGGAAAACGAGGATGGTATATCTATCAAATACTACCTGCGAAAGATTTTCCCAGGTTTCAATAATCTAAACCTCACCTCTTTAGTATATACAACCTCTTCAGTATACATATTTGCTTATGTGGTTATTCGGGAATGGAAATATCGCTTTCTCAGATGAATGGGAGAACTTCATGGAACGCATCAACTGCAAAGA
Source organism: Flaveria sonorensis (assembly GCA_025506505.1). NCBI lineage: Eukaryota > Viridiplantae > Streptophyta > Magnoliopsida > Asterales > Asteraceae > Flaveria > Flaveria sonorensis. Next base: position 69,108,068 of record CM046432.1, read on the forward strand.
GGACGTGGATATTTTTGAAAATCATGAAAACATATTACAGCTCCGTCATTGGGTTTCCTTAAGAGGACAGACACTCTGCAGAACAGGTTATTCCATACTAATTTATTGTCCAATAATTCACCTACTTTATTTCATTCCTAATGGATGTTATCTTTCCAGTTCGAGGGATGATGTACTATAGAAGAGCATTGAAGCTTCAGGCATTTCTTGACATGGCCAATGAAAAAGGTAAAGGGCAAATATCAGGAGCATGTATGCAGTTTTTGTTTTCTTTGTAGCATTATAATTGCATAATAAGATGGACATCCCTTGTAAAGCTTAGTGCTGAAAAGTGAGAAGCATTTATGAGGCGATGCTATAAGATTTAAAGCTTTCTGGGAAATTATGAATAAAAAAGGGTTGTATTTGTATAATTGTATCTACATATTCCTGTAAACTCTACGTTTAGTCAGATATAATAATATTAATGATAATAATAATAACATAAATTATTTAACATGATCCATATATTCTTTTTGATACAAATAAAAAAGAGCCATGTGAATTAAGTTTATCTGAACTTGTGTCCTTGCAAAGTACAGCCTTTTGGTTGGAGTTCCTGTTAGTTTGGGTGTAAGGATAGTAGGTATTCTGTCACATTGTGAATGTTCTCAAGGACCTATTGACTAAGGCTGACAACATGTTGGTGAAAATCCTAAAGTTTTGTCAGTCATAGCCAAGGACTCCTTCCTTTTTATTGAGCTTAGTAGCAGGATATCATAATATTCGTTCTAAAGTTGAGGAAATAATATAGAACTTTGGTTTACCTTTGGAGTGAGATAAACTCTTTAAAGGTAATATTCTGTCATAATTTTATGTGCTAACCATGCAGAAATATTGGAAGGCTATAAAGCTGTTACCATTCCATCAGAGGAGGACAAGAAAAATCAGAAATCCTTGTATGCTCGACTAGAGGCCGTGGCTGATATGAAGTTTACCTATGTTGCGACATGTCAAAATTATGGAAATCAGAAACGTAGCGGTGATCGTCGTGCAACGGACATTTTAAATTTGATGGTTAAGTAAGTATTTCATGTGAAGATAGAGATGTTCTCACATATATTTATGATCAAATACTATAACTGCCTCCCTCTCCATTGTTTGTGTACAGCAATCCAGCTCTTCGTGTGGCATACATTGATGAAGTTGAAGAAAGAGAAGGAGCAAAATCACACAAGGCCTACTATTCTGTATTGATTAAAGCTGCAGATAATCTTGATCAGGTAGCTAACCTTATTATTTACCTAAAGTTTATGATTTTCATTTGATCTTTCTCTACAAGAACACAATAGTGGATTATATCGCTGACCACACCTTGTCTCATTAAAAGGAAATTTACAGAATAAAGTTACCTGGATCGGCAAAAATAGGAGAAGGGAAGCCTGAGAATCAAAATCATGCCATAGTATTTACAAGAGGGGAAGCTCTTCAGACTATTGACATGAATCAGGTTTATCCCCTATTATCTGTTGTTGACTCCTCAATTTATCAAAACAAAATTTGATTGTTTTGGTGTAATATTGCAGGACAACTACTTGGAAGAAGCTTTCAAAATGCGTAACCTGCTTGAAGAATTTCATGAGGATCATGGGGTGAGGCCCCCAACTATTTTGGGTGTGCGCGAACACATCTTTACGGGAAGGTTCAATATTTAAATTGGCTTTTTCATTTCTGTTGGGGCTTGAATTTAGACTCTTGTCTGATATTGTATATTTGCTGCAGTGTTTCTTCTTTGGCGTGGTTCATGTCAAATCAGGAAACGAGCTTTGTTACCATTGGTCAACGTGTACTTGCAAGGCCACTGAAGTATGTCCCTTATTTAAAACCTCATTAAAAGTAAACATGTACTTTTTAAGATGCACTTCCTTGTACATACTTGATGTGCTTTTTTTGAAAGAGGTACACAATTTAACTTCCTTTAGACTCGTAAACAAGGGAAACAAATAACCAAGACATCTAGTGCTGTGATTGGCCTGGAGTGATACCTTGAAGTAACCTAAGCCAGTACATAATATCTATCATCTTTTAGATATCAATTATATTTACATGATCTTTCCTGAAAGAGAAAAGTATGCTTTTGTTGGTCAAGTTCATTTAATGCTGATATAAGACTTGAGAGCTGCTCCTTTAACAGTGGCGGAGGATAGTGGAGACCGGGGGGGCCGCCGCCCCCCCTCTTTTTTTCGACAATAGTGTTAAATTTTAGTCCGGTAGTGTAAATTTTTGGTCCGGTAGTGTAAATTTTTATATAAATATCGAGTTCGCCCCCCCTAAAAAAATTAATTTCGTCCCCGCCCCCCTACGGGATTGTTCAAGCTCCGCCGCTGTCCTTTAAACTACTTATACATCCTTTCAGGGTTCGGTTCCACTACGGGCATCCAGATGTCTTTGACAGAATTTTCCACATCACACGAGGAGGCATTAGCAAAGCTTCAAAAGGCATAAACCTAAGCGAGGACATATTTGCAGGTATATATATTCTTTGATGAACGTAGGGTTGTAAATGAGCCGAGCCGAGCCCGAGCCTTGAACATGTTACAAGCTCGGCTTGGGATCTCGTTTATTGTTTGTTATTTTTTAATTTTTAATGTAAATATGTAGTTATTTTTGTATATATTTATATTTTAAATGGCATATATATTATTCTATTTTTGTATCATAATTAGATCTAATAATATTTCTTATTTAACTATATGTTTTATTATATTAATAGAAGTGACAGGCCCAATTAGGCTTGCGAGCCTACTCAAGCTCGGCATATGAAGCTTGGGTTCGAGCTCTTTAAATAAATGAGCTCTAGTTTAGGCCCAAGCTCGGTATATGAAGCTCGGATTTCGACCTCTTTTAATAAATGAGCTCTAATTTAGGCTGTTTAAGCTTGAATAGATTCGACCTTTCAATTAGCCGATTGCGAGTAGCTCTCGAGCAGCTCGGCTTCATACCATTAGATGAACTTACTGTGATTTATCTATTATATTTTCGAAAACTGTATTGAGGTTCACTGTGATATAGGGTTCAACTCAACATTGAGACGTGGCAATATAACTCACCATGAATACATACAAGTTGGTAAGGGGAGAGATGTTGGCCTCAACCAAATCTCACTTTTCGAAGCTAAGGTGGCATGTGGCAATGGGGAGCAAACTCTAAGTCGGGATATCTACAGATTAGGCCACCGCTTTGACTTTTTCCGGATGTTATCATGTTATTACACTACTACAGGCTTCTATGTCAGCTCTATGGTAAGCTTTTTAGCTTGATATGCTATGTGGCTTAAAAATAATCCACCACCCATTGTAACTAAACTGCATAAATAGCCAACCAGCCAAGTACAAATTTCCCTTCCTCTTCTCAACTTGTTCTATACCCGGCATACTATACCGAATTATATCAACCATTTTGAGCTAGTTTTATTTCTAGCTTAAAGCGCTTTTCATCACAAAGAGGCTATGGTTTAGTAGCCTAACATCCCTTAAGAATTAAATGGCAAGCTTTAATCTGATTATTATATCACATGGTCTCGATAGCTGTTAACTAATTACACACTGCCCATCCAGATATACATAAACATTAGTTTAATTATAAAAGGAATAAAGTCTCAATAAATATCATTTATACATATCATACCTTAACCATAACCATAACAAATACCATTTATACATATGTGACTTAGATATTCACAAGGAAAGTTCTACAATCACCTTGAATACTTGGTTTAAGCCCATATTCAAGGTTATATTTATTTATATATTTTAATTTACAATCGAATAAACGCTAAGTAATAGTGATTTAGAAACTAAAATAGCCAGCTAAAATTACGGTTAACAGATTTTTAGATGTTGGGTTGGGGCTGACAATGGCTTTGTGTTAATAATACCATCCAGCTGGTGGTCCTTACAGTGTATGCATACTTGTATGGAAGACTATACCTGTCTCTGAGTGGATTAGAGAAAGCAATAATGAAATCAGCAAGAATAAGGGGAGATACTGCTCTGAAAGCAGTGATGGCTTCTCAGTCTGTAGTTCAGTTGGGCCTTTTAATGGCTTTGCCCATGGTCATGGAGATTGGGCTAGAACGAGGTTTCAGAACAGCAATCGGAGACTTGATCATAATGCAGCTCCAGTTAGCAGCTGTCTTCTTTACATTCTCTCTTGGTACAAAGCTACACTATTTTGGACGCACAATTTTGCATGGTGGGGCCAAGTATAGAGCAACCGGGCGCGGTTTTGTTGTGAGACATGAAAAGTTTGCTGAAAACTACAGAATGTATTCAAGGAGCCATTTTACCAAAGCCATGGAGTTATTCATTTTGCTAGTGGTTTATCAAGCATATGGGTCTGCAGCTACCAGCAGTACAGCCTACTTTTTTCTTACTGCGTCTATGTGGTTTTTAGTAGTTTCTTGGTTGTTTGCTCCTTTCCTGTTCAACCCGTCTGGATTTGAGTGGCAGAAGATAGTGGAAGACTGGGAAGATTGGTCAACATGGATCAGCAACCGTGGTGGTATAGGTGTTCCCGCTAACAAGAGCTGGGAGTCCTGGTGGGAGGAGGAACATGAGCACCTCCAGTTCACTGGCCCCCTTGGACGTTTAATGGAACTACTTCTTTCCTTCAGATTCTTCTTCTATCAGTATGGGATTGTTTATCAGCTTAGAGTCAGCCAAAGTGATAAAAGCATAATGGTAAGTATTTGACCCATTTACTTATCAATGGGTTGTGGCTTGATTTGGGTTCTTTATCTCAAATCGGGTTAAGTAGAAAATAATCAAAAAGGGAACATGTCAAAGGTCTCTTTTAATGCCATTTAAAGAATGATTCTTATGGTAATTATGTTCTTTTATAATCATAGTTAACTCATTAATTCCTTTTAAACATCGACAAAAATTGTTCGGGTCAGCCCAACCCGACCCAGGCTATATTTACTCAACCTGTTTTGACCCATTACCCAGCCCGCCTATCATGCCACTAGTACTCCAAAACATATTTTTGTATCAAGATCAATTAAGAAAGTTTTCTCTTGCAATGATTACAGATCTATGGTCTATCTTGGCTTGTGATTCTTGCTGTTATAGTCATCCTGAAGGTCTGTTCTAAAACCAAATTACTCGTACCCTCCTTAAGAGATTATATCAAGTGATTTAATGTGTTTGCAGATAGTATCGATGGGTCGGAAGAAATTTAGCGCTGATTTCCAGCTGATGTTCCGACTCCTGAAGTTGTTTCTGTTTATTGGATTCATTGTCACGCTTGTAATCCTCTTCCAGTTTCTTGGATTGACCATTGGAGACATTTTCGCAAGCTTGCTTGCATTTATGCCTACCGGATGGGCAATCTTGCAGGTACAAATGCTCAGTTCCATTATCTATTACTTATGATATTTAAAATAGGAAATGAGATTCCGTATGTGATATGCAGATAGCACAAGCATGTAGGGCATTAGTTAAGGCACTAGGGATGTGGGCTTCGGTGAAAGCACTGGGGAGAGGATACGAGTATATAATGGGTGTAATGATTTTCACTCCAGTTGCCATACTTGCATGGTTCCCGATGGTATACGATTTCCAAACCAGACTTCTTTTCAACCAAGCTTTTAGCAGAGGGCTACAGATCCAGCGTATTCTAGCCGGTGGTAAGAAAAACAAGTAGTCATCAGTAGTACCGTAATTGTAGGATTCAAAATCTAGAAATCAAGGGTAGTTTAACCATTTGCTTTTTAAACTTTAGCAAGTATCCATAGTATAAATTTCTTTTGGTTAGTTGGCTTTCAATCCTTAACTTCATGTTAGTTTGATGTTCTTATAAAAGCTGGTTGATCCAAAAAATACAAAAAAAAAAAAAAAAAAAAAAAAACGAAAACTAGTCCCCAAAACAAACTCCTTGAAAAGTTTCATATACCAGATCCTAAACTCCAAAACTCGTCCTTGAGGATGAGGAAAAGAAAGGAGATGAAGTTGACGTTGCACAACCATTGTTGTTGGAAACCGGCTTACTAAAGATCGAGTCGATGTTAGCTTCAAAGGCATGATCGTTAAACAAATCGAGGTGATCTCCAAAAATGTCAAATGGATCGTCGGAAAATACATGTGGAGAGTAACTGTAACCCAACTCCATGCTTAAGCTCCAAGGATTGTCTTGTTCAAACTTGAGATTTTGGATATCAGAAAACAGCCCTTCATCTTCATGTTGTTTAGATTTTGTGTTGTCATTCAGCTCGTGATCTTCTGATGGTGAATCATCAGTAGGAGTATTAGCATCCATGTTTTCAGTATAATTGCTGATATCAAAGTTGGTAACAGCAGCGGGTCCTCGCTGCTTTATGGCTGCTGAGTCATATGCTTTAGCGGCTTCTTCTTCTGTGGCTGAAAACATGAACAGAACTCATAACTTCAAAATCGTATCTGAGGTCTGAGGATACACTATGAAAACTAATATTGAAAAATAATTTCATTTTATACAATGACAGTGATGTGTATGGTAGTTTTGATGGTGTATAAAACTGGAGATGGTAATTAAGGGTCAGGTATGCCGATACATGTCGGTATACCAGTGAACACTGACAGATACTAAGTAAAGGGTACTTGATGGGTATAGGGAGATATCATTTGATCTTTATGTGGTTAGAAATTACTGTGATGCTCATTGCCTAAAATCCGATCTTAAACCCACCTTAGAAACTGAATTAAAAAGTTGATATTCAACTATACCCCTAACAATTAATAAATTTGAACTTTTAACTTCAAGATGTTAGTTATTATATCTTTTTATGATCATATAATGTATTGATATATTCAATTCCTATATCGGTAAATAGGTTGGGGTAAGCTAGTGGGTAGGGGTGTGCAAGAAACCAAAATAACTAAACCGCAACCGAAATAACTGACGCAACCGAACTGATAAAACCGAAACCAATAAGAAACCAACGGTTTGGTTTGATGATTTTTTAAAAACGATTTTTTCGGTTCGGTTTCGGTTTTGCTTGTAATAGAAACCGAAAAAACCGAACCGAAACCATAAAACGAACTTGTAAATTTAGAGCTGTATTCACACACTTATAAGAATCTATAGATTATGTTTAAGTAAAGGTTTTAACTTAAATTCATTACTTTGAACCAATTTAAAAAAAAAAAAAAAAACTTGAAGCCCAAAAACAAAACCAAAAAAACGGAAACCGAAGTGAAAAAAGAAACCAAAAACCAAAACCGAACGGTTTTATAAACCTAGAAACCGAAATATCAAGTTTTTAGTTTCGATTTTAGGCTAAAACCGAACTAAACCGACCATGCACACTCCTACTAGTAGGTATCATCCAATACCAATATACCATATCCATCCCGTAACCAAATTTTATTACTAATCTAATACCTGATACAACAATCTTCCTCAATGTTTCAGATTATAAGTTTTCCATCGGTATATAAAGTATGCATCTCCCATAGTCCCATATAATTAAACAAATGACACTGCTTCATATTTTATTTGCATTTTCGTTTGAAAGGTCAAAGTATTTAGCGAGTCAAACGGGCCCTACACTTGTCCAACAACAGCTAGCTACACTAGCATCGGCATGTAGTTTGTAGTTAGTTCCGACTTTCAACCAAGTACCCAAAATTCAGATTGTCAGGATCTTCTTAGATATTGACAAATGACAATTGACCTATAATGGTGGTGCCATAAGTGGAAATTATTTGGAATTTCTCAAGGAACTATGATAAAATCATGGTCATATCGACATCCACCTAAAAACACTATGTGCTAAATGTGGGCACGCAACATTCCCTACTAAGAGTATTTGTTGAGGTGCATGAAAGGGCCGCGTGAGAGCTGACGTGGCCCATCGGCCGAGCGTGAACACCATGCCCGATGTGCGTGAGTAGTGCTTGGGTGAGAAATGTCACTTTGTGTTCATTAGTTTTTCTATTTGATTTTCTTTAAGACTTTGGTCATATTTTTCTAATAAACCTAAAACATTCTGTTATTTTTTTTTTAATATACCGATATTAAATTTACCAAATACAAAGTAGTTGTAAAAAAGTATTTTTGGAATCGTAAGCGGTTACAATACGTGTTTGAATCGACATTTTAGAAATTAATGAAACCACTATCAAGTTCTATTCAAAATAAATTCAGGAAGTGTATGTACCGTAAGTTCCCAAGTATGTGTACTTGTTTCCATTTACATGTCCTATTCGAGCCTCCCACCTTCCATTCTGATGATGTCTACAAATGTTTTATAAATAACTAGCTTTAGTTATCCGTGTTACACGAAAGTTGAATAGTTAATTATTAAATAACATAAAAATAAAAATGAAATCAAGTATGTTATATATTAAATAAGACATAACAATTTTTGATTATAAGATTACAAAAGAGCAAAAACATCCTTGTAAACTATATTTGTAATAACATTAGTAGGTTTACACTTATTATCTAAAGCTAAAAGCTTCAATCCATCTTTACTCTTAACTTATGACAAGATGTCATAAAGCTGATCATGCATAAAAATAGGCTCTTTCAAGCATAAACCGACACTTGACAGAGATTGATCTTAACTTTTATCTATTGTCATAGCGAAATATACAGTCAAAGAAAACCGTCTTTTTTTAAACTTAAAAGGAATACTTTTGACGGGTCAAATCGTAAGCTAGATGTTGAGTGGGTGTGAGGATATTAGTATGAAGAAATTAAGATTTAAATAATATACATTGAAAAGTTATGTGCAATAATTAGATCAATTCCGAATTATTTTGTCCGTGTAATCAAATATAAAGATATAGTATTGACTGAGGTTGAATCGGGCTATAAATGTTCATAATATTTCTTATTAGTTGTTGATTATTATTTGTTTAATACTAACTTTAGTAAACCCGTATATTATACGGGTTGAAAAAATAAAATATTAAATATAATAAAATTTCATGAAGTATAAAACGATAATCTAAAATAAGATATGATTAAAATTACATATGAATAATAACTATAAGTAATAAAATAACGATGTCAATTTTTAAACTTTTGTTTTTAAAACAAACCGTATTAGATGTTTTAAAACAAACCGTATTAAAAATATTATTTTTTAGATTTTTTTATTATAACTCCTAATTTTAATTATTTTTAGTTTATAAAAAAATTTACTTTTTAAAAATACCAATTTTAAAATATTTTATATTTTAAAAAAAGTTAGATGTTTTAGAAAAAACTCTTAATTGTATAAAAAATTGTTTTCTTAAAATAATATTAATAAAAAGACATCTTTCTTAATTCATTAAAAATTTAATCTAAAAAAGAATTAAAATTATTTAATATTTCTTAATTATAGTAATTATTTAAGAGAAAAAAGAGGAGGGAAAAATAAACTTAAGGGGCCTAGAAATATGTCAAGTGTTCCTGTAAATTATTTTTTTAGTATTATATATAGATATAGATTAATTACAAAGATGATTAATTATAAAGAATAAATATTCAGAAGCTATGTGGATCAAGCTTTAAGGAATGACGTTAATACAACTGAAGATAGTGAATTAATCAAGATGATAGATATAAAATCAATTTCTGAATATATGCAAATAACTTAGAAATATATTGCTAGGGAATTCCTTATCTTTTAAATTTGGTTGTGTAAATTAAATATTATTGATGATGTTAACCACTTTAATGTTAACTTGGATATTTGAATGGTCACATACAACATGCATTTTGCATGATTTTATTACATATATAATTTAGTTATTTTACTTATTTACTAAATAATTAGTAACGGTTACACATGATTCCGCTAGATAATCATGATTTTGTCGTTATTTGATATAATATTGGTTAAGAAATTTTAAATGATTTTTACAATTATCATGATGTGACTGTTATTATTATATACATTAAAATTAAAATTCTAAATAAAACAAAAACTAAATATTTAATTCCCATTGGTTTGCACAACATAGTCATGGCAATATATGAGTTAATAATTAGTATAGCGCTTTGTCATTTAATAATTATAATTTGGACATGTTTTTGTATGAGGTGAATAGGATGTCTCTCTACAGTTACATAACCAGTTAAAGCATATTTACAATTAGAATTATTATTTTACAAATACAAACATAACATGTAAATATTAAGTATAAATTACAAATTAACTCAAAGTATATCATTATTCATACAACTTGTGATTGCTACGAAAATGAGAAAAAAATGTCGCAAATCAACTACCCTTATATTAAAATGCAAGTTCTTAACTATAGTAAGTTAGTAACCAGGATTATATTCGTAATTCGATTGTTGTTTGTTATATATAAAATCTAATGCAATGGAGCCACATATTAAATGTCAAATATGTAACCTACCTTCAATATATAAGAAACAATATTTATGTTCACAAGATGCATGCATGCAGCGAGTTCCAATAACCTATTCGCCATATATAATGGATAATTATATTTCATTAATTTTTGGAACATTTCTTTTCATATTATTGAATAATAAATGAAAATATCTAACATGAAAACTAGAGGTTGTTCTCGCGCATTGCTACAGTTTCGTTTGAATTAAATTAATATCAAAATCTTTATAAAAATATAAATGTCGCTATAGTATTTAATTTGAATTTAAGGTAACACTAGGTTGTTGTGAAAATAAGTGTTAAGAGACACGGAAATGAATTTTTAATTAAAGAGAACTATAATATTTTACATATGAACTGACTCAATTGCATGCTGTGAAACTAAGCGTTAAAGAACACGAAAGCAAAAGATAAGTATATAACATGTCCAAAAAGTTTGTGACACATGTTTTACGTCAATGGTAAAATAAATAGTCTAAAGTTTGATCGGCCGAACGCTCTGAAAATAAGTACATGTTTACATATGTGTTAACCACGCGTGCCTCTAATATTATTTTTTTAATAAAGGTTAAATGCTTATAAAGATTATAAAACAATGTAGTAAATTAGCGTAAAAAGTAAATATAAGAAAAGATAATAATAATAATAATCCTGAAAAAACCAAAAAGAAAAAATTTTAAAGAAACAAAAGCCTGCAATTTAAAGAGAAAAAGTAATAAAAAAAACCATTACATGTAAAAAATTATTTCAAAGTACAAAAAAAGGAAGAATCAATAAAATGAAAAGGAAAGGAAATGTATTTATTTCAAGTTGATATACCGTTAGGAATTAAAAGTCCACTGCAGGTGGATAGAAAAAGTATATAAAAGGGTACAAATAAAATAATAAAACAAACGGGGCACAGAAGGTTTGGCTTTGTGTTTAATTTCCTGACTTTTTAATTTAAAGTAAATAGGACAGATTAAAAAAAACTAATCAAAAAACAAAGAGACGGAACGTTGTAATTGGAGACGATTAGTGTTACTGAGGTTACCATTTGAATAAGATGATAATTGTGAGGTTTGATTTATAGCATAAGTTGATACAGTTAAGTTCAGGGTTGAACGCATAAACTCATTAAGCTAAATGGGTTGAGTTCGTATCAATATTAGTGTCTGCCAGGTTGAATCATTTATTTTTGTTAACTTAAAAAAATGATTTATGATTCGGTAATGTGTTATAATGTAATTCTTTTGTAGACGTTTGTGTTTTTTCTCCAGTTACTTTGTATTTTCTAAAGTAGTGAAATGTTAAAATTAAAAAAAAGTTTTAAACATACTTTATTCATGCCAACCCATAATTACACAAGTTACGTCAAAGTTTATCCATCTTACGTGGTTTCAAGTTTATGTTATGTTTGATTTGTATCGGGTTTAACCAATAATATTTAAAAGACAATAAAACATATAATTTAGAAAAGGGATTAAATTACCTGGCTACACCTCGGTATTTGGAAACACCTCTTGAAAAGCCGCTACTCTTTCTTCTTAAAAAAGCTATGTATTCTTCAGTAGACATTTTTTCCATTTCTTCCATCTCATTTTTGTACATATTTACCTACATTCAAAATGGTTACAAATTACAAAATAAATAATCGCCCTTAAAGTAGAACATTTAATATTTAGTATTTATAATTAAATAGGAACAATATTATTTATTGCTAGGTACAGCTTTTTTTTTTTTTTTTTTTTTTTTTTTTTGCAAAACACATAAGTGTTATATGCTAGTTAGAAAAGTTAATTTAGCCTATATTCCCATGAACATTACTCGGTTTGAAACTAGACAAATTGTGTGTATTTAAGCTGGTTGGAATTTAAATTTGGACAATGTAACGATTGTTTCATATAGATAACTCATGAAATATTACAAGGTTTAACCATTCAAGTTTTATTTTCTTTATTGTTATAATATATATATATATATATATATATATATATATATATATATATATATATATATGACTTATAACCTACATGTGAAATAGTTGTTATTATGTGAAAAGGTTCACCATGCTTTCTAATATATAAACTTTATTTGCGATGTCTGATCAACTAATTAATTTACCTAATATGCATTTGAATCGTAAATTTTACACAGATGTCCAATTAGCTGTCTTTAATGACTTGCACACCATGTAAATAGCGTGTAATGTAAATTTAAAAAAAAAAACCACTCAACTTAATTTTGGTATATTAATGTCTTTGTATTTATCTAAAATGTATGAGTACATGAAATCAACGGTAAGCATCAGTGGTGAGTAGCATAAAGCATTAAATACGTGCATGCTATAGTATGCCTTTTTTTGTTAATATGTATGCGTATAGACATTTTTGCTACATTAATATAAATTTAATATCCTCAAATGACAAAAAAAGATGTGCCTTTCGGCATTTTACACCCTGAATTGGAACACCGTTTCATCAAATTGTAACAATAAGTTATTTTGAAAAAATAAAATCAGAAATACATATATTTTAAATAAATGTAATTACTTTACCTCGAAATTAAGAGTGGTCTCAGGTCCCCAATGCTTAAGAGCAGCAAGATCATAAGTACGAGCAGCAGCCTCTTCATCATTGTATGCACCTAAATCAAAACACATTGAAATTTTTTAAAAAGAACTTTGATGAATATAAAAATAATATTTGTTACACAAAAATATAAATATCATCAAATGAAGAAAATGATTCGTGTATTAAATTAAAAATAATAATAAATAGATGTACAAGTAACAAACTAAAAGGTACAAGTCCTAAAGCACATGATCTTAGACTTTTGCCTTGAAAAAATAATATTTTAAACACATTGACACACACACACACACACTATATGAGCTTATGACCAATTATATAACACCAAATTCCAAAATGAGGTTCAGTACAAAATATATAACTCGAAATATGAATAAACCTTTTGGACAATTATACCCGTATAAGAATACAAATGTGAGATAGAGACTCAACTAATTTCAAAGAAATGCCCAAGGGTAATTTGGTGATTTATTGTATTAGAAAATTGTATGTCGTGAGACTAAAAAAATTGTGAGATAGACATTCAACATGAACACTCTTATATTTATGAAATCTGTTTCACGAAATTAATTAATGCCGTGAAACTAAAAATGTCAAATTTTCACACTATATTTAGGTGACATTATCGTCATGAAATTATATTATTGTGACAAAATAAATGTTGTAAATTTATAGACTTTGTGAAACCTATATGAAAAGATATCATGAAATCTCCGTTAAAGATGTGCTCAAAACCGTAAGATGTAAGCCGAAGATACATGTAAACAATAAAGGATCACCACCACTCCATCAGGGATGTTGTTATACTTTTGTCCTTTGGAGATTTCATGAAGTATTTTAATCTCCACATCCTTAATTTGTAAATTGTTTCATACGTGATAAATAATAATTTTGTGACATCAATAATGTCACAAAAATATATTATGTGAAAAGTTTTATATTTTCACTTTCTTGAGATAATGTGAATTAGTGACTAATGAAATGAAAGTTTACTTTGTGTAAAATATATTTATTGATTTGATAAATAACATAATGGTTTAACTATAGTCTAATTTAAAATAAAAAATAGATAAAAGAATAAAGTACCAAGGAAAACTAGCACTTTAGATGTTTTGAAATAATAATGAATGAAAAAAAAGAATAAATGTTCCTACAAGAGATCCCAGTGATAAAATGGTTTAAAATTAAATATATATGAATTTTTGTTATAAGAGTTTTATTTAAATGTAAAGTAAAAAATGTGTGTTCGTTAAATATATATATATATATATATATATATATATATATATATATATATAATTCTTGTTTTACAAGAAAAATATTAAATTAAGACTGAAAATTAGTTTATATATAGTTGACCACAACATATAATGTAAATACATTAGACTCTATTTTGCCCCTATTTAAAAAACATTATTTCCAACTAAACAACTACCAACAAGCAAGCATTGATCTAAACATAAATTCCACACCAATTTATTGTTAAAAAAAACACATGTCCAATTGGAAAAATTTTTAATACTCTTTAATAAAATTCAACAAAATAGATCATTCACTCGAGAGTCGGATTTGTATAACATATAAAAACAAAAACATCTAATTCTTTTAACGTCACATCAAACCAGTGTGGCAATGTATATTAAAAAAATAACTTTAAAAAATAAAGAAACGATCACTTACATTTTAAACGATCATTCATCTTAAGAAAATTAAAGTTTAGAGGCCTGTGAATTACAGTTTACTTAATGTAAACGATCATTTATAGTATGCGAGTGATGTAGAATGTCTAATCAATAATGTATGAATTCAAATTGTAAAAATTAAACTTGAAACTAATATTACAAATCCCTTGTAAATTTTGCGATCATTTCATTAATTCAATTAAAAATTTTAAAACCATATTGAAAATTAGAAAACTAAAATTAAAAAGAATAAGAGAAGGCTTACCCAAATAAACTTCATCATCAACACCAAGAACCAAGAAACAGAGGATCCAACAACCCAAAGTAAAACAAAACAGAGTCAGAAAATTCATGATCAAAGTAAATTAAAATCAAGAAATCAAGAGCACAAAATGCAGATTCTTGAAACTTTTAATCAATGAAATTGAAGATCAAAACAAAAAATTTAAAAAAAAAAAAACAAACTTTGTTTTCCTTTCTTCTTCTTGTTTATGATATCCGAATTCTTGATCCATAGATGAGCTTCAAATCTTCCAGACAATCTATGCCTGTTTAATTCACCATGAAGGAAGATCAAACATCTTAAAAAGCTATTGATTTCATGAACATTTGAACTTTTATGCTGAATTGAATTTAATTTTTGAAGAAATTTGAACCTGGTAACACCTCTGAAAACAGAGGTTTTGCTCACAGGAGTTTTTGTAGAAGAATCAGATCGTTTCTTTCGGTTTCGGGTTTTGGGTTTCATGAGAGGTGGATCGTTGATGCATGAAGAAGATGAAGATGAAGATGATGATGATGGCATTTTTCTCTTCATTTTTGAAGGTTGTTTGTAAGTTATGTTTTAGAGAGAGAGAGTGAGTAAAGATTGTGAAAAAAGTTGTGAAAAAGATGGAGAAAAAACAGAGTATTTTATAGGGGAGGGGTGGGGTTTAATTTGGGTTAAGCGTCTGAAGTGATATTCTGATAGTAAGATATTTTCTTAAAAGTTTAAATAACATGAAAATAATAATACGAGAGTTAGGAGAACAGGAGGTGTTATAAAAAGTTTAAGTTGGATTTTAACCAATTTGAGTTTAAAAGTTATTTGCTTATTAAACCCTTGACTTAAAAAGTTATTTGCTCATTAGACCCTTAACTTTATATGACTACAACTTTTAGCTCCTTTAAGTTTTATTTATATGATTTATATAATGATATGTGACTTTCTTTACTTCTTGTTATATATGTCAAATAATGATATGTGACTTTCTTTACTTCTTGTTATATATGTCAAATTACATATATGTTAGAGCGCGCTTATAGCAATATAGCCTATGACCTTTAGATTACTGAATTTAGACATAGATGCATTTAGAGACAAGCATGATTAGTGATGGGTCAAAGGTCTATATGAGACTTATATTTGGCATGAAAATAAAACTCTAGTTAGGATAGGTGTAATAGGCTAATAGCTAATGTATGATAAATTCCTATGTTTTTTTTGTAACAATGTAACTTATTTTTAATTCATGTTGGTAAATATATTTGATTTGTATTAAAAGTGTCCATAACCAAGTGTGGAGTGTATATAAAGTATTTTTTTTTGTGTTTATATGCACGTTTGTATAACTAATCTTGTTGATGTGTCATTTATGTATACAATAAAACACATTAAACCTCATTGTCTCTGTGAAAAGGACTAATTTGGAAATAGATTTTTAACACGAGTTCCCAACCACAAATACATACTAAAATTAGACAACATGGATTGAGTGGTAGTTTGTTGAGTAATAGAGGTATGTTTTTGTCACAAAGAGTTAAAACCATAAGTAGCATGCGAGAGGAATGGGGTGTTGGTGATTTTAGTGTCCTCAGGATCATTTTAGTATAATTGATGTGATTAAAGCTAAATGAGAAATTAGAATATAAATAGACTTGAGTTAGGAGATGTGGAGGCAGACTTGGTCAAGATTGTTCTTATTTCTCGCATAAAAGACCCTCGTAAGTTTAAACCACCGGACAACAGAGGTTCACGGGTAGAGCCTCTAGTAGTGGGGTCCAAGGGGTGACACTCCCTGGTGGAGTCCAAGGGGTAACACCTTGGCGATCGAGCTGGTACATCAGTATTAAGTTGCTACTAATCATAGCAACTTTGGTCTTTGGTAGTAATTGATGCAATGGTTAAAAATATCCGCAAATGATCATCACTAGCAGAAATGATCATCAATAGTAAAATGATCTTCGCTAGTTTTAGAAGACCAGTAGCTGATGATTTATAGGTGGTAGTAATAAAAGTTACTATTAATGTTTTATAGTTCCATAGTAACTTAGTTGCTATTGATGTAAGTGTCAATGGTTGACGGATATGAAAATTACAATTATCAACTGTCATGAATTTATATAAAAAGTTGCAATGATTTGTTGCACTATTTTGACCCCTATATAAAGGAAATTGTTGGTCTGGTTTTACATAGTTTCTGTACTAATTATACAGAGAAGAATATATCATTCATGATAGCAAACTTTTCGTCTTATCCAACTGAAGATTTCATATACGGGTGAAATATATTAATCCTGAAGAGATGAATTTGATTCAGAAAGATTATCCAAATATTATAAAATCAAGAAAACATAACAAATGGTTTCAGTAGAACGAAGGCGAAAAGGTATGAGGTAAGTAAATATTTTTATGCCATAGGGTAAGAATTTTAAATTGTGGTCTTATGAATAAACCTTTCTAAAATGACAAAGCTGCTTCACAATCTATGAACATCCTTTTAGTTATGTACTTGCACACTAGAGTGAGTTTATACTTCCATTTCACATGTTCACAAAATTCAACCTCACTTTACTTGTCTGTCACCAAAGCATCAAAATATGTTTTATAACGTTTCACATCAATATTTTTTTCTGTGAATTAGTGAATTACTAGTGGAAGTATCTAAGATCACTCATAATCATGGTAAATCAAATCACCAATTTCATAATTTAAGTCATTTTCCAATCACAAATAATCATTTTCTTTAAATTTCATCATTAACCAAATTAACACTAAGATTTCCATCCAAAATCCTTCAGTTGTGAATATAATTGATTTTAAACCATAACCACTCTTTATAACATTATTATTTCTGGAATCCCACACTAGGTCAAAAATGATCAATTTCCACCATCATCACTTACATGAGAAAACAATAACATTCTAGGTAATCAAATATAAATCATTGTAACATGTTATGATCTTACAAACAACATTTTTAAGCTATTAGATGCCATTATTTAGCTCCAAAACTGAATTTCATGGTTTGAGCTTAAACCTCAACTTAATTTTTTAAGAATGGAAACCAAGGGATGGCAATGGCGGTTAATACACACTTCACTCACTTAAGTGAGCAGGATTGTAGTGTACATTGTAGCATGCAATGAGAATTTAATAATATATCATTTCCTTCTTTCATGGTAGCATCTCCAAGCTACACAAGGTTTTTTGTGTTATTTTTATGTTCCCTAGTGATCCAAACACCCCCCCCCCCCCCCCCCTACATGTTTCAACATATGGTTTAGCTAAAGGAAACTTTAGCCCCCATTTATACATATTTATATAGCCATTATGTAATATAGTTCATTCTTTGAGCTTTGGCTCCACATTTTGACCTTCCTTGATTGCTTGACTCTTCGATCAACCTAGTAAAATTCACCCCTAAGACATGATAAATGAAAAATTACTTCTTTTACATCAAATAATAACACAAATGCCTATTACACTACAAGTTTGGGATGTTACAAATGGTGAAATATGTCTATGATTAGCACATGTGTACAACAAGGGATTATATGACGATTATGAAACCGCAAGGTGTTGTTGTGAAAAGTAGTGATAGCTAAATGACCAAAATATAAATAATTCTTTTTACTAGTCGGTGAACTTTATTCCCAGAGAAGCGATATAAAAAAAATTAATTAAAGGAGTCCAATAAGGCATAAACAACACGTGTTGAGAGAGAATAACCTAATGACATAGTTTTCAAGGTTTGTTGTATTTACGAGTGTAGCTCCAATATATCACGGTATTCTAGTCAACTTTATACGGACTCATAATGTTCATGCCGAAAAATATTAACTGGCGTATAAACAAAATTCAACTGCACGCTTAAATCGATTCCAGAAAGTATAAAAAAAGTGATCAATGTATTTACATTCATTCGTATTACATACCATTACATATAAATCAATCACATATTCGATTTATACCATATCAATCAAATATATTTCATCCATTAATAGTAAGATATTAAATCAAACTAATAATTCTTAATAGTTTAATATATAATGTTTTTCTTCTGATGTGTCTTAAATACATATTTTGTATGTATATATACTTGTAATTATATGAAAGCGTTAAATACGATACTTAATTGATTCATATGTGATTTTATAATTTAGTGCCCTAAAATAATAAAAAATGATTGAATAATGCAAAAGAAATAAAAGAAAATGTAAAACTTATGAAAATTTATAGAAGCACATGACCAGGTAAATTCATTTACCTAGGTATGTAGCACCATAGCGATACACATCCACTTTGAAGTCTCTTATTTGGGCGGTGTGAATACTAGGGCCGGACTATAGAAACCAAAGATCTAAAGTATACGAGTATACAATTCGAAGTGCATAACTACGCAACTCTCTAGAAAATTTAGAGAACAAGAAGTTAAAATACAAGCTAGGAATTATTCATATCATGTAGTCGTGTGATTACTAACGCACTTTGTGTAGATTTTAAGATGCGAGACCATGTAATCTAACTTGTATGTGTGTGTATGTGATGTGTGTGATGTTTTTATAAAATGGAAAACTAAGTCAAATGTAAAGGATATAAGTCTTTGCATCGGACGACTTTCATAAAAGAATTTAAAAAACAGGAGTTCACTTCCAAGCTAAATTTTTTATCTCTCAAGTTTCTACAAGAAGCTTACAGTTTGAATATATGTGATTTTCACATTATGTTTCAGTTTATTTGTTATTTTGTATATTGGTTTTCAAGATGCAAAATTTATTTGATTATTCTATTTTCTACGCCATTATTATGCTCTCTTTTTCTTCTACTCACATTGAGGATATGAACCTTCAGGAGGAGTGATGACTTTAGTTTAATTAAAGTTACCATTTCTAGGTAGTTATTTTGATTATGGTTTGAGGCTTAATAATTTATAAAGGAGACTCAAGGTTTATCCACATTGACTTTATCATTGGGTTCATCCACGAACTCGTATTTAGAATTTTAAACTTGGTTATTATCTCTATTTAGTGGGTTGGTTAGTTTAGTTTGAGATCTATAAATATTTCTATTCCTTTGTAAATTCTACTTGAGATTTATCAAATAAGAAAAGGATCAGAAGCTTCTGAACCAAATTCTTCATGGTATCAGAGCAGAAGATCCACCCGAAAACTTAGATCTTACTTCTATGGCAAATGACAAGCAAAAAATGGAGGCAAGTATGGTGGAGAAGCAATCGATGCCAATTCACCATACTACATACATGCATCTGATTACCCAAAACAGATGCAAGTGAATGATGCCCTGAATGACAACAACTTCAGTGAATGGAAGCAAGAGATGACTAACTTCCTGTTCGCGAAAAACAAGATTGGATTCGTAGATGGATCACTCAAGAAACCCGAAAAGACCTCAGAAACTTACATGGCCTGGATGAGGGCCGATGCAATGATCAAGGGCTGGCTAATGACAGCGATGGAGAAAGAAATACGAACCAGCGTGAGGTATGCAAACACCTCGGTTGAAATTTGGTCCGATTTAGAAGAACGCTTTGGAAAGGAGGGAACCCCTCGTGCATATGAATTGAAGCAGACGCTCAGCGCCATGAGCCAGAATTGGACGTCTGTCTCTGCGTATTATACAAAGCTTCATGGTATATGGGATGAATTGCAACTGGTCCTTCCAATACCACGATGCTCCTGCGAAGGATGTAACCGCAGTATAGGCAAAAAGCTCAACGAGTTGAAAGAGAAGGAGCGCCTTTATGAGTTCTTGATGGGTCTTGATGAGGAGTTCTCGGTCATCAAAACCCAAATCTTAGCCATGAAGCCTGCCTCCACCTTAGGGGTGGCTTACCATCTTGTGTTCGAAGAAGAGCAGCAACGAGCCATTACGAGAGGCGCCAAACAACCAGGAACGGAAGCAACGGCTTTCCAGGTCGGATATGCAGGCCTATAAATAGGACCAAACATGCAGGGTGGAAGCAAAAGCCAACATAAAGGAGCAAAAGTTGTGGTTAATGACAAACCTGAGAAGTGTTCTTTCTGTGTAAGGGATGGGCACAACAAGGATGAATGTTTTAAATTGATTGGCTACCCCGACTGGTGGCTAGGAAAAGAAAGAAGGAAAAGCCGAAACCAAAGGCAGCATGCGTGGAAATAGGGCCTAGCCCTATCCCAGGCCTCACCGATGAGCAATACCATATGTTCATGAAGCACTTCAAGGAAGAAGCCAAAGTGTCGACTAACAATGGACCCTCGATCGTAAACATGGCAGGTAGACTTAACATGCATGATGGTTGGTTCGTTGATTCAGGTGCAACAGAACATATAACTTACAGGAGCGACCTCCTTGACAACAAAGTCACAAACACAGGAGATGCTCCAGTTGTAGTTCCAAACGGGGAGGCAATACCGGTGTTCGGTAAGAGAGAACACACCTTACTGGGAGGAATTAAGATAAAAAGTGTCTTGCTTGTGCCAAATTTCAATTACAACCTCTTATAAGTTCGAAAACTTACAAAGGATCTTAATTGTACAATAACATTCTTTTCGTAATTCTTTGTTATGCAGGGGTTGGTGACAAGGGACTTGATTGGCACGGGTAGTTGCTCGGGTGGTCTATATCGCATGGGGACAATGGAGAAGGAAAGCAAGGCCTTGATGGCGTCAGTCATAGTTTGGCACAAGAGAATGGGTCATCCATCAACTAAGAAGTTGTCTTGTTTAGATTTCTTTAAAGGTGTTCCCACGAATCATAAGGATTATGTATGTGAGTCTTGTTTAAAGGCAAAACATACTAGACTTCCATTTCCTATCAGTATAATAAAAACCACTGATTGCTTTGATTTAATCCATTGTGATGTTTGGGGAAAGTATCGCACACCTTCTTTGACAAAAGCTAATAATTTTTTAACCATCGTTGATGACTTTAGTCAAGCCGTATGGACATACCTTATCAAACAAAAGCATGAAGCGAGCACATGTTTAACGGATTTTCATAAGATGATTAAAACACAACTTGGCAAGCAAATTAAGCGAATAAGGTGCGATAACAGGGGGGGAGTTTGTTTCCAACAAGATGCTTGATTTCTATGCTCAAGAAGGAATAATATTGGAGACGACGTGCCCACACACCCCACAACAAAATAGGGTGGTAGAACGCAAGCATAAGCATCTCTTGGAAACAGTTCGGGCGCTTCGTTTTGAGGCGAAATTACCAAAGAAATTCTGGGGTGAATGCATCTTGACAGCGACTTATGTTATAAACCGGCTTCCTTCAAAAGTAATTCATAATGCCACACCTTATGAGATTCTTTTAGAATAGAAGCCGGTTTATGAACATATGCATGTCTTTGGCTGTTTAGCATATTATAGAAGCACCGAAATAGGGGGTGACAAGTTTGAATTGAGGGGGAGACCGGGAATTTTTGTGGGACACCCGCAAGGCACGAAAGGTTACAAGGTGTACGACATTGAAAATAAGAAAATAATGATATCACGAGATGTTTAGTTTATTGAAAACAACTTCCCGATGGCCCACGTTGAACTAAATGTAGATGATCAAAAGGATGATATATTTCACTTTCCAACAGAAATAGAAACATGCCCACAAGTTCCGAACCCACACCTCATGGAACCACCTATGGAAGATATGAATGTACCACCACATGTGCATGGGGATTCTTTTGAGGTTGGTGATGTGCAAGTGGAGCAACAAAGTCCATCATCACATGCACATGATCAAGAATCACCCATGGAACCTGATGCAAATAATGAGTTTGTCAACAGCTCAATTGAGGCTGAAGTTTGCCAACCAGATGGAGTTGCTAGAGAGAAGAGAACAATGACTCAATCAAAACACCTCCATGACTATGTGGTGAACCTTCCCCCTTCGGTAAACCACACACAACCCGAAGTCAATCAAGGCACCTTGACGATACACCCTCTAGCTCACTATGTTTCTTGTGATAATTTTTTAGCATCTCACAAAACCTATTTAGCGGCCATCAATACACACGATGAGCCAAAATGTTTTAATCAAGCTATGCAAGATGAAAGGTGGATAGAAGCAATGAAGCGGGAAATCCAAGCTCTCGAACAAAATAGGACTTGGACACTTGAAAGATTACCGGCCGGGAAGCGAGCTATAGACACCAAGTGGGTCTATAAGGTTAAATACAAACCAAACGGAGAAGTTGAGCGATACAAAGCCCGCCTTGTGGCGAAAGCTTTCACTCAAATGGAGGGTGTGGACTTTCATGAAACATTTGACCAGTTGCAAAACTTGTCACAGTCCGCACATTGTTAGCCGTTGCTATTAAAAGAAATTGGATCATACACCAACTCGACGTCAACAACGCATTCCTGCATGGTGATCTAGAGGAAGACGTGTACATGAAACTACCTCAAGGGTTCGCCAAAGAAGGAAAGACAAGGGTTTGCAAGCTCAAGAAATCATTGTATGGGCTTAAACAAGCTTCCAGAAATTGGTATCACAAATTCACAGCCACCCTCCTCGATCTACAATACATACAATCACACGCGGATCATTCGTTGTTCATCTTCAAAGACAAAGGTATATTTGTGGCTGTGCTAATATACGTCGACGGCATGATTATTATGGGCAATAACTCGGCAAAGATTCAAGAAACTAAGGCATACCTCGATGCAAAATTCAGCATCAAGGATCTTGGCACACTCAAATACTTCTTGGGCATAGAAGTGGTGCGAACTCGAGAGGGATTGGTATTAAGTCAAAGGAAATACACGTTAGATATCCTAGAAGATACACAAGGGTGTTAGCCGAGTCAATTTCCCATGGAACAGAACCTTAAATTGGACAAGGGTGATGAGTGATGTGTGTGCGTGCAATAATATGTATCAAAATAACCTCAATCAAGGAGACGACTTTGATCATGTAAGCATGCATAGTGTTCACACGGGTGATGAGAATTATGAAGATGAATGAGATAACAATGAAGAACCCTATAACGGTGAAAATTATGATGCTTGGAATGGAAATTTTGGTGGAGGTGATGGACAAAATGGAAATAACAATTGGGGGAATGATCAACATGGGTGGAATGCACCACCTATCAACCAACAAAGGGGTAGGGTTAATAATAACGTCAATCAACCAAGAAGACCTCAAAGAGCTCAAGTACAAGGTGTGGATAGCCATTTTAGACCGGCTATTTCTGAAAATCCAAATCCCATCGCACCTCCAAATCGTAAAGGAAGAGCTTTTGATGTACGCCCTCATTATCTCACTATTCTTCCTGCATTTAGAGGTACTGCAACAGAAGAACCATATGTGCATCTTGCTGAATTTGATGCAATATGTAGCACTATTGGTGGGAATCACTTCACACAAGATGAAGTGAGGTTGCGATTGTTTCAATTCACTTTGAAAGACAGAGCTAAGCAATGGTTCCTCACTTTGCCTGACAACAGTATTCATACTTGGCAAGAGATGCAAAGGGTTTTCCTTGAAGAATATTATTCTATGGGAAAGACAAGTGATGTAAGAGAGGCCATTCGATCTTTTCAACAACAAGTGGGTGAGCAATTTCATGAGGCATTTACAAGATTCAAGGAATTGATCCGGATGTGTCCTCATCATGGTATTGAAAGGTGGGAATTGATTAAGGCATTTTCAGATGGACTAACACCGAAAGAAAGGAAATACTTGTATTCTACAAGTAATGGAACATTCTTATCTAATCATGAAGATATGGATTGGGAAATCCTAGAACGAATGTGCAAGAATTCCAAAGCTCAAGCTTCGGCTAGTAGACGGTCAAAGCCTGCTCCGGCAAGGTCAACCACCATTGATTATAAGAGTAAAGAAAGAATTGCATCTTTGGAAAGACAATTAGCCAAGTTAGGACATGCGGGGACTAAAGATGTAGCTTCAATTGGATTTAATGTATGCAATGAATGTGGTGACTTGGGGCATGCAAGTGCAAAGTGTCCGTTGCTTTTAGGTCAACATGAAGAGGTGAATCAAGTATATGGAGAGAGAAACAGTTTGAAATGAACTCCAATACTTATCACCCTAGTTTGAGGAATCATCCACACTTTCAGTATGGAAATGTTTTAAACCAGATGAACCCTAATTTTCAAGGTAATAATCAAGGTGGTCAAGCTTATCAGAACCGAGAACAAGGGAATTATAATTAAAGTAGTTATCAAAGAACTTCATATTCTCAAGGAAACAATCAAGGAAACTACAATCATAGGGATCAACAAGGTAGTTCATCACGCAACTATCAAAGTAATTCTCAATTGGGACAACTTGGTGGTGAAGAGTCTACAAATGCAAAGTTGGATGCTTTGATGACTATGATGAAAGAGAATATGAAAGAGAACAAGAGAGAAAATGAAATTAGGGACAAGGCTTATGAAGCCTTAAATAAACAAGTGGGTCAACTTGCAGAGGATGTGGCTCAAATTAAAAAGAACCATGAAAAGCTACTAAATGATACCACGGTCAATCCTCAACATCAAGGAACCAACACAGAAAACATGAGAACTGTTCACATCAATTCGGTTAGTATCCTTCCTGACTCTAAAATTATTGATAATGACTTTACTTATTTTTCACAACAAGTTACAGATAAGGAAGAGAAAGCCAATACGGTGGAAGAGAGTGACCCAGGTGCACCCATCATTCCAATCAAAGTAGGGAAGTTGAAGATAAAAAGAGCACTTTTGGATTATGGAGCAACTATTAGTATCTTGCCAGGTATGTTATATGATCAGTATGACTTCGGTCCTTTAGAGAAATTTGACACCACTGTGGTGTTAGCTGACTTGACTCAAAAATGTCCTCAGGGGATGGTAAAGAATGTTATAATCAAGTTGGGAGAATTTTACTACCCTGTGGACTTTATGGTGCTCGATTATGCACCAATGAGGACAAATGAGCAACCGAATGTCATATTGGGTCGACCATTTTTAGCAACTGTCAATGCTCAAATCAATTGTCGGGATGGAACAATTGACATGACTTACGAAACTCGTAAGTTACGTTTTAATGTATTTTCCAAGTCGATTAATTATTTTGTTAATGATAAAGTTTTTGTGGCAGATATGACTAACGTGTATGTTCCTACTTATACTTCACATGTAAGCATGAACACCACTTTTGAGAATGATTTTGAGTATGATAGGGATAAGCATGTGGACTTGAAGAAAATGGTGGATTTAAAAGAAAAGAAAAGGCGAATTATTAAGATGGAAACAAAAGATGAGAAACCTAAAATGAAGAAAAAAGTTGGCGATCCACTTGATCCTATAAAAGACAGAGTTGATGCATTAATATTTGGGCCACAATGCGATCTAGTTGAAGAACTGCCGAATCACTTGAAGAATACCGGAGTCAAGCATCCTACTCGACCACCATGAGTGGTCGCAGGTATGGTCTGGCTGAAGACCTAAAACTTAGCGCTAATCGGGAGGCAACCCGAAGTTAATTTTTATGTTTTATGTTTGATGTCTCTATTTAAGTAGTTTATTTTGGTTATGGTTATATTTTTGTCCGGGTCGGTTTGGGTTGGAAAAGTCATTTGTGTTGATTAATTGAATAAACTGATGTGCAAAGCAAAAAAAAATCACACACTTAACCTCAACACCATACATTAGGGACAATGTATCCCAAGTGTGGGGATGAGGTGAGGCAAGAGTTGAAAATTTTTATAATCGAACATGAAAACAATAAGCATACCAATTGATTCTTGTCATGTTTGATGTAAGGGTCCTTAGTCATGGCCTAATTCTACGGTAGCAAAAATAATTATGTTAGCAAGGTTTTACAAAAAATTAAGAACTGTCTAGTTAGGGTTAACAGGCTAATGGTATAATAAAAGCATGCACACGTCGACAACCCTAATTCCTACTTGGTGAGATTTTGAAGCTTACTAGATTGTTAGTTCACATAAAAAGTGTTTCAATTGTTGAGTGTAGGCCATATGATTCTTTGTTTTAGAACTTGTGTGATTTGATACATACGAAGACGGTGAATTTAATAAATGCACATAGATGATAGAGGCAATCTAGGATTCCCTTCTCTTTTAACACCATTACTTGTGATGCATCAGTTTACCTAAAATTTCTCTTAGTAGCCACTTTCTAGCTTTAAACTGTTCATTTTGACAAACCCATATCATTAAAACCCAAATCAAAATTTACCCAATGTGACTCAGTTACCACTGTTGAACATTCATATTAGCTGCAGTATTTGATTTATGCTAAAGATAAAAAATAATAATATATAAATAAATAAATAAATAAATAAATAAATAAATAAATAAATAAAATAAAAAAAGGAGAGAAAAGAATAATGAAGATTGTTGGTTATAAGGTAAATATGCACCCATGCGTTTGTTTTGTTCGAGTAATAGTTATGTCAATAGAAATGTTAACAGTTGGTATTGCCTTAAATTTATATTTTAGCCACTCACAGCCAATCATTCCTACCTTAACCTAAGCCCAAAACCCGTAAGTCCTTTTGATGTGTGCATTGTCAATTTATTATCATGGAAGTTTGATTGTCACCCAAGCATATGATAACAAAGTTTTATATGTGGACCTTTTGAGTGATATATTGGTGCAATTTTCACCGATCCAGAAATAAACTGAGATGAGTGACAAATGGTGAGGGGTGTGTTGCATGACAATAAAAGCCGGAAGCTTGTTAGGTTTAATTAGTCAGATTCTATTTTGAATTAAATGTAACATCCTTTACTTGCTAGCCAAATATGATTATTGCAATTCTGGAATGGGCATGACTTTGGACTATCGCTAAGGCGTGCAAGGGATTTTGGTTTATAATGTTGTTAAATGTTTTGAATTAGATTTGCTTGAGGGCAATCAAAGCTTAAGTGTGGGGATGTGATGTGTGTGCGTTGGAATGAGATTTTAAATGTTTAAACGTCAAATATTACGTATGATTATTCGTTTATATGCATGTGATTGAGTTGAATAGGTTGACTAGAAAAAACAAGGAATTTGGAAGCTTACATGATACAAGTCATTGGAGGGGTCAAGAAACAAATATTCAAAGTGCAGCAGAAAGGCTTCCACCGTAGCCTACGCCAGCTCAAGAAAAAAATCAGCAGAAAGGGTCCCAGCGTAGGCTACGCTGGATGGCTTAGGCTACGCCAGGACAATTTTTGAAAACCTATAAAATCGCATTTTTATTATGTTTCAGCCACCACTTGATTCTCATTCGACCTAAGACGAAAAAAAGACCTATTTTGGAAGTTCTGGGATCGATTTTTCATCATTCCAACTCTCAAAAACAAGATACAATCATCCGGAATGCAAATCAACAACGGTTTTGAAGATCATTCAAGAACGATGAGCGGCTAATCTTCTCGTGATCTACTTCGGGTATTAGGTTTTGTGTGATTAGGTTTTTGTTTATGTTTAACTTTGTTGGGATTAAACTTTAGAACCTGTTAAGTTCTTTCATAAGTTTAACTTGTGTTTTGGTTATTTAAACAATGATTTTGGTAAACTTTGATTTGAATATCATCTAATCTTCCGGAAATTATATGATTGCAAGTTTTGGTTTCTAATTGAATCGGCATTGTGTATTAAGACCTATTAAGTCTTGATTATCGATATCACTTAATCATTACACGTTTAGAATCCACGTTAAGGATTTTCCACCAATTTGGACTAAACAATTACCGAAAACCAACCCTTGATCCCGGGGTGGATTACTATTTCTCATAATTGTCTTCTTAATTAATTTTTATTATTTGCAATTTGTTTTCCTAGTTCACTTGTTAATTATTTCAAAATCCAATTTTCACTGCCAAGAGACAATAATATAAGTAATTCAATAATTTAGTTTTAGTTAAGTAACTTAATTAAATAATCAAACGAATCGTGTAACACTAACCACATGCTCCCCGTGGATACGATACCTGACTTACCCTAGCTACCTAGGTTGATTAGGTTTTTGCATGACCCCAACGACAGGTCATCAATGAGGAAATTCCAGTTGATGCAGGTAAATACAGACGCTTGGTAGGAAGATTACTTTATCTTCAGGCCACTCGTCCCGACATTACGTACGCTGTAAATGTTTTGAGCCAATTTGTGTCAAATCCAAAGCAAAGTCATCATGATGCAGCCATACGGGTTCTTCGTTACCTCAAATCCACACCGGGGCAAGGTATCCTCCTTCCTAAAGATGGAGGTTTCAAACTTACAGCTTATAGTGACTCTGATTGGCTTGGGTGTCCATATTCTAGACGTTCTCGGACTGGTTATTTGTTATCATTCGGGGGTGCACCGATTTCTTGGAAGTCCAAGAAACAGTCTGTGGTTTCTCGGTCCTCAACCAAAGCCGAATACCGAGCCATGGCCACGACTGTTAGTGAAGTGCTTTGGGTTCGATGGTTGTTGACGGAACTTGAGGTACAGGTAGATGGGCCAACACCTTTACCTTGCGATAACCAATCAGTCCGTTACATTTCAAATAATCCGGTGTTCCACGAGCGGACAAAACACATGGAGATGGACTATTATTTCATTAGGGAAAGAGTGGAGTCGAAAGAGATTACACCGGTTTGCGTTGACACACGCGATCAAGTAGCCGACTTGTTGACCAAGCCGCTGGGTTCGCAGCGTCTACAACTATTACTGGTCAAGTTGGGCATTCGAAACTTACATGCTCCAACTTGAGGGGGATTAAAGGAGACTCAAGCTTTATCCACATTGACTTCATCATTGGGTTCATCCATGAACTCGTATTTCGATTTTTAAACTTTGTTATTATCTCTATTTTGTGGGTTAGTTAGTTTAGTTTGAGATCTATAAATATTTCTATTCCTTTGTAAATTCGACTTGAGATTTATCAAATAAGAAAAGGATCAGAAGCTTCTGAACCAAATTCTTCAATTTATTCATGGGCCAGTGAATGATATTAATAACTTGAGACATGTACTCGTTAGTTGATGAATAGATGTAGGATCTACAGATTTGAGATTAGTTTGAGATGTACCATTAGTAATTGATCATGTAGAGATGGAGGCAACCTTCGTTCTGTTTTAGGGTATAGATAGTGAGTTCGTCACATATTAATAATGACATATGAGAAAAGTTTTAATATTCATTGATCATTTAGTATAAAAGTAGTTTAATTTGTTCTTGAATTTGATTGCACCTCTTTGTCCATTTTAATCTTATTGAAAATCCACCAAATGATTCATAATAGTGTTAATTCAAAATGTTATTCTCATATGTTGATCTATTCATAATAGTGTTAATTCAAAATGTTATACCCATAAGATGATCGATTACAAACAAGTTAGAATAGCATAGCAACTCATATGTTTAAATATAAAATACAGAACACATGAATATGGTCATATGGCCCACTCTTATGAGTTAAGAAGAAGTACGAGATACAACTTTTCTAAACTATTGCCACTCGATTCATGATCTCCCGCGTGGCTTGCTTATCCTCCAATAGTCACACCCTTACATGTTCGAGACTCAACCATAATTAGTTCTCAAAGGCTGGCGAGTACATATGAGATCAACACATATTTTAAGGCCTTGTGCTACCTTGGTTTACATGTCAATCCAATTAGAATACGTAACCGTACTTAACCACCTTAAACATCTATTATAGTACTATTTGCTTCCGTTCAACACAACAATGATCAACTCAAACTCAAGCTTTAGTACCGTGCATTCACAATAACACTCGCTAGACAAAGTTGCCAACATAACACTACACACATTTGTTCTTGTTGCTACCACATCATGGTTCAAGTTATACACCTTAGGTTCAAATTAACATATAACCATATAATCATATAATCCTCATTAATCAAACTAAAAAACACACCGTCAACAATGTATGTGAAATATAAAACTAACTATACGCAATTTATCTCCAATTCCTAAATTAGAGCCTCGAAGTTAAACACCCCACAAATTATATGAGCACTATAGTTTTAAGTCCAGGCATTCTAATAAAGAACACCTAAATACCTTAAATCACGACTCTCAAACCAACTTATGAAACCTAAAATGTTGCAAACTTTTTTTAGTTATCGAGTAATTTTAGTATTTTCCTGAAAATGATCCAAAAATTTTATCATGCCACAGGGAAAACTTTTAGATGGTTTACAATAATAATTTACAAAAATATATTAGAGTTCAATTCATGATCAAAACATGGTTAAAAACACAACATAGTTGTTTACATTTATTCAACTCACCCAAAACATCACGTCTAATAAGAAGATAATTACATGCAATAGAAAAATGATCAACTAGCAAATCGAAATGCACCAGACCAAACATAATATCATTGATTTCATTTTAAATCCTTCTATTCAATAATTGATGATTAAATTCTTGCTGTCTGAGAATCATATGCTCCCAGTTTAACTGTGGGAAATAATTTTCACCATTTGGAGAATCATACACTTTCAAAGTTGATCTTTAATAGAATTGATATTTTGCCAAACTTGATTTCTTTTCTCATTGATTAACCAATATATAAAATACAATGTTACGTTTAACACCCTAAACAATATATACAATACAATACTATATACTATCTAATATACCCCCTCAGTCGAAGGAGGAGGATCACGGATACAGAGACTGGATCTGAAATCAGTGAAAAGAACTCTAGAAAGACCTTTGGTGAAGATGTCTGCTATCTGAAAACGGGATGGAACATGCAAAATACGTACTTGGCCTCGTTGTACTTTCTCACGAACAAAATGGATATCAATTTCTATATGCTTGGTTCGTTGATGCTGGATTGGGTTCGAAGACATATAAATAGCACTAATGTTGTCGCAATACACAAGTAATGTACGAGTAGGAGGGCGGCCAAGTTCCAATAAAAGATTTCGCAACCAACATAGTTCAACAACCACATTCGCTACCCCTCTGTATTCAGCTTCTGCACTAGACCTTGAAATAGTTGTTTGTCTTTTTGATGACCAAGACAAAAGATTGTCCCCTAAAAAGACACAATAACCGGATGTGGATCGTCTAGTATCTGGACAACCGGCCTAAGCTGCGAAACAGCGTGAAATCATCAAAAGGAGTGCCTGAGTTAGCTGTCAACTTACCTGATGTGTCAACAGGTGTATGTACTGGATTACAATTTGTCATGTTAGCACGAGATAAAAGATCCTGTGCATACTGTTGCTGAGACAGAAAAAGACCACTGGTGGTGCGCCTGACTGAGATACCCAAGAAGTAGCTGAGAGGGCCTAAGTCTTTCATTGCAAACTCTGAAGACAAGCGAGACATAATTTTTTGTTTCAAAGCAACTGAAGAGGTAGTAAAAATAATATCATCCACATATAATAATAAATAAGCTGTGTCATGCCCGTGACGATAAATAAATAGCGAATGATCACATGCGCTATGAATGAACCCCAGTGTCGTGACAAAATCAGTAAATCTTTGGTACCATGCTCGGGGTGCCTGCTTAAGTCCATAAAGAGACTTCTTTAAACGACACACAAAATCCGGAAAAGAAGGATGTTTAAAACCTGCTGGTTGGTTCATGTAAACAGTTTCAGCCAAATGACCATGAAGAAAAGCATTCTTCACGTCCAGCTGACTAATATCCCACCTGTTAGCTAAAGCAATGCTGAGAACTGTATGTATAGTAGCAGGTTTAACAACCGGACTGAAAGTTTCTTGACAGTCCACACCAACCTGCTTAGATCTACCATCTCCAACCAATCGCGCTTTATAGCCCTCCAAAGACCCATCAGCTTTAAGTTTATGTTTGAAAACCCACATACTACGTATAATATTTACCCCCTGCGGACGAGGTACTAACTCCCATGTCTTATTATCAATAAGTGCTTTGAACTCGTCAGTCATGGCACGGGTCCAAACCGGGCTTTTAAGGGCTTCGAAGGGTGTTTTTGGTATCGATTCAAGTGTAGCCGAAGTGTTTAGGTTAAAAATGGTTTTAGGTTTGGTAATGCCTGCCATTCGACGGGTAGTCATTGTGCGAGTAGGTGGTGGTGGTGGTGGGGGGAGTGGGGACGAGGGGGAGGTGGCAACGGGTGTAGTGTGATTTGTGGTGGCGGTGGTATTTTGTTTCGGAGGTGGGGATGGCGTCGGGTGGGGTGGCGTCGGAGGTGGTGATGGCGGCTGGTGAGGTGGCGGGTCATTTGGTGGTGGAGGGGTGGGTGTGTTTTGAGTGAAGACGGATGGCCAAACAGAGGGGTGTAGTTCGTCGGATAAATTTGGTGTTGAGTGAAGGAAATCATAGGACAACAGTTTGGAAGGACTAGAGGAGAAAGGGAAGACAGTTTCATAAAAATAACATGCCTAGACAATATAATATTTTGAGAGGATAGTTCATAACATTTGTAACCACGATGATCGAAAGGATACCCTAAAAAGACACACAGAGACGACCTCTTTTGTAGTTTATTAATAGTGGTAGAAGGAAAAAGAGGATAACAAGACAACCGAACACACGAAGATGAGAATAAGAAGGGTGTCGGTTGTAAAGAAGAAAGGTGGGGGAGTGGTTTTGTTTAGTTTTGCTAGGTAAAATATTAAGTAAATAGGTCGTCATTTGCAAGGCATGATGCCAAAAAGATAGTGGTAAAGAAGCGTGTGTTAATAATGTACGAATGATGTTATTAATTGATCTAATTTTACGCTCCGCTTTACCATTTTGAGACGATGTATATGGGCAAGAAAAGCGAAACACCATGCCATTTTTGGAACAAAAATTATGAAAAGATTTGTTGTTATACTCAGTTCCATTATCACATTGAAAAGATTTTATGTGTCTTTCAAATTGTGTTTGAATAAGTTGATGAAAATTCTGGAAAATATTAAGGACATTAGACTTATTTATCAAAGGAAAAGTCCATAAGAAATTAGAATAATCATCAAGAAAAAGCACATAATAACGATGACCTCTCGAGCTTTTAACTGGAGAGGTCCACAAATCACTGTGAATAATGTCAAATGGATAATAAGTAACAGATAAAGAATCCTGAAAAGGCAGTTTAATATGCTTGCCAAACACGCAAGACTGACAAACAGGTTTATTCAAAGTAGTAGAAACAGAAATAAAATTTTGTTTATTCAAAACTCTAAGAAGCTCGGAACCAGGATGTCCGAGACATTTGTGCCAAAGATCTTGAGAGAGAGCGGTGAAGGCAGAAGGAGAGAAGGACTTGTTAGGCATGGTTAATGGATAAAGAGGTCCGGTGTTGTTACATCGGAGGAATGGAGTCTGCGTCTGGAAGTCCTTCACATCAAAACCAAATTTATCAAATTCAATAGTTATATCATTATCAGTGGTGAGACGACGAACAGATAACAAATTTTTAATTAGGTTGGGTGCATGTAAAACTTGGGTAAGGTGTAAAGGTGGAAGTGGTGGTTGTAAGGTGGTGTTACCCGTGCCATTTACCGGTATTTGGACTCCGTTGCCCACAACAATTGAGTTTCCAAAACAATTATTAACATAAGAAGAAAGTTTACCTGCCGAGTTGGTCATATGGTTGGTGGCCCCAGTGTCCAAATACCACTGAGAATCCGGATTGAGAGTCATGGTATGCATTGCCTGCTCAATGGTTGTTGGCATGTAAGCTTCACTTGCAGCATATACTTGCGTAGGAGCAGCCCCTAAGATCCCTGGTCCATGGTTATTTTGGGGTCTAGCCGAGTGCCTTGATGGTGTAGTCGGGTAGGGACAAGGTGGCATAGGCCAAGGTGGCTGTGGGTAAGACCAAGGTGACCATGATGGATGGTTTGAGTAGGTTGAATAATGAGGAGAGTATGTGTAGCCACCACGCCGTCCCCCACGAGAACGACCTCGGCCACCACGGCGTCCACCACGGCCGCAGTCGCGACTATCATAGAAACTGTGGGTGGGGTACGAGTGGTTGGGTTATAGCAATCAATGGGTTGGTTATTTGGGGCTGTGAATGGTGGGTTAGAGTTTGTAGGACGTGTTGAGGAAGAGGGTTTAGAGGTGTTTGAGGTGGCGGCGTTAGTGGTGTTTGTGGATAGGAGAGCAGCGGTGACTTTTTGTTTATTTTTGCGGGATTCTTCAAGGATTAACTTGGATCTGGTTGCATAAAATCAGGTAGTGGATTGGATTGTTGAATGAACATGGCTACACCATCAAAGCTCTCGTTTAGACCTGCAATAACCTGTAAAACCAGTTGTTGATTCGTTAGTGGATGACCTACGTTAGCAAGTTGATCAGAAATAACCTTCATAGCCTGACAATAGGCTGTGACATTTGGAAAATCATCCAGTTTGGTGGTTGTAAACTGGTGTTGCAAATGAAGAGCTCTTGTATTCTTGTTATCCTGGAAGATGTTGCCAAGTGCATCCCAAGCTTGAGCAGCAGTGGAATCTTCAGTCAAAATTGTATCCAACAGATTAGGAGTGATGGTAGCATAAATCCAGTTACAAACGATTGCATCAAGCTTTGACCAATCTTTGTCTCGGCAGCGGTGGAGGATGAAGATGCACCCTCGGGTATGATGTGAGTGATGACATCATGAGCACTACAATGTTTCTTGAATACTTCTTTCCATGTGAGGTGGTTCCCTTTTTCTAGATCAAGAATAACGTTGATATTGTTTTTTATATTGGTGATAGTACTGCAGGATGAAGTTTTTCTATGGTGGGGGTGTCGGTGTAGTCATGTTTGTAGAGTAGAATGAGAAGAGAAAAGGAAAACGATGATGATGGTGGTGAGGATATTGTGGCCGGCGTCCCGGAGGAAGGAAGAAAGAGGATTAGGGTTTTGTGATGGTTATCAGAGAAGGCTCTGATACCATAATAGAATTGATATTTTGCCAAACTTGATTTCTCTTCTCATTGATTAACCAATATATAAAATACAATGTTACGTTTGACACCCTGAACAATATATACAATACAATACTATATACTATCTAACGTAACATTGTAACATTGTATATATTAGATAGTATATAGTATTGTATTGTATATATTGTTCAGGGTGTCAAACGTAACATTGTATTTTATATATTGGTTAATCAATCAGAAGAGAAATCAAGTTTGGCAAAATATCAATTCTATTAATCTTCATTTTCAAGCTTAATATAACTTAATGTACATTTCTAACAAATAAGGTATATAACTAGTATGCTATATGATATGCTAAGCACACAAGCTTATTATCTAACAAACAACTCAAATGCATATTTGCATAGAAAATAAATAATTCTGGTGATTTTAACATATTTATCTTTAAATGTACAATATGAGTTTATACTACTTTTGGAAAATCCATATACTCACCTTCATCAGTTTAGGTTCTCGATGTACTCATCTTCAAAAGGATAATTCATTAAGGATCTCAAACCCGGAGGTAATGAGATTTGGGTTTGGAGGGCTTCCACTGAGGTTTGAAGCAATCTGAAACCAGTGATGAGGGTTTGAATCTAAGACTCATGTCTCACTAAGGCTTTGTGCACTTGTTGGTGGAACTCGTGTTCGAATAAGGCCTGAGAGGCCATGGATCACGAAGGTTTTGGTACCAAATGACATGTACCACTTGGATAGAGAATTTACAATGATGATAAAGATGACTAGAGGAAATGAAGAAGAAGATTAAACCAACTTATCTTATAATCTTATAATTATAATAAATGATTACATAAGTGGATACTTGTTATCACCGCATTCATTCTCTTATTTATTTTTCTGCCTAAATCATTTATCCATTTTTATAAAGTCAAAATAGCTAATTTATAGATTTCTTTCTTTTTATCTTAAAATTTTGAAATATCTAAAATCAATATTATTTAATAAACATATTTTTTTCATTAAATAAAAACTAAATATTTGATTAAAAAGTACTCTTTTCAAAAACAAAACTTTAAAAACTATGGAAATTTTTAACAGCAACAATCTTTTTTTAAAATATAAAATATTTAAAACTTATTTATAAAAAAAATAAAAAGTGTATGTTTAATAAGCTTTTATAAAACAAAAAAAATTAAAAAACTAATTAAAACCAGAGTTTTTAAATGAGATATTTATAAAAATGATTTTTTTTTTCAAAGCAATTTCTTTAAGATACAAAAAGAATATATAAAACAAAAAATTAAAAAAACATAGTTTTAAATCAACAAGATTTTTATATATGGCATTTTTTTTCAAAAGCAGTTTTTTAAGAACAAATGTTTTAATTTTCTTAAAATGAAATTCATAACAAAGTTCTTTTAAAGGAAAGTTTTAAAGATAACAAAAATATAATATTAACTAAAATACTTACTTATACTTTATTTTAATCATATTTTATATCAAAATATTGTTTTATAGTTTTTAACTCTTTTTAATAAATAATATTTTCTTATCTAGCATGCGTATTACAAGGGGTTAGGCTAGTTTTTAATATTTTCTTGCCTCCATACGGAAAATGCTTCTTATAGGCACACAAATTGATACCACTAAAATCACCCAACCTCTAGCCATAATCAATTAACTACCCATCATCATTACTTACTAATTAAGAAAGGTCAATAGACTTAACTCATGATTATTACCCATGACAATTTTATCATGCGTATAACGTTGGTTGAAAAACACTACATGGTCACCTGAGGTTGGCATATATCAGACCCCATGACCATGTCAGAGGTTAATAACACTTATAGTCAAGTGTTACATGCAAAAAAGGTCGCACATCAAGAGGTAGCAAATCAGTCGCAAGATTCGTGACGGTAGTGGTGATCGCAAAGTTTGGTTGCAGACGTAATAACGGTCGCAAAATGGTTGCAGTTGGCCATTTGAGACGTGGGTTTTTCCAATCGCATTTGCGGTTGCAAAACGGTCGAAAAAGCCCTTTTGTGACTATTTTGCGACCGAAAATGCGGTTGCAAATGACCAGTTTTGTAGTAGTGACATGACACTAGGGGAGTTTAATAATACCCATATATGAAACCGAATCCGAAATATCCGAAAATCCGAATCCGAAATATTTGAAATTTCATATATCCAAAATTTCGGATATCCGAAATTTTGGATTCTGGTTCGGATAGTGTTTTTTAGGATTTTGGATATTGGGAGATCCGAATTATCCAAAATACTTTTATAAAAAATTGTTAAAATAAATATTAATTAGAAATTTCAGATATTTTATTGACATTTCGGATATCCCAAAACTTTTTTAGTAAAAAATAATATTTTTTATAAAAAAATTATTAAAAATACATATTTTTTTAGAATTCAGATAGTGAAATCTACTATCCGAAATTTTCGAATATCCGATTTTGAAGACCCCTACATGACACCACCCCTACATGACACCATGGTCGTGTATCCACCGTACACGAATTGCACATTACATATAACCTTTATCTGTTGTATCATTGTTGAGATGGCAAAATTCAATGCATACACGAATAAGACTCGCACCGTGACCGTTTCATTCACGCATCTTTTATTAGTAATCATATTTTAATCCATTATTTCAAACAACTAAAATCTTATTTCATTACCTTTTTAAACTTACACAAACAAAAAGATCAATACGATTCACCGATATCTAATCAATTAATGTGAGTTAAGAATATCATAGATCTTTAAATGATGTTATGTAACACTAGTAAAAGGTTAGGCTAAAGAAGAAAAAACCTTACGAAGTGTGGAAAGCAATCTCCGCCACTAGATCAGTGTGTGTTTGTGGTTGAGATTAACTCGGTAACATTTTGGTAAATAGTTGGAAATTAGAAATCACTTGGATGGGTAGGACAGGAAAATAAAACTATAAGCTTGCACATGCATATTCCTTCATCTTTTTTAAACGTTTATAACTGTTC
Source organism: Flaveria sonorensis (assembly GCA_025506505.1). Taxonomy (NCBI): domain Eukaryota; kingdom Viridiplantae; phylum Streptophyta; class Magnoliopsida; order Asterales; family Asteraceae; genus Flaveria; species Flaveria sonorensis. The sequence goes on from CM046432.1 coordinate 69,146,799, forward strand.
TACATGTTATGATCTTTTTTAAAAAATACACCGTAATAATGAGCTTTTTGATCTTTAATGTGAGTATGATATTGCTACATGAAATTTTTAAAAAAATTACGTTAATGTACATCATAAATTTGTTTAATTCTAAAACATCATAGATCATACAGGTGTTTTAAAACAGGGCATTTTATAATGTTTTAATACTAAACAACTTTATGGTCTTTTAGAATTGAGTAATTTTATGACATTTTAGAACTGAAGAATTTTATGATGGTTTAAACTTAGGTAATTTTATAATGTTTAGAACTAGACAATTTTATGATGTTTTATAACTAAACGATTTTATTGTGCTTTTTAATTGGATAACTGTATGGTGTTTTTAAACTAGACGACCATATGTTGTCTTTATGATGATGTATTATATTTTTTTCATAAAAAATCAACCTTACGATTAGTTTTTTAATTTGTATTACATTTTTGAAATGAAATGTAACATCAATTACAAAAATCAATAAAAACGAATGAGCTTTTTTCATATGGTATTTTTCTTTTTTAATGATTTTGTTTTTTTCTTTATCATCATTTATCATAACGACATTAAAATTTACATCCATTTACAAAAATCAACAAGGCGTTTAAACTTTTCGGATGTGACGTTTTGTCATGTACATTTTCTTGAATATTTATGTTTATACTCGATTATTGAATCATTAATTCTCACTGTACTTTTTTAGAGTGGGTGATTTTGTTATGGTATTTTAGTTATCTTTCCGTTATTATAACTCAGTTTAAAAACGTCAAAAATTTGTCTAGTTTAAAAACAACATAAAAGTTTTCAGTTTTAAAACATCACAAAATCAACCAATTTTAAAACACTATAAAAAATACCTAGTTTTGAAACACCAAAAAGCTCCATCCAGTTTCATTATGTCGTTCTTTTTAAAAAAATACAGAGATATTATACTCGTTGGAAGGGTAAAAAAAATCAATTTCATGGTGTAATGTTTCTGATGCAAGAATCTTTTGTCAATGACACATTTTCACTTTCCTTTCTTTTTCTTCATTTTACAGTTGTTGTGTTCTTATATCTTTCTACTAGACTAAAGACCCGTGTAATACACGGGTTCAATTATTAAAAATTATTTTGATTAAAAAGGTTCGTAAGTCATAATATTATTGTTAATACTTTGTATATCGATTTTTATGTTTAATTTTTTAAATCATCTATATCTAATATTAGTAGCTTTTCTTTATCAGTACTTATAAGTCTAAATAATGTATAATATGAAATGAAATAAACTTATAAAAAAGAACTTTAGGTAATAAACAAATTTATTAAACATGAGAACATCCATTAATATTCGAAAACTTCTTTGTATACAAAATTTGATGTTCTTTTTGTAATTTTACCATGATTGTCTCATATTAATAATTTTAATTTATGTCTACTTGTAACTTGAGCTAATGCAATATAGATCTTGAATTGGTACCAGGGACCAAACATGCAATGATTATACAAAAGTTTGGACTATCTTTGCAATTTTTAAGTTTGAGGACCAAACATGCAATTTGATTAAACCACAGGGACCATATATGTAATTTTATCTTTTGTTGATAAAAAACATAAATCAGTTTCATACTTACATAAACTAAAACTAAATCAAAGTTTCATGCTTTCATAAACAAAAACATAAATAAGTCAAATTGATGTAAAAAACCAAAATACTAAAGCTTATCTTGAAATCAAAATCAAAATCAAAATCCTTGAATCGTATAAACCATTTCTACTGTTGCAATCGAGATTTGTATATATGAGCATTGAATTTAGACTTTGCAAAAGAGCTGTTGTGATTTAAAACTTGAGATGTGAATGATATTAAATAGATCAATAAAGACATAAAAGGATCAGTGAGTTGAACTTGAAACATAACGTGATTTAGGGTAAAACTATTAAAAATGCCCTTTGTAATGAGTTAAAAATAGTTTTTCTTAGAGTAAATTACAAATATCATCCTTTAAGTATTACTAAAATTATGGATTTGTCCTTAAAATTTGATAATTACATCGAGTGTCATTTATTTGAAAATTTATTATATTTTTTGTCATTTATACTAACTGAAGTTAACTTTTTCTGTTAAGTTTCTATTAAATGATATTTTTGCCCTTGTTCTTTAAAGGACGAAATATGTAATTTATATTTTTCTTCTTTCTCTTTTTCAATTCTTATCTTTTTTATACAAACTATACAAACTTATTTTAAATATTATTGATAATTAATTTTTATATTTTATAAAATATAATTTTATTTATAGAACTTTTATTTATTATAATGTTCAGTTTAGTTATTTACTTTTAGTAAAATCTATAAAATTTAGAGAACTTAGAATTTTTTTAAACTAAAAACAAAAACTAACTCAAAAACTACGTGAATTAATAAAATATAATAATTAAATCATAAACATAAACATAACTAACCATTAAACATTAAATCAAACATAACTAATTTCAACATTATTCATTTATGTATATAAAAACAGAGCTATCATATTTTGGTTCACATCATAACGTCAAGAAGCTTCTAAGTGTTCTCCATGTTATTTCTTAAATCATAGTATGATTTATGACATATTTCAGGTAATAAATAATTAACTATGTGTATATAATGATTATTTTTTTAGACATGGTATGTTTTTTTTGGGTTATTATATGTTTCATCAGATGTTACGATGATAATTTTGGATAAGTTTGATAGTGTGATGTTAACTAAAATTTTAATAAGTTTAAGTTGTTAAAATTTTAATTAAATAAGTTACATAACAATTATAAAGAACAAAGTAATTTAAAACCAGATCATTTAAATTTTATTTTCTGATTTTGTGGTTTTAGTTTAAGTTGATAGCATAATATTCTAAAATTTAATTAGTTTACCTTTGAACTAAAACTTTAAAATCAAAAAAAATAAAAGATATAATTTTAAATAACTTCGTTCCTTACAAAAAAATAATTATGTAACTTATCTAATTAAAACTTTAAAGAAGTAAATTACTAAACCTAACAAATAAAAAGATTATAATAAACTAAAGTTCTATAAACAACTTTATATTTTATAAAAAAATAAAATTAATCAATCAATAATATTTAAAATAAGTTTGTTTAGTTTGTATAAAAATGATGAGAATTGAAAAGGATAAAGAAGAAAATATAAATTACATATTTCGTCCTTTAAAGATTAAGGGTAAAAATATCATTTAATAAAAACTTATAAGAAAAAGTTAACTCCAGTTAGTGTAAATGATATAAAACGTAACAAATTTTCAAGTAAAGGACGCTCAATGTAATATCAAAGTTTAAGGACAAGATCCGTAATTTTGATAATACTTAAAGGACAATATTTGTAATTTACTCTTTTTCTTATTACATCTTTTAAGCTACTTAAAAACATTTTTAAAAAATACATATTTTTAAAAAGAATTAAAAAAATAAATGTGCCTATTTTTGTGTGAAATTAAAACAAATTATAGTGAAAGAAAATTCAAGTTTTCTATATGAAAAGACGATTTAAAATTAAGTCTGAGTGAATTAAAAAAACAAAAATAAGTTTTACAAAAATTTTTGTTTTTAATTACGACATATAAATCAAATGGTTTTACAATTTTATTAACCTTTGCACTCGACTCATTTAATAATATTATTTTAATATGAAATAAATTTAACCAATACCATTATAGTGAGAAAAAAACACTTCCTTAAACACCTATTTTAATAAATAAATTTCTATATACACTATTTAAGGAAAAAACTCCCTTTGTAATTATAGTAATAGTTGATTTTGTTCAAATGAATTATGACTAATAATAAGAATAGATAATTTTTAGGCGAGAAATCAAAAAAATGAAGGCATAAGAAAATGACACATGGCACTAAAGATGTTGTTTTATTAATAAGTATAAATATTTTTTAAGATTTTCAGCCTTTTTTAATAACTATAACTTGTAACAGTATAATTTTTTTGGAAAACAATATCAACTTTTTCTAAAATCACTAACTGAGGTTTGTTGATTTTTCTAAAAAAAGAAAAAGAATACTCACTCATGAAACTAGCGGTGTAAATGAGTCAAGCGGAGCCCGAGCTCGGCTCGTTAGAAGTTTTTCAATCGAGCTCGGCTCGATTATTATTAAATTATTAAAATGTTATTTTTATAAGTATTTTATATATAACTATAATCATACTTTGTATATATGTATATATTCTTTAATTATTTCTATCATAATTATATTTATATATATAATAATAATATTATATCTAATTTGTTAATAACATGTATGTAAACAAAAAGTCAGTTTAAACTCGCGAGCTGGCTCAAACTTTATTTAGTGAACGAGTCATGATATTAGCTCAAACACGTTTAAGCTCGGCTCTATTCACGAGTCATGCTTTACTCTTAAAAAAAAATGCCCGGAGAGAGTTTGAGGTGTAGATAAGTTAGCGTAATCTAAGGGTTGCAGAGATACGGAAACATGCGATTGCCGGCGTTAGAAACTTCACCTCTCTCTAAAATTCGTCTTCCGACCATCGTCACTCCGGCCGCCGGCGGCATCATCACCGCCGTCTTAAGGTCATGTAACAGCAAGTGCGCTCAACCTCTTACTTTTAGTTATCGCCACAAAAGCAAGCTCTTGAGTTCTAGGGTTAATGCTGCAAATGTCTCCTCCGCCGGTGGTTCTGATGACCCCAACAACTCAACTAAACAACTCGCTGTTCTTCTTGAGGTCGAAGGGTAATTCATCTCTCCAACTCCATTATGATTACTCGTGTTTGGTTCACTGCATTCGTAGGATAGGGTTAGGAATTGGAATTGGGAGGTGTGTTTGATTGAGAATTGAAAGAAATTGGATTGGGATTTGGAATGAGTTTTGTCTACTAGAAGTTTTAGTTACATTGGAATTTAAAACCAAATATTGTAAATGTCTCTTTGGTTTGAATGATCACTTACTGATGGAGGTCAAGATATTTGCTTGAAGTTATGACTTATCAATTAATCCGGTTACATTTACTGTACTGAAGCTAAAGCTAATTTAAGGTGGTTTTATATTTCCCATGGAGTTTCAATGAGTATTGATTTTAAGGTTCCCTCATTGTGAGTTTGTGACTAGCAATGAAGGCCAAATTTAACCAACAATGAGTAAAAAAAGAATCTTGTAAAACAGTAAGAGTTGATTAACAGTTAACTTGTGGCTTTCCAATGATCTTTGACCATTTATCAGGGTTCTCATGGATGTATACCGGGATTGCCATCGTGAGGCCTTCAATTTAGGTGAGCTGTAACGGTGTATTGATAGTTTTTTTTTTTTCTTTTTTAAATGTTGCTTTGTATGATCCCACAGGAGTGGGTATAGCAAGTTCATAATTTTTAATAGATTGATGATTTGTGTTTCTCATTTATCCAGCATTTAAGAAAATGGGACTGGATTGTGCAAATTGGACAGAACCAATCTATTTAGATCTCGTAAGGTGTGATTTCCATTAAGCTCATCTATTTGATTATTTAGTTGAACTGAAAAACCAGATTGCATGACCATCCAAGAAAATGCTAGCCAGTTAGCCATTTTTTGGGGAAAAAGTATGTTCTAATATGACTGTAATGAATTTGTTTGGTTCTTCGTGTTTTGTCTATATATTTGTTTACTTCATTTCACCGCACCACTTCTATGTTGACGTTCTTAAGGTCTGTTTAACTTGGATAGTCTTATTGGCATTGTTATTTGGTACAAGACTAGCCCTTCAACCTTGAATTCAGGAACTGGGTTGTTTGTCCTGAGCAACTGAAGTCTGTGACATGTATTGTAAATCTTACTCCAAATGAAAGTAGGTTAAATATGTTCACAGGGGTTATGCCTGAAGTATTCTTCTTTAGTCTTTTTCTCTTTTTATTTCAACTTCTTTTTTTCTTTTCGTCGTGAACTTGTGGGAGAAATTTTAATATCTTGTACTCGGTCACTTGCTTTGTTTCATTAAATATGTAACTAATTTCATATTTTATACGTGATCCAACTCGTAACTTGTGAATAACCATCAAACTTACATGTGTGTTTGTTTTTGGAGATTCTCACGTACATTTTACTCTTGTAGGAAATGCTTTGGTGGTGAGGAGGAAATGCTAACTTTGTACTTTAATAAGGTGATTTATTTGTAACTATGGCTAACAATATATTGTGGCTCCATGCCATGCCATTTGCTTTTGCTAATCCATTTCTCAGATAGGTTGGCCTACGTCACTCCCCACTAATGAAAAAGGTAGTTTCATGAAAAGAGTTCTGCGAGATAAGGTATGATTAACATCTTCTTTTGTTTTTTAATTTTTTTATGATTTAAAGAATTCATATCATTTGTACGGCTTTTGATCATGTTGCATGTGTAGCGTAGTTTAAGGATTATGTGGTTTGTAATAACAGGCCTATAAGTGCATGTATATGAGAGGATTACTCGACATTTTTCTACTTAACTAGGATTGCTTCACTAATATCTAAGCAGATTGCTTATCTTCCAATAGCTAATATATAATTATTATGATTATCATCTGAATTTGTTATTATTATGATTATTGCATTTCTTTTTTGTTGTTGATGTGCCAAGACAATGGGACTTGTTGGCAGCAAAATGCATTGGAAGATCTTGTCAAGTCAAAATCTTTGCCTCTAAGACATGGTGCAGAAGAGTGAGTTGTCTGGCACTTCTTTATAGATGATATTTATTTGTACTTGAATGTGCTTTATGTTATCATTTGTTTTTATTGGGAATTTAAGGAACATGCAATGATTATATCTCAATTAGAAACGATAACTATTTTTTATATTTGCCATTGAGATACGACTGTAATTGTTTATGTCATGATTTACTTGATTTTCTGGTTCATACTCACTATTGAAAATAGGTTTCCACTAGTTTGTAATAATGAAGGTCGTATATTGCTTTTTAAAATATAACCATAGAGATCTAGTGTTAAAGGACACAATATAAGAACTTTTCAATCTGATAGTTAATCTGAGTCTTCAATAGTGATTTTCTTAGCATGTGAGCACTTGGCCTACTAAAATCTCATTGTTGGCTTTGTGAAGGCTTTGGGCTTGGGCTTTAGTTTTCTTGTTCACTAAGTTGTTAACCCTAATTAGTCTCTATATATACCCTGTCATGTTTTTGTAATTTTTGTACTGAGCAAATAAAGAAAACCCTAGTTGTAGCCCGTGCACGTAGGTCACACCGACCGAACCACGTTAAATCCTTGTGTCGTTTATTTTATGTTTTCTGTGTGATAATTGTTTGTGCGTGTTCGTGTGTTGGTTCCACTACGCCGCTTGATTCCTAACACTCATCCCTATATGAATGTGCTAGTTACTTGATGAATTTTAAACATGTGATGATTTTGCACAAGATAACAGTTGACTTGTATAAAGTCAAATGGGACTCGGGCTTTTCTAATTTTCATATAGCTCCGCCACATATTACTATAACGGGTTGTGTGTATGTTTTAGTATAGACGTTTGAAGTTATTTAGGGTTGGATATGATGGCGGGTTGAATAGATGAACCAGAAAGTGAGCATATATTTATTCGTGACAAACTTCAAATCGTATAACTTGAATATGACCCATGTCACCCTAGTTATCTAAACAAGTCAAACGGGTTGGCTCTCTGACCTTGTAAGATATACTTATTGAATAGGTTGGTTTGTTTAATTAAGCGGGGTAGTTAAACTGGTTAAACAAGTCAAAGCGAACACGACTAATGGACATGTTAGATATGACAAACAAACCAACACCTAATTGTTTCGTGTGGAGATTGTGTCATCTTTTAGGTCATGTGAGGAATTGCATCCCTCAATGAGTATCACACATTTTTTCCCCCAGAAAATATATCGGAATGGAATTTCTTTCTAATATATATTTTTTTTCCATCTGCAGATTTATTGATGATGCACATAAAGAAGGTATTCCTGTTGTCTTACTAGCTGCCTACAGTAGAAGTGGTGAAAATGTAGCAAGGTCAGTAATTTAGAAATAGATGTCAAAACAAGCCGAGTTAGGGCTGGGTTGGTCTACTCCCCTAGTAATAATGTATTAATGTGTAAATTCATGTTTACTTGAAGTTTCTGCAACTTACAAATACAATGCATGGAGATATATATGAATAATAATGGGGAAAGTAGATACCAAAGAGTGATTTTTATTGTACAACACCTAAAATCTTATGAGGCTCATCAATCAAAGGACGTGGACATTTTTACATCAGCAACATTGGCATAAGCCGAGCAAACATTGTTCCCCTTATTGAACATTACAGAACCGAGTGACCGAACAATACCTTGTTCCTCTTTTTTCTTTATATTTGTCCATTATCCTAAATCTGTTCTTGTTTAAATAATTTTTAGGCCCATTATTGAAAAACTTGGTGAAGATAGAATGTCAAAGATGAAAATTGTTGGGAAAACAGAGGTGGAACAGAGCTTTTATGGGCAGCTTGTACTTGGTAAAGGAGTTACTTCAAGTTTGGACGAACAATTACTTAATGAAGCAAGAAAAGCAGGTTATTTTAATTGCTTTTGCTATATATATTTACATGCACATGCACACACACATCTTTATTTAGAAGATTTGATGGTAATGATGAATGAGTGGTTTTTGTGTCAACAGCGTCTACTGAGAAACAAAAAATTGCTAAAGAGGTTGCATCCTTGCTTAAACTGAGTGTTGACATTGATACAACTTCAAGTGAAAGGTAGGTGTATCACCTTATACTGTGTGTTTTCTGTGCCTTATTATTGGCACGACTTCTTAAAGCATAATAAAACGTTATTATTTACACATCGATGTAGGCAAATTGTTTAAACAATCATTGTGTTCATTTTTTGCCTTTATTTTGGCTTGCTATTGGTATTATGTGTTCTTGTTGAAAAATATTATGATTGCTTGCTTTATGTGTTGTATCAATTCATTCAGCATGCAGAAAATTGTGGCTGCATTGAGAGCAGGAGCTGAATATGCGCAAGTATCTGTTCCCAATTGTGTTCTTGTTGCTGGAAGTCTTCCTGGTGTCGCTGCAGCCGAGCAAATCGGCATGCCATGTGTTGTTCTACGCAGCAGGTATATGATTATTAAGTTTATATTTTACATTACTTTCTTTTTCTATAAAGTAAAACAAAGGAACCAACTTGATGAATAAAATAATAATTTTTATTAATATTTTTTTTAGTTTTCTTTGTCAAATTCCCAAAGCATTCCTGGACTATTTGCCAATTAGCAATATTATTTTACTTTTCTTGTTCTTAATCATGACTTAAGATTAGTAAAGGTTTGATTGTAGTGTGAAATGTTTATATGTTTTCTTATTAAAGGCGTTTATGCATTTTTTTTTACTTTTATCAATTTTATGCAGTTTAGCAGTTAAACATTTTTAAAAAAAATATGCCTGAATCTAAAAGTTACAAGTTTTTGGGATGGATGGAGTGTTAGTTATCCTTTTCTGATTATGTTACAGGTTGACATCTAGGGCCGAATTTCCTTCAGCGAAGGCTGTACTCGATAGTTTTGGTGCTCCGGATCTAACAATTTCAAGACTACAACTCATGAGACTTTCCTGAATATCACCCAGTTTTGTTTGGGTACTCATGGTGATGAAACTTACCGGATTACGAGCTATATCCAACCGTCCAGATATTCTGTTTTTATGTGCATATAATGTGGGTTTCACTTGGTGGTGTTATAAGATGATTCTATCAAACAATCTTTTTATGCTGCTACATGTTCTTAAAATGGTAAAAAGTATGGAAAGTGTGTATTTGTTCAGAATCATGTACATTTTGTTGAGTGTCATGTTAAAAATCAGTTCGTTAAAATCTTAAATTGAGTCAAGCTTAAAAGGATTTGAGCTCTAAGCCTAAATTGAAGTTTGATTTGATAATCGAGTTTTAGAACGAGCTATACAAGCCACATTTAATTGATCCTAACCCATATAGGCTATATCTTCTATATAATCTAAATGTTTGGCAACAATTTAATGTTCGAAAGGCATGATATATGGTTTTAGCTAGGTATCAGACTAGAATTACCAGTATCTGACACATTATGATCCCTAAATAAACTAATAAGTAATCTAGGTAAATTGTTAACTACCATAGCGAATCGTGAACAGGATTGTGTGATTTTCTCATTCAATGTGATACCATGACTTGATCCTTAAATTTTGTTTTGTCTAGCTGTTTGTAGCTCGTATGCATTCCTTAAATTTTGGTTTTCTTAACACCCCTATATTAAATAGGTAACTGTTAAGGTCAACCAAGAATCGTATTTGTTAAATTAGGCAAGGGACCGGGCAAAACTTGCAAACCATCATAATTCGTAAAGCTAATTTACCGATTTCCTTTATAATCCATCTTAAACATATTTGAATGAGCATTATGACATGGGTTTTGCCTCCTTTACTTTGATTGTATAGATAAAACATATCAGAATGTTAATGAGGCATATCTATTTATGAGCAGGGATCAAAGTAGGAAAAAATTTGGTTGAATAACTCAAATTAAAAGTTGAAAAAACTAATCAGAGAAGAAATTTATAACAGAAAATTCTTAGTAGAGTGAAATACTCAAATTACATAAGTGTTTGTTTGTTTGTTTGTAGTGAAACTACATACACTTGGTTCTCTCAAAACACACTCACAGATAGAAATCTTAACATCTAACTGAGATACATGTTGTAACTTAGACTAGGGACTCCCTCACACACAGACCCGTATCATGCCAGTTTGACGGAGAGTAGGCTCCGCTACCTCAGGGTGATTTTGTTTTACGGATAGTGGGGCCGCTCTAATGTTAGCGGAGAAAGACGAGTTTTTATAGTTTACTTTAGAGTGCATTGCAAAGGTTCTCCACTTGAGAGCTAAGTGGATGGGACTTAGGTCAACTAGTTGTGCGTAAAGCCCACAACCAAAAGTCTAGGGTTAGAGCCCCACCCCTGTTTTTTTATTTTATTTTGTAATTAAAATGCATTGGTCACCAACTAATCAAGTAAATCATAAATAATTAAATGATAATTATTTGAGAAACATTTTCTGTTTCAATTGATTTAGTAAGTTAAATCATAAATGACTTCTTCCTTGAAATCATTATTGATACAAAAGAATGTTAAACCTTTGTAATAATTGATGTAGCTTTGAAAATGTGTTTGACCAAAATAGGTAATCACTTAATAAAAAGCTAGAGGCCCTTGCACAGTTACAACAGAAACTTAAATCAGCATTATTGTATGTTCATGCATGAACTGTTACATCATTTGACAAACCAGATAGATCGAGTTTTACTACATAAAAGGAAAAGGATCTTACCCGTATGGACTGGGGGTTCAAGATTGATTCCAGATGCTGCAAACTAGTAATGGTTTGTAGTCAAAAACGGTTTCAATGTCAGTAGAATGCCAATTCCCTCGATCACATTCAATATGAAAAATATCATTTGGGAGCCTGAAATTAAGTAAACAGTAAATCTAATTAAATTACAAGATTTTCTCACGCAACATTTCTCTTACAAGTTGCAAAGAGGTTTTTTATGTGCATTAACCGTCCCATGACTATGAAGTAATCATACTGGTTTGAAGATTATCTTATGCAGCATAAAATCATTCTACTTTAATAAAAGGGTAATATGGAGGACACATGCCAACACCACATTCATTCTCACAAAAGTTTTCCCGTTTCTCTTTCCTATTAAATAATTACTTTAATTACAAATAATATTATTTAAGTCTTTTTTAGACTAAAAATGGTTTTCTAATAAATTAAAAAAGATATCATTTTATTAATGTTATACCTAAAGAAAAAATTTTTATAAAACATTTTTTTTTTAAAACATCAAACTTATTTAAAAATATGAAATATTTTAAATTTAGTGTTTTTAAAAAGTAAATTTTTATATAAACCAAAAATAATTAAAAATGAGAGTTATAATAAGGATATTTATAAAACTGACAATCTTTTAAACAAAATGTTTGATTTTTTTTCAAAAGTTGATATCGTTGTTTTATTACTTATAGTTTTTACTCCTACGTAATTTAAATCATATCTTATCTTAGAATATCATTTTATAATTAAGTAAAATTTTATTATATTTAATATTTTATTTATTCAACCCGTGTAATACACGAGTTTACTAAAGCTAGTCTAATATATAAGGTTCATCAGGTGGACCAACAGGGTTCACTATGCAAATACTTAGGGATGAGAAAACGGGGTCATAAAAAGGATGGGTAATGGTTAAAAGCAGGCTTAGACGTGTAACTTTAATTGGGTCGGGTCGGGTTCTGCCACAAACACTTGCTTATAGCATTCTTTCTTTTAGTTTGATTATTATTAATGTGTACAATGCAATAAACAGCTACATTGTTACATTATAATCTAAGCTTTTCTTAATTATATGATTTTGAAGGTTTTATTGTGGATGACTTTCTATTTTGACATGTTCCCTTTTATCAAGTCTTTCAGCTTAAACAATTTACCCGGTAGAAACAAAACATAACCCAAACCAACTCATTTGCATATAAATGAGTCGAAATTGACACCCCCGTAAAAGCTAACATATGGGAGCTGTGATTACACTTGTCTTTCTCTTACTGAAATGCATTTTCATCACTATTTGTATTAGACCAGTCTTGATCTTTTCAGGATCCATGCACCTTAAATATGGTTGTTCTTAGAAATTTGTGTATAAACAGAAACCCAACACACCACTGATTGCATTCTAAAGTGAAGGAGAAAATAATATATGGAAAGAGTGAAATCGTGTACCTGGAAGAAATGATGCATTTTGTCTCTTTTGAGACCATGATAAACTACAGAAAAAGACCAATAAGATTTAACATGATGTGACCCACATGCGAAAGGTGTCCAACAGGTGTGGTGTGTGAGTCTTTGCTGTCCAGAAAAGGAAAATGAGTACTAACAGTGCCCCTCCACACGCAGGACCAATTGCTTTAAAAGTTGACTGCAAAGTCATGGCAATACCATTGGCCGCACCTCTTTGGTGTTGATCCTGTAATCCAAGTACACGTGTATCAAGATATAAAAGCTAATTTATATGCCTCATCAATTTAAAAGATAAAGTAAAAGTTTTAGAAACTATGAACATTACCACAGCTTTATTTTGCAGCATGAAGGTCCCAGTTATGATGGACACCTGGTTAAAATAAGAAACTAAAGTATGGTGAAGGAGATAATGTAAAGAACCTGTTACAATGCAGATAACTAGTTAATATTCTTTTAATGTTTAGTTTAAGTGGTTAATTTGATGCACCTTTTGTTAGGGAATTAATAGTTGATGTAATTCAACCCTATGACTTCACCGTTGTATACAAGCTTAAGAAGACTCGGTGAAGATAGTTTGTGTAAACCAGCTTCCATAGGTGCCAAAATCAGCGACTGAGTGGGTTGGACGACACAAATTTTCCGGAGGTGTGAAATGGTTTGGTAGAGCCATAACCACATTTTTATCCTTTTTATAAATTTTGTAAATATATAAAAATTAAATATGATTGCAATTGTTATAACAATTTGTGATCTAAGTATTTAATAAATCAAAATTTATGTGCTTGAAATCACTTGAGCAGCTTTAGACGACTTCTAAACCGTTAGACCCATTTCTTTTTTACATGCTTCTTTTAGTTGTTACAAGTTTGACCCGTTATCAATAAATTATAGCTCAATCTGACATATTTTTAAATTAGATGGTGGAAATTACCATGTCTACCTTTTCCCGGTGCCATTAACACATTCATTTGAATTAAGTGATAGATACCAATTAATTAAGTAAATAATATTTAGTCAATGAAAAACTTACTGATAAAACGTTCTTCACAATCGATGCACAATTCAATGTAAAGGAGAGCATGAAGCCGGATAATATCGCTATGTATGGATAACTTGTGAGTAGAGGTATGGACAAAAACTTCACGAGAAATAATTGTGTTAACCGAGTTATCTAATAGTTACTTCCTCTATTAATTGATACATGATGTTAAAAATCTATAATATCTCTTCTTCTTTGAAAAATCTATAATGAAATTAAAAAGTATAACACTGATCAGAGACAAAGAAGAATCTGCGTTAAAATGAAGAAAAAGAAACAGTAATTATATTTTTGTTAAGCAAAAGTTGACTTTTAAAGTCAAAGGAAGACAAAAATAGATAGCAGAGGAAATGGCAGACAAATAATAACTCAAAGGAAGACTACTTACTCCTGAGATGCGAGCTACCATTATGGGCCCAAATATCCTCTCTGCAATTGGATACAGTGCGGTTTGGAAAAGGAGAAGGCCAACCCCTACGATAAGATTTAGTGATTAGCAAGAATAAATTATGGAGATATGTGTCAAGTACAATGTCCTTTTTATTTCATATGAGTTTCCAGATTTTGTCCAAAAAGGCTCATTCTTGCAAACTAAGGTGTTTTCATTAGCATTTCTAGAGGCATTGCAGACTGTTTTGTTCAACTCTGAAGAGTTGGTACCCAAGTTCTCACCTGTGATAGATAGGACTGTGCCTACATCCTCAGTAGAATAGTCGAGTCCCCCCAAACTCCTAGGACTCACAGCCCATAATGAGAAAATCTGTTCAATGATAAAAAAAATAACACAGGTTTAGAAGTTATGACGGGTGAAGTTACACTCATTCTTGCAAACTAAGGAATTTTCTGAGCCATAGTACCTGAATATTAGTCACAAACTAAACCATTATTTATACAGAACTAAAAACTAAATTAGTAATTAATAATCTACTTTTAATATCTACCTCAGTGTAAGCCATGTCATGAAGAGAGAAAACACAATAGACAATGATAGAAGACATTAATGGCCAGTTATTGAGGAGGCTCATCAAAGAAGAATCTTTTTTCTCATCTGTTTTTTCCTCAGTATCAGGTACACTGGAAGCAGACTCCAACTCATTCTTTTTATGGAAGTGTAATGTTTCCTGCAGTTTTAAAAGATTATGTAAATAAGATTCATTTTAAGAACATGAAATCAAACAAAATGTATGTTCACAATAAATCAAGAGAGGCCATACAAATAAAGCTTTGATCTGTTTTTTAACATGGTCTCGCGATCACAAGTCCTAAGGGGCAGTATGAACCAGATTTTGTACCAGGGTATTCACTATTCAAACCAATTTTTTAGAGGAGTTGGCACTTTTATGATGTTTTATTTCATTTGTGATTTGTAAGACTCTAAAACTCTATCAAAGCAAGAACAAGGACATGCACTTGTGTAACTTGTCTTCTACTCTTCTATGCAAATAAGCAATTAAATACTATAAATAAAAATGCACTATGTAGAATGTCAAAAATGATGGTTCGTCATTCATATTGTGGTTGGTCAAATGCCAAAACCCACGTTTGATTTTTGTGACATGTTAGTCTTCAGTTTTTGGTGAAGCCCATGGTTATTTAAGTATTAACTATAGCTCAGACTCTCATGTTTTACCAAAGAAACTAACATTTCATTAATATCCCATACTTTCTACTTTTTTTCTTGATCATATAGGATGTTTGGTTCAAGATAATGGAGACTTAAATGAAGAATTTGACTAGAATATTGAATAAATATCATGTTAAGATGCATTCTAAGTACTAAGAAAGTGTTAACTACATAAAAGTATAAAACTGTACCGGAAGCCAAATTGCACCGATGGTCACAAAAGTGCGAAAAGGGAGATGCAAAGGCAAGGCAATGCGTATGGAAATCTGCATCACAAGTCATTTCTGTTGGCACTCAAAACTGAATTTGCATAATATCTGCAAATAATATCATCACTATCTAAGTTAACAAAGGGTAACACTACCTCCCCAATAGAGAATCTGAAGATACTAGACTTGGAAATTTCTCTGCAGGCTTAATTCCAAAACAAACACAAAAGTTAAAAAGAAAGAGCAGAAAGAGAAAAGAATGATAATCTGATTTTCAATAAGTAAAGTAACAAAATAATCATTCTTTCATTTCAATATAAGTTGTAATTATTTAGTGATAATAATGTAATATTATTCAACTTACTTTACTTTGTTTCATTAAAAAAACCCATAAGGTAAAAGTTGTAATTTTTCTCATCAATAACAACATTAATCAGCCATTTTTCAAGTAAGATTTGTTATAGACAGAGTAAAAATGAGATTTTTTATGCATCCATATAGAATATTAAACAATCAATTTTAGTTCAGGGCTTGAACCCACTAAATCATGCAAACCTCTTACTAATAGAGCTACTAATTATTCAGTGTTTTTTGTTAAAATTGATGTTAAAGATCAATAAGAGTGTAACTATAATTGCCTCACTCTTGATGCATTATCCCCACATTGTGCATATCCCTGAAACCAAATTTTATTCTAACAGATAATATATGGAAACTTAATTGTTCTCCCATAATAATAGCATTTCCCCATTCCAATTTACCCACACATGTGTGTATGTATATACTCTTATATGTGTGTATGTATATACTCTTATATGTGCATGTGTGTCGTGAACACATTTACAAAATCTTTGACTTTATTGCAATCCTTATAGGATTAAAATTATATGCATAATTTTGACAAATAAAAAAAAGAAAGAAAAGAAAAGAAACGATTTTGAATCCTGATTAGTGAAGTAGTGTATTGGACATAAATACCTTTTTTCAATCAATTTTCAAGATAAGTGTAGTTATAAACCTGTGCAAGAAAACCTCCCAAAGCCGGACCAATGATAAGTCCTATCCCCCATGATGTACTAATCTGAAATAGATCACTTAATTTATAAATTTCCAGGTAACAGAACTATACGAAAATTATGAATGGATTTTAATAAACAATAATTGTTGTCTAAAATGCAACAACTTGAAGTAGAAGAAAAAAGGGCATGATTGCTTACAGATGATAATGCTAAAGCTTGATGTTCCTCACGAAAAAGTTCGCATGCATATGCCTGTTCATAGGAATTGAATCAGCAGAGAGCTAAATGAACAAATAAAATCCAAACATCATCTTTTAGCTGAAATATAAGATGTAGGATAAGAATTACCTTTATTGGTCCAAGTAGCCCATTTAAAAAGCCAAGAAGAAACCTTGTAATGATAGCCATCCAATAGTTGACACTAAAACCAAAAAGTGTGTTGAAGATAACCCTGAAGAAGATGAAAATTACAAGCAGTATGAGAACAATATATTTAAGTACTCTATGAAACACTGTGGACAAACTATAACTGTCGAACTAGCTACGAACACTGTTGAAGTGCCCAAAAGAATAATCGGTTTTCGACCATATCGATCAGCAACCACTCCCCAGAAGACAGATGTCAGTGCCCTTCCAATCATATATGCAGACCCTTCATAAAATTGAGCATTATATGAGATGTGCTTTCAGTAGACAATCTTTCAACCAATGCCATTCATTCATTCATGAAAGATAGGGGGTGTTTAGAAATCTGATTAATATACCCAAACACTATCTGATTCTAACTACAATATATCACATAATCACTTCCAAAGCGCACATCCAAACACCGGAAAAATGGGCAATATTTGCTTACCTACATAGCCTGCATAGTAACTAATGTCCTCCTCTTCCTCTGTGATGTTAAAATCCCTTATCTACAATAGAATCAAGATAAAGAATTCCAATTTCAAATTTTAGAAAACGGGAAATAAAGCAAATATAGAAGTCAACATTCTTACCATGAAATAGAGAAACGGAAAGAGAGATGATATTGGCAGCGCTGACAAAGATAATGGAATACATATCAAGAATTTAACATCAAGATAAATTAGTTACAAGCTCCACAAGGTCTAAGAAATTTTTTTTTAATGTAAGGTTAATTATTCTTCATATTTTTGTGAAGAAGTTGATCCTGATAGTTACTAGGGAGGCAGCTTAATCCATTTATGTTGAAAATGAGTAGGTTTGGAATCTATTTTACTCTGAAGGCGATCAAAGGAGTAAGTTTTAAAATGCAGCTATAAATGATACAGGACAAACAGTTTAAAGCCATCAAACGCATACTCAAGTGTTTACACCCTTCTGTATTTCTCTAATGAAAAAAAGAATGTTTGTATTATTAGGTTTTGTAATCATATCTAATATATTATTTATTTATGAAATTCAGTTAAATTGCATTCCTAGGAACCCTCTTGAACTACTGTATATCTTCTCAATTCAAATTTAAGGCTTTATAGTGACCCTAAAGACAGGAGAGGAACAAAAACAAAAGAAACAAACAGTTCTGATACTACCCACAATGCATGATACGACCATGTGAAAATTCAGACATGTTTAATATACAACCATTCACTTCAGCATCTACAAGCAATGCTCTATGTGACGCAACTCCATCAAATACATGTTTCTATGCGAGTATAAGGTGTATGTATGTTCCATCACATGAATCCACAATAAAATTTGTTGTGGTGGAAATAGATCATATACGAAGAACTAATACGAATAAGAGTTGCTTACTGACGGAGAGCGCCACAATCCATATACAAATCACCTCCTTCAACGGCAGCCCAGTTTGAAGCTCTTTCTTCTGATCAACACAACACCCAGGACAACTTTCATAATACACTTTCTTCAAAAGAGGCTTCTCAAACACAATGTCACCCATGTTGTACAAATCACCAAAAGAAACTGAAACTCAGCTACCCAAACTCACTTCCAAAAGCCCACAGATTGATACTTAGAAACACACACAATCTTCCAAATGATCTGACTTTAATCAACTTAAAAAGAACGCTATCTACAACAGCACATAACATCACTGTTCATGTGAGCTAATGGAGAATCAAATTATAGTCACTGCTGTGGTTCAGACATTACATCGAACACTTAAAGTGCGTTAACGTGCCAACATATATGACAAAGGTACATCGATTGGTCCGATTCTACTGCCGCCCTCGTAGTATTATCGTTTTCATCTCCCACTTTCAAAAAAAGATTCTAATTGCTGAAAGTGACAATCGGCAATGGAGAAAAGATTAATTTTGAAAGAAAAGATTGTAAAAGTCGTGAAGAACATGAAATTTGTTATAATTAATCAAATATCATGTGTTTAGTGTTTCAATTCATGCAAATAAGGGTGTGTATCATATGAAGTTAAAAAAAAAAAAAAAGGGAAAACACGGGTATAGCACCTCATATAACGTTTTCCTTTTCAATTGGGTTGATAAACAACATATGCCATAATGAGATTTTTATATATTTTCTCAAGTTAAAAAATCAATTATATATTTTTTCTTTCTAAAATATATATACATTACATATTTGTTTTTTTTATTAAAATTAATTTATTTAATGATTATTTTACTTTGTTTTTACTAACGAATTTTTACATATTGATGTTTGATTATTGATATTGTTTAAAAATTTTGACAATTATGTTTTGTATTTGGAGATATAACTTTGATTATCGGTTATTGTTGTTTTGTAATAAAGTCTTAAACGAGATGTAATTCTGTTGTTTCTATTTATATAAAATACTCGAACTTGAGAAAATATGTAATTAATGGTCTTAGGAAGTGTAATCTGTAAATTACTTTAGTGAATATGCGAGTAGAATAATCATTCAATAAATAATATCAATAAAATTGGTCAATATGTAATATATATGTTTAGAAAATAAATATATGTAATTTATTTTAAACTTGGGCAAATATGTAATTAATGATTTTAGGAAGAGAAAATATGCAAATGCCGTCACGATAATTACGCTTAGGGTCCATGACTAGGCGCCTAACATTGGTGCATACCAACTAAAATAGACACCAATCAAAACATGACATGTCATCTTTTTATTTTATGTCAACTGTTTCAAGTTTTTTATAACAGTTTTAAATTACTTTTAATATCTCTGTATACTTCTTCAAAAGACATATACATCTTTTTGTAGTTTATGTCATCTTCTTTTTGTTTTGGTAAATTGGATTTTAATAATCCAAACTATTACCTATTAGCCGATAATAATCCATATTATTTATTTAGCCGGTAACACTATTAAGTTTCACTTTTAAACCAACAACACTCTCGGTGATATAATTTTCAAATTTTTACGCTTAATTTGTATCTATTTTAGCCTCAATTTAGCTTGTATGTTTCTTCATTTCGTTCATAATTATTGTTGCGAACCGAATCGAATCCAAATCAAACGCAAAAAACTGAAAATTATGTCACTAGGACTATTGCTGGTAATAAAAATGAAAGTTGGGAGTGTTAACGGCCAAACTGATAGTATGGATTATTATCGGCTAATATGTAATAATTTTGATTATTAAAATCCAGTTTTCCTTTTGTTTTATATGTAAAATGTTGTTTTGAGATTTTTTTATAAGGTTCCTTTTGTTAAAACCTCTCAAAAGAAAAAAAAAATTATATCCCTTGAGACTCTTTAAATATTAAATATTTCAGTTAATATTATAAGCTTGTAGTAGAGGAAACTAGGAGTTTGGCAATGTTGAGCATCTACCGTATTTGAGACATGCCATATGTTTATAGATATCGCTTAACAGGATTATTGCGTTAATTTTTTTTTTTTAAAATAATCATAAGTTGTCTTGTTAAATGGTATTTCAATTTATTTTGTTCAAAGAATTTCATGAGAATTTATATTAAATTAAATTATCAATTACGTTTGAATAAAGTATAATAGTTGTTTTAAGAGCAAAAGAGTTTTAGCTTTATCTGATGAGGAACTGTGGACTATTAATCTTTAAACGAAATAAATGGTTTCTTTTTAGAATTGAAAACGAAGAAAAGTGTTGAGTGAAATGGTGGCGCTTAAGTCAAACGTGCACGTCCTAATGGTCGCATAGATGGTTGGTCGTATTCAGTTTGAAATTTCTTTATAAAAATCAAGCAATATTATTAAAAGTCAGGACTATTGTTGCATAACAATGTTTTAACAAGGCTATATTCGTAACCATTTTTAAGGAAAAGAACTGAATTACGAGATAGTTATGAAAGTAAATTATTTTTTATGCATTTGCGTTTACAATTACTACCAATGACATGTGACCCCATAGCTCATCTCTTTCTTTCTTTGTCAATTGTTTTTCACCAGCAATCGTATCAATCGTTAGCTGAAAAGTTTTACTATGAACTGCCACAAGAGGTCCTTTTCCGAAATAAAGAACAAGGCATAGAAGCTTTCTTATCTACTTTCGCTCACATATCCATCTTTTCATAAATACCGACTCATATTCGTGTGACATGTGACCATGATTCACGTATCACTTATTCACACAAGTAGTGTCATCATACACCCCCTATTATGATGAAACTCTATACAGTCAACACAACTCACATAAACCTTAAGATATTAAGTATTACTTGTTACATAAACATACGGACCCAACCGCCCCCCACCCCTTAAATCCTCATCCACAACCATAGCCCCAGATGTTAGTGTGGTCAACCATCACACCCCAGTGACACCCAAGGAACTCCGGCAAAACCTGAAGAACTCTGACCGCAAAGACAATGACCACATCATCATTTTTCTCATCAATTTACATCCACCCTTTGCGTTTCCACAACCCATCTCCAAAAGACCCAAATCAAGTAGATTCGAACTTTCAGGTTCTTGCAAAATGGAAGATTTTGAATTATTTTAGAAATTTCTATATTCTTCATTCTAAATATATGACAGGACAGGACTTTCTGTTGTTAAAAGAAAATTTTGAAATACACTATTTTTTGGAAAATGAGGGTGTTACGGTTGATCAATGTTACTCAGAAATCTCACATTCCGATGCGCCTATTCAAACTCTCTATCTGTAGCAGTATTGAATATTGATTGTGTTATGTTTTAAACAATCTAAGATATAAACTGACGATAAAATCATAATATGCACTTGACCAGGAAATACTAGAAGCATTACAGCAGCAGGAAGATATATTAAAGCTGGCATATGTTATTATTGGTCAAAAAATCCTACTACACTAGCTGGGCAAAGGAAATGAACTAAAGGGGTAACTTGTACAGCAAACTATGAGAAAATAAGCAATATTATTGTATATGACAACATGAGAAGAGGAGAAATAAAAGTAAGACTATTAAATATTATCTTGAATTAAATGAATTTTTCAAATTTTCCCATGTTGAAAGACCTTCAGGATGAATATGAACAAAATATTTCACAAACCTGGCATCAGAACATGCGAGGATGGTGCTTAATGATAGCTTGGGCTTTGCTGCACCTCTCTCAAGCAACCATAAATACATAGAAAACCTGAGATTTATCCTCTGGATATCATAACATAAGTATGATGGAAACACCACAACAGCTTCCAATGGATAACCTAAATGATTCTGCAAACAATCGATCTTTTTCTCAAGAAGATCTTTTGTTTGGTTTAACACCGAAGGGGCCCGCTTAATCATGCTTGCAACTACATTATAATCAAGTCCCGCTTGCACTAAACAATCAAATCTTTCCTGTAATTGGTCTCCTCTGCCCCGGAACTTTTTTAGGGCTTTTGATAACTCATCAGAGTTTTCAATATAACCCAGTCTTAATAAGAAGTTCTTCCTCTCCACAAATGTATTGGAATCTTGATTTTCGGTTGCTTTAGTGTCAGACTTAGTAGCCAAATTGATCAACATCAAAGGGTCTTTCTTTATAGCTCGACGTAATTCATCTTTTCGAATTTTCAAACTGTTCATAACGGTAACTGGCCCTTTCAAAGAATTAGAACCAAGAATTTCCATATGGGTAGCAACAATGTTTGCAATCCCTTCTGTTTCCATCCCGATTTCAAGCAAGAAACACAATGCTGTCCAAAGATTCTTTGCACACTTTGATGATAAAATTTGGGGATTTTTCAACAGAAGGTCGTAAATTTGGTTCATTTTAAGCCCTAGCTTTATTAGTTGACCGACCAGCACATATATCAATTTTCCTGAGACTTCAAACAGCAATGTGGGGTTATCAAGAAACAGAACTTTCATCTGTTGATCGTTGTAACCCACTTGCACAAGAAAACTCAAGGTGTCTAACATTCTATCCCAATTCAATGTGGTTCTCTCGGATATGTAACTACCAATCCATTCATTTCCAAAACCCAACCCTTTCAGCTTATCAAGAACTACAAGAAACTGATTATCAATACGCCCAATCAAGAGTGAAGGGCAGCATGTTACCAGTTTAATTACGGTTGACTTGCTAAATCCTAATTTCTCATAAGCCTTAAGTTTCATAGACAGCACACCATGGTCATATCCAAATATCTCCTTTGCTTCCTTATACATCCTGCCAATCTTTGTTCTAGGAATCCCGTAACCACACAGAACATGAAAATTATCAAGCAAGAGACCATCATCCCCCAAAAATATCAACGATTTAGGAAGTAATGACGGGAACTCGATAGGATTCAGACCTAAACTCTCCAAGAATGGTTCATACTCGTTAATGGGATTGTAACGAAAGTACTTTGACAAAGCTCGCGATACATCTTGATCGTTATCAACCACAGACAGCAAGTTCTGAATAAAATGAGGGGAGTTCTTGCTAATGTGCTCTGCATCAGTGAAATGAAAGCCTCTAGTGAAATGCAAATAATCGAAAAGTGCAGTTTGTGCCTCTGTTCTCACAACCCGCGAAATCCGATTACCATTGACACTGGCTTGCGATTGATGCGAACAAACAACTGCACTTTTTACTTGATCTGTAGGTTCTGATACGCAAAAGTTTCGCCTTTTAATCGATATAAAAGATGACCCATTTCCGATACAAGCATTTCTACAAACAGTTGGTGGGCAAAGCACATAATGAAGTTCAGAAATCATCACAGGGATCCAAAATAGCCTATTAGTGATCCTGCGAATCAGCATAGCAAATTTCACAATACCCAGAAAGCATTCTGCGAAATAACAAGAGGGTGCTCAGAAATTTCATTGTTTACTAGCATTTTTACATTGGTTTTCAGCTCAGATGTAAGCAATTGATATTAATGAAGCAAGAATATATAACGGAAAGAAAAAGAAATTTATAGGAACCAACATTTTCACTTACAAGGCATTGGGTTTCTTCAATTTGAATGTGGAAAGTAATGTCCATATTGGATTGGGTAATCTGATCTTGCGGAAGAAGCTGCGATGGACGGTTCTTGAAAAGCCCTAATTTTAAGGTTTGAGCTTATATTATTGTACATCCCCACGTTATGGCTCCCTTCATTTAGACCCCTTATGTATGGTTTAGGACTATATATTTTTTTAACCTAACCTTTACTAAAGTTTGTTGCTTGATTATTTTAAAGTAAAGTAAGTATAATACAAAAAATATGTGTTTTTTGGCGGGCAAAAAACATAAGGCTTAGATTGCATTAAATCCTGAAAGTTTAATTATTTATCACGCTAAAAAATAAAGGCGTTTAAAATTCGTTGAAATTACAATTTGACTATTGAAGTTTTTTGTGCGGTTTATAGTTTGCAACATGCAACCAACCTTCTATCTTATTTATTTATTTTTATTTTTGTAATATGTAGTGATGCATGTCAATGGTATTCATGAACCGTCTTTAAATTTTTAATACGAGCTAACGACTTTAAACAAATGTTTCAATCGTCAACTTGAATTATTTTGGCTAGCTGACCGATCCAACCAAGCCAAACGATTTGGCCTGGATTTTTACTTAACATTTACATTTTGATTAAAGGCACCACCATATAAGAAATTGACACGAGTTCTAATCTTAAATGTATGGAAAAAATTTCTCAAAAGTTATTAGTTTTGTTACTTCTAAATATGTAAAATTGCATCCAAATTGTTTGGGAAAATGATTGTAAAGTAAAAGCACCAAATTTTATACGAGTTCTACCAAAAGAAGCATGACAAGCCATGGACAAACCGTGGAGGGTCTCTTCGCTTTTAAAAAGTTGTTTGTGACCCTATTTAATAAGACATTCTTTCTAACACAACGATCAACCTCCTGCAAAAAGTTCTAACAAAGACCTATTGTAATTTTCATATTTAAATGCTTATATTGTAATTTGTAAGTGTTGATCCCTACTAGGGTTTGGAAGATTTTGTTAAGGTGGTTGACTAGATAAAAGAAGTTGTTGATCCCTAAGAGAGTCATTATGGAGAATAATTAGCAATCGTTACCAAACCTATTAGCTTAGCTAGACAAGAAGAAGCAATCGTTAATATTAGTGAAGTTGTAACAATGATCTCAAACGGTTTAAAGAAATAGTTTTATTGTAGACAAATTTTTCATCAAATATAAAAAAGTAAACTGAAAAGGTTTAGCTAATATTCACACGAACAACAATAATCATTTATTGTTATTAAGCAATGTTATCTCTCATATTCTAAAGTGATCTCAACTTTTTTCACATCAACTATCTTGTTTCTTTTCATATATTTAACATTAAGTGCCGTTGCTATTCATCAAACTTTGACATTTGTTGATAATTCGTCGGGAATCATTTTATTAAAATCCAATATGGTTCTTTGAAGACCGGATAAAAGCTTCTTTTTAATATTTTCATCATCCTTTTCCTCGCTTTTATTTCAACAAATATCCAACAAGGAAATGTTAAATTTGCCCTACATATAGCAAAATAAGAAGCTAAAGCATCTGCAATCACGCTTTGACTTTTTCGAAGGTCAAATGCGCGAAAACAGCTTCATTGACTGCATTCATTGTAGTAATTATCACTTATAACAGAAACAAACCGCTCGAGCCAAGGAAGCTGGTGGAGGTCCTTGATTGTGCTGTCAATGTACGAGGTGTCATCATCTGCACACGAGGATGGTGATTCACATGGGTTCGTGTGGTGGTCGCTCAGGCTAAACCCGCCTGCAAGAAATCTTTGAATCAATGCAAGTTGTGATCTTTCTTGATCAGAGTAAGTATCCATCATGTTTGACAGTGAACCAAAAGACTCCCATGCCCATTCCTCAAACTGTTGAGTCGGATCGGATTGAGTGCTAGAGGTAAGGGTAAGTTGGTCATTTTCTTCTTCCTCTTCCTCTCCCCACATGGCACATTCACATGTTTGTTGACCATTCAGATATTCAGCACCGCAAGAATAGCAGAACTCGTGTCCACACCTGCATAAGTACATGCACCAGTTTTGTACATGAATTCCTAAAGAGGAGTTGACAAATTTGACACAAATCAAGGGGAGTCGACAATAAGCAAGTTAAACTAGAGGTTGCAATGGTGTCATGGTGGCAAGTTGAATCGTTGCACTTGAACACTATCTATATATTTATCTATTTTAAGGAAATCAAACCTAACCTGCACATACTTCAAATCATGTAGCCCGAACACGACCCATTGAACTCATTTATCTAAACAAGTCAAACCAGTTGATATGTTTCAAATGGGTTGTTATCAAGATGTCAGTGTTTTAAAGGGGTTGCAATAAACGAGTTAAACAGTGTGAACAGTTTGGTAGGTTGGCCTATTCAATTAAATGCGTTGATGGTTAGACAGATCAAACCCGAACATGGTCCCATTCAATTAAACGGGTTCAACATGTCAACAAGAACACAACATGTTTATTAAACAGACTAGATATGATAACCCAAACTTGATTGTTTTCGTTTCATGTTTCTGGTTGTGTTAGGAATTGCCACCCTTAGTCAAGCAAGATCATCTTCATCGACATAATTTTGTTCTCCATTAACATCAATTGTCATACTTAGACTTTCAAGGTCAAACTTTTTCAAGCTTAATACGAATTTACTTAGTTTTTATGTAATAATTGTTACGAACATCTTTCGAAAAAGGTCAAAAGATCATACCAGCAGGTCAAATCATAGCAACCGTGGGTTAATTCAATCATCCTTTCACACATCTGGCATCGTTTCCATCTTCTATTCTCAACAAGACAGTCGAAAGCTACATTACCATCAATGGGATCCATCTCCACCGTTGAGCCTTCTTGAAACTTGTCACAATTAACTGAAGAATGCCACCGGACCCCACATTTCACACATACAAGTCTTCTACAAACAGGGCACTTGACACAATTACTTGTCGCGTCTACATCAATACTAGGATCAAAAAGAACCGCACAATTAGTAAAAGGGCAGTAAAATTTATCAGACGCACGAGCATTTGGTTCCAAAAGAACTTCCTCCAACGACATAAAAGAGCCAACAGGAAGAAACGACTTATGTTCAGGGGCAGAGATGTAATATCTGCATTTGGGGCTCGGGCACCTAATGGGAACCTCAGATAGCCCAACTTTTTCATCAACATAAGCCTTCAAGCAATGGGAACAGCATTTGTGTGAGCATTTCAGTGTGACCATCATGAATGCTGGTTTATCTTCACAACAGACTAAACACTTTTCGACAGTTGCATCGCCTTTGGCATCATGAACGACCCCAATTGCCACTCGCGCCAAATGCAATGCAGGCTCAAGATTGACATCAAGAACACATTTTAGGACAAAATGTTCAAGATTTTTAACATGTTCTAGTATTCTTTGCTTCAATGCCATAAGAAGTGGACTCTCAACCATTTCATTATTTGTAATCTGTCAAAAGATGATTGTTCACATGATATCAAGATTTCATATGCTTGAATATGATGATTATACAAGACACAAATAATCAAAATCATCAAAATTAATATTAGTTGAAAGAATTGACTCACCTGATCGAATAAGATATGCGAATTGGTAAATGCATACACCCTTTTGATGTTATTTCGAATGGCTTCATATAAACCATCCATTAAAGCTAGATAATCAGCTACTTCTTCATCAACCACAAATTCAAGCTTTTTCTGGACCTGAAACACGGGAACATTATCACATCCTTCCAAGATTACCCCAATTCCACTATTTGCAGGTTCAGAAATTGATACACCCTTGAAGAACATTCGAACAGAAAATTCATCAAGTTCATCATCATCATTCTTCATCTCTAACTTCACAATTTCTTCCAATTCCTCTTCGTCTCCACAACAACTTCGAAACTCATCATCATCTTCAAATTCCGACTGAATTACATCCGCCATTTTCAAATATCAAGTTCAAACCCTGTAAAATCCGCACAAATACATCAAATTCGAATCTGATTTGTGTAATCTCTTCAAATTAAACAAAACCCAGATCACAAATTCTACAAAATTCAAAACCCACGTTAAAACCAGTGGCTTTGAACACATATGCTTCCAATTTTCAATACTGTCAATGATCAGCAAACTGAAAAGGGAATATGAACTTGAAAAACATAAAGAATGTGAGGTAAAGTGAAGCTTCCATACCTGTGTAATGATGAAATTAGTCCTAAATTCATAAACAAATCGTTCTGAAGGAATAATCTTTAATCTGAAATCAAATCACAACAAATCACTGATGTATGATCCTTTGTCTATAATAAGAATCAAGAACCCTAATCTGACAAAACTGTCGCTTCTTATTTCCACACAAAACCACTTTTTTACTTTAATTTTATAATAAAATCTAAATAATATTATTATTAGAAAGTTTGAAATCCGATTTCTTGCACTGGGGAAAGGAATAGAATCATCGGTTTCTGTTGGGTTTTGGCGTAATGTGGAAGCGAAATGATTAAATTTATAAGTTTTAAACAAGACATGTGAGATTATTTGAAGAAGTTTGATCTATTTAAGTTTACAAAATATTGTAGTTTTATAGTTTTGTGTACATATTTGGTATGTTAGTTATTTACGTGATTTTAAAATTTATTGACGCTTTAATTTATTCGGACTCATTTGAAGATAAGCCAAAACATTATGCTGTGATGTGAAGGATGAGCCAGTTTGGTCCCAATGGTTTTCGTTCATCATAGATGTAGACCTCTTGATCCGTGACTTGATGTTATTAGCATCACCACTTAGTTCGTCTACAAAATTATTATTTTACTATTAAATACAACATAATCTTATAGTTTTAAGGTTTTAAACTTACACTTGTTGAGAGGGCAAACATCAATGCCGATAAGTTATATTAAAATAGGTCATCTACAAAAAAATATTGTCATAATATTAACGTTGCTATTCATATCATTTAGGAAGAAAAATCCAAACACTAGTTGGCGCCTACGTTGTCGGTTTGCATAGCACACATTAACCCACACGGAAGGCATTCGAACTACCGTCTCTTAAGAGTCCAATGGGTTTTTGTGCTTCTTTTTAATTTTTTGGTCTCTGTTATTATTTAACTAAGTAAATTTTAAAATGCTAAATCAAAAAAATTTAATTAATTATAATGCTTTTGAAATGTTAAATTAAATAAATTTAATTGTAAGTTTATTTTTATTTTTATCTCTTATATTATTTAACTAATATTTTTTTAATCATACAACTAAATAATGTTTGAGATACTAATTTAATATTTTTAATTATAAATTTAAATAGATCACGGTTCTACAAGATTTTTTCTTTTGGTGATACGAGTAATTAAATTGTAATATCGTCGTTTAATTAAACATATTTTATTGTAAATAATTTTTTTATTTTGTAGTATGTATTGTCATAAATAAAATACATTATTTTAAGCCACAATTTCATCGCGGCATCACGTGTGTGGATAGTTACTAGTTATTAATGGTCTTAAGAACTTTATATTTACACAAATAAACTTCTTATTAGTTTGAAAGCCTAACTTACACGTCCTCTAAACTTATTTCTAAATCTTTACAATAAGACTTGAATCTTATCACTTGTAAAGATGCACACATAGGTTGATTAAAAAAACCAATTCAGTGAGGTACCACTTCCGCTAGTGGTTAGTGCGGCCAAAACCAGTTAGGTTAATTACGATTGCTTAAACAGCTTTTACAAGACTACAAAAACTAGTTCCTCCCTAACCAAATTGACTACAATAAAGCTTAAACTACAATTATGATCCTTTACAAAACCAGTTCTTAAAAACATGTCCCACTATTGGTTCTTAACTAGTTTCAATTCAAAAACCTGGTTCTCTATTCACCTCTAACCACTTTTAAGGGACACCATATTAACACATTGATATCGTTAGATTAGATAACCTTTTGTAAATGTGAGAACTTTAGGTAGATAGCTTTAGCTTCTTAAAACATATATTCCAACTTATACAAAATTACAAATGTTGGTTCATGATGCATCAAAAACACTATGATTCAAACACAAACATTAACATACAGGCTACAAAAAGGCGTTCCATTTTGACACCACATTAGCAAAAAAACAAAAACAAAAAACAAAATAGCACTTCTAGAGTCAAATAACATAACTTGAAACGCATAAACACTAAACCCTAAACCTTAAGCGTCATGCACCTTTATTTCTTCATATGTATGTTTTTACCTCTAATATTAAGGCACGTAAGAGTGTGTTAAAAATCCATTAAAAGAAAGAGTTTTACGAGTATTTGCGGGCTTTAGTCTTTGACCCGTTCCTCATTGTGGGGGAATACATTGACGAAGACAAACCGCGATGAAGCTCAGCCTTGTCCTTGGTAAAGGCTCTTTGGACATCTTCTTTAAGCTCCACAAATCGTGCCCTTTTGATTTCTTGCTCTTCTAAAGTACCCTTCTCCAGGATAAAAAGATCTTGTAGATCGTCCTCCATGAACTTATCAAGAACTTCTGAACAATGAGGGAAATATCGCCTACCCATTTCCACTGCATCCAAAGAAGAAAGAAACTTCTTATTAGAGATCGGATCCTACTTACGAATGGATCTTCTCAGGTTATGTTTTATCTCTAAAAAACAAGTCCAATTGGTCGAAAGTCAACCTAAGGGCATTCTGTAATTAATCATAAATAAAAGACTGTCTTTTTACAAAAAAGCAAGTTCAAACTATTGGATATAAAGTGTTATAGTTCAATCCCAACCACATTCATTTCAACTTATATAAAAAAATTACCTATTTTGACCCAAACACATCTATCTTGCCACCTCTAGTAACTAGCAGTAAGAATTTTAAAGTGTGAGTCTTTTCGGATTATGTTTCATCTCTAGTAAACACAGATCCAATGGGTGGAAAGTCAACCTAAGGGTATATCTGTAATTAGTCATAAATGAATATCCTTTTGGTTTCAGTTCACATCCGAACCAATTTATTTCTACCTATATAATAAATTACCTATTTTGACCCAAACCCATCCATTTTGCCACCTCTAATTAAATAACAGTAAGAATTTCAAAATGTACCCGTCTTTGAAAGAGCTTCCATTCTTGAAAGCAATCTTTTGTTCTGCACCAACGGTGTCTCGTTCAAATCCATCTCCCTTAAATTACCATTTGACCCTCTTGATGCCAATAGGCCTGGATACTGTGAGGTCATTTGGGCATGTGCAATTTCCATTGCCAGTTTTGCTTCTGATGGAAATAATAGTCGTGCAAACGCCACTGTAAAACACACATGACATATAAGTTGACATGTAAGCACCAAGTGGACATTTTTTTAAAATATAAACCACATGCTACATCAGCACATTCTGACCTACATCAGCATCTTTCACAACGAAAAATGCCAGCTCGGCCATTTTAGTAATTGTCCCACACAAGGAAACGATAAATTTTCATGAAAAAATGATGGAAAAGAATTCACCTCGGTTTTCTAGGTACAGTAACTTCATATGCAGATCATCAGCCACTGCTGAAGAACACACAGAAACGTCCCCTACCATTGGGTTCCTCTTAATCTCCCGCTCCAAAACATCGATACATATGCGATCTTTATTTGTTTCTTTCCCGTGCTCGGTTTTCACGTGATAATCCTTAGGCCTTGTTCGTCTCCTGCAAATACTAACAGCACTTTGTCCATCAGCAGTAGTATCTGATGCGCGCGCGCCTTTGTTTAAGATGGAAACAACAAGTGATGGTTCTTTACGCATGGCAGCAACATGAAGCACAGTGTACCCTCTAGAGTTTCTAAGATTAACATCTGCACGATTTAGATTAAGAATCTCCTTAGCTACTTCTTGATTACAATACATGACCGCATAATGAAGAGCACAAGCTTCATCTAGTGTAATCTTGGATTCATCTAAGATCATCTTCACAAGTTCAATATCGTCACAGTCTAATGCTTTGTGTATGCTTTTAATTCTCTTCTCACGTAATGCACCCTCGGATTCGACTGTATGCTCTTCATCTTCTTGGGAGATGTTATGAAGGGATTTGATGTTTTGGGCAACTTCAAATGGAAGCTCTTTTTCAATGGAAATAGCATCGAGATTTGACCGTGTCACTCGGTCAATGCACCGAGATAATACGTTCTGCAATTGGCAGTGATAGGCCACAACAAGAATTGGGGTCACGTCTTCAACGAGCGCCTTGTCCACAAAGTTGAGAAGACGCCGCTGCAAAAGTACAACATATATAATTATCACATCATTTTTGTCACTTGAATTGCTCTTTTGATTCAAGATTGACCAAATCTTGTATTCAAGACAGACAAGGGATGTTCACAGTCAAGTTGACCAACACAAACTCTTTTGACGATTTTTATAAATAATTCGTTAACTAAATATCATTAAAGATAAATATGTAATTATATAATATCAGAACTTATAAATACAGTGATCTATAAGGTTGTAAGCATTTGAACATACTTGATCAACGTTTGACCATTTGAAGTCAATTGACTTGTATGAGATATAAGAGATATAACATAACCCAAACCGACCCAAATAATATCAGCACCCCCATATATGTTTACATAAAATGATAAAAAAACATCTGCCCGCATTCTGGCGTAGTTTTCTAACTCGACTTTGCATGTCAAACAAGCTACTTTAAATTATATACACGTAGTTTTGAAGAAAACTCACTAGCTATGCCAAAACATAAGGTAAAAATATTATACATGTGAAAGATAAATCTTTAAAGAAAATGTGACGCAGTAATGATAATCATGATCTACTAAAATACAAGTTTGACATAGCAAGTTAAATGAAGTAACTAAGAAGAACAAGATTAGTCGTATACAAAAAAAAAAGCAAGGGAAATGTCGTATTCAAAGACTTCCTTTGCAATCATAAAAAAGATTGGGTGGAACACATGCTTTTTTTATTGCATAAATGCACTCAAACTTCCAAGATGATCATGTTAAAACTTTGAAATGGTCAGTTTTTAGCAAAAAACGCTCACAAATGGATCAAATGGCTTAAGGTCCCCAATCGTATAACTAAGTTCATACAAACTCCTTATTACCAAAAAGTTGAATAACATAAAATACAGGTAAGAACTAAGAACTCATCAACTGGAACAATTTAAAGTCAGGTTAAAAGCCACCAATTGTGATTAAATTTAATATACTAACTACTACGAAAAAAATTTGAAACAAAAAGCCAGAAAAGACATTGGCGGGTCAACCCAACCTACCTTCCCCCATTACATTTAATATATTAACAATTGTGCGAAAAAGCCAGATAAGACATTGGCAGGTCAACCCAACCTGCATCCCCCCTAAACAAACAACAACTTAAGTCTTCAACTGAAAACAAACTTATACATCATTCTACATGTCCTGTGGTCAATGAGTTAAATCATCCAAATCAGTTCATACTTGTATTTCAAAACAATCACATAAAAAGCAAAAATATGAGCAACCATACCTGAAAAAGTGAAACTAATTCCGGAACTAGAAACACTGAAGATGCATAAGTCAACTCAACAGCAAAGTTAATAGCCGGCCGACAAGCATCATGGTGGCACCCATCATCAACACAAGTTGAAACCTCCAGTGGAGATGGTCTCAGTTTCCCCGTATAAACATAGCTTAAAAATATAAGAAAAGCATCATACCCAACACTCCCATATGGCAACAAATCACTCATGCTATATTTAGGCTTACCATCATTTTCTACACAACCTTTATTTTCCTTAAATAGATCACTAAAGAACTTACTTCTAGCAGCTAAAATACACCGATGTATGCCTAAGAAAGACCCTCAACTACAACTTCAGCATCACTATAGCTGCAATCCGATTCAGAACCAGAATCGACTAAGAGCTTCTCTAGGTTGGTGCTGAGCTTATTTAAGCCAATGATTTCGATATTTGACCGTGGCTCGGGGATTGATGATGGTGGCAATGGCATGGTGTAGCTGGTTGAGCCATTGGATATGTGTGAAGATGAGGTAAAGCTTATGGATGATGATGGTTCAGATGAATTTGCCATTGATTCAATCAAAGTGAGTGATGGCAAAACTACATAAACAAGATTAGGGGTCTGACTTTATCACAAACGGGTCAAATCATAAACTTTCATAGCTAACAAGAACTCAAACCACAAAGATAGCTTTTTTATGATCAAGATAGATTCCCAGAAGACTTGTGAGAAGAGAAATGGCAAAATTACATGAGCAAGATTATGGGTTTAACTTTTTCACCAAAAAGAGTTCAAAAGATGAAGCTTTTATACCCAAAGAACAAGAACCCAATCTTCAATGAAACAATTATATACATCCAAGAAACATCTTCTTTGATTCAGTTACAAAGAGAATATAATGGATCAAATCAAACTTTATACATGTTCAAGAAAAAAGCCAAAGTCAAAGTCAAAAACTCAAAGAAACTCTTATATGCACATACCAAAATATCAAGAGAAACCCGCAAGCAGCTGGATCTGAATCAATCCCAACAATCCCCAAATCAATTCATCTTAATCAAAACCTAATAAAACCTCCAACTTAGCTCGAATCCGCTATACCAAATCAACAAATCGATCACCAAAAACCCTAATCACCAAATCAAATCATCATCTTTCCGATTTGCATCAAATGCCCACAACAAATAATCACTCAACAAGGAAAACCCATGTGGAATAACACCAAAAGTAACTTCAAGAAACAGTAAAAACGCAATCAAACCAACACAGTTGCAGTAAAAAAGCTTCAAAGAACCTGCAAAGAAGCTATGGTGCGAGAAAGTGGGAAGGTTCGTTGGAAGCAAAGAGAAAAGGGGTTTTCTTGTAATTTGATAAATTGCTTGTCGCTTTGTTGAAAGGGTTGAGATGAGGTGAAGCAGTTGAGGTGACGACAGTGATGGCGTAAGGGTTGTTAACGCGTTTAGCATACGCAGCACACGACGTCATTGTTGATGAAGTTGCATCAATAATTGGATTAAAAAAATATTACGCACTCCAATCTTTGTGTGAATTGCAAAAATGGTTCTTGTACTATTAAAGAACTTGCAAGATCCAGTTTTGAACTTCTGAAATTATTTTAAGTAGACACTTGCGCCACTTAAATTATTTCTAAAATCATATCATATGTATGTATGTAACTCAACTTTTACTTTCAACCACTTATAAAAAAACGTTAAATTAGATTTTAATAATCCAAACTATAACTTGTTATCCGATAATAATCTATACTATCAAATTGTTCGATAATAATCCCAACTTTCAATTTTGTTACTAATGGCAATCCTAATAGTATAATTTTTATTGATTTACACTTGATTTTCACTCGTTTTTTTTATTCATTTCTACAGTCTCTCTGTTCCATTTACAATCACCAAGATGAGTAAAATCAAGTGGAAATCAAGTGTAAACAAATAAAAAATTATGCTACTAGGATTGTCATTGCTAATAAAATTGAAAGTTGAGATTATTCTCGGATTATTTGATAGTATGAATTATTACCGGCCAATAAGTGATAGTTATGATTATTAAAATCCAATCTGCCTTAAAAAAAACATTCTCACATTTTAGTATCTTTGACTACATGCTCTTTGATTTCTAAAAAATATTCAACATGCACTACTAGAAAATAGACTTTTAATGACACGCGAATTATGACACGCACTGATTTTATGACATGCAAAAGTGTGTTTATTTGTGAAAGTTTTTTGTTTAATATGTTATAACATGGTTATGTTCATGACTGCTCTATCATGCCATGGTGGATGTCCTACAAGAAAGAGTATACTGCCCACTGCACTTAATATGCATACCTGCTAAGAGACTAAGATATGGGAGATTATGATTGATTCCATAAAGAAAACTAGTGATTGGTTTGCTTTCATTCTTCTACCTCTTGTTCTTGTTTAATTTTTGTTTTTTAATTTTGTTCATCTAGATTTATTTGGTGTATAGTTTAATTTAATTATGGATACACATGAAGATGTTCGTGCAGGAGGTGTTTAATTTTCATTACACAAGGTATAATCTCTCTATGAACTTGTTATTATGTATGTTAACTAACTGTACTAAATAGTCTTAATGCGCGTTTCATATGCTTTGTAAATCCAGATGAAATGCTTATAATAGTAACTTGATGGCAATAATGTAAAGGAAAACCCACTTCAACAGCAGCCTTGCCTAAATGAATACTTACGCAGTCTTGACATCTTTGATCTTTTAAGTTTATACAAATATAATTTCATGTGATGTAATTATTTTTGCTTCTTAACATTTAAATATTATAAATTTTGTTCTGCATCATCACCAAATTCACCTTAGATGTTGCATCTAACTTACTGAAGCACTTGGGACAACCATTAAGTTATCTAGACCATTTAAAAGGAGCCATTTAGACATTGGTTTTGCTTTCATCGGTTTCTCTTTAAAGTTAGTAGTAAGTTTTAGTTATATATGTTCTGGGATTTCTCTACTTCCATATGATGGAAGTAAATCATTTGAAGCTTGAATATCATATCAGGTGTTTTTTATTAGTGTTAAAATCACATTGTAATTTTATACTCTTGGTATTTATTTGATAACTATTATTGTTGTTATTATCATTAATCATTTACAAATTCAAACACATATTTATTGTTTTGTTACTCTTGCAGCCTATACTAGCAGTTATGTACCTGGTATAATACATGCCCTCTATTGGATATTGGTTAAGGGACAAGGTACAACTTTTATCATCTCATTTTGATACGAGCTACATTTCCTGCATAGTTTTTATCATCTCATCTCGTGAGAAAAATTGCACTATAGTTATATGTATTAGAGAGCCTTTGTTCAATTTGATACGAGCTACATTTCCTACGACGATTATAGCATCCAATTAAAAACTAATTTAAAAATGAAAACTTTCAGACGCTCTCAATGGATCCAAATAGTCACTATGTCATACCTAGACTAAAATGAAGTAACCTGAAATAAAATTGTGTCCTTGTTGCTTAAGTTGGGCTATTAGTTAACTTGCTTTTCGACTTGCTTCACTACGTTTCTATGCTCTTGAAATAATACAACCATTACATTCAACATTTAGTATATTCAGATCTTACTTGTTGTTTGGTTCTTTGAAAATACGGAGGAATTCATTTGATACTAAACAAATAAGGCAAGTTTGTCTATAGAAAGATTCACTCTGCACTGCATTTGATTTTTTTATTTTACATAGATTAATGCACATAAATATCAAACTTTTGATGGACTTGTATTGTATTATAACAATGGTAGTGCTAAAAGAATGTTGCTTGGGAAGATTAAGAAAGCTTTACACATACATATTGAACTTTTGAATGTAAACCTAATTGTGTTTAATTGAATTTGCTAAACTCTAATTTTATATGGTTTTTTTTTTATAATTTTCAGGTTGGAGTAAGGAAAGATGAGTAGATTGATGCTAACATTTATGAAATTTACGGAAAATGGTCGTATTTTGTCGCAAACTTTATTTTCCGTTGACATTTTGTAGCGAATTTAGAATGGAAGGCTTTTAACTTTGAAATGTTACTTATGTGTTATGAAATATTATACGGAACAATGTTGTCTTCAATTATATATGTAGTTTATTTTGTATTATATTATAAAACAGCTATGACATGTTTGCAAATGGATAATTGCAGGTTTAAATGGTTGCGGGTAATATTTTTAAAACAATGACACGCATCTACGACACACAAATGCGTGTATTTTTATTTATGACAAAAACATCCTTGACACGCATTGCGTGTCGTAAACGTGTGTCAAGAATTGTGTCATAAACAGATGACACACAAATGCTTGTCATCTTCATTTATGACAAGGGCTTCCTTGACACGATTTTGCGTGTCATCTATACCCTTTATGACGTGTCATTAAATGTATATTTTCTAGTAGCGATGATCTTTTTTTAAAATAATTGATAAGTTACCTACTGAACTTTAAATCTTTAGAAGAACTTTTTTGAACTGCCAGTCAAATTGAAATTTATACGAAACTTTAACAAGAAGTGTACAAAGAGGACCACAATGTAAAAGAAAATTACACCAAAAATCCCAACGTAGATTACTGAGTTTCCACCTATTATTGATCCACAAGAAAAAGTTAGATTTGATTTCACCCAGTGCCTCTGACATGTCTTTGAAAGAGTTACAAACAATGTTCAAATGTTAGATTTATTATTGCAAACATATTATATATTCTTTCTTTTGTATCGCGATACTCACGATATAATCTTTAGGTCCTAAGCAATAAAATTGTGTATGTTTCTTTGAGCGTACGCAAGGGGGTATTTTCAAGCAAATTTTTAGTTTTTAAATACATTTAAGGGAACTCCTATCCTTTTCAATACACGAAATGTTGTATATTTCTCCGAGTATGAAGTTATTTTTCATTAACCATTCCTTGATAAACCCTTGTTTATCTTATAAAATTTTAGCATGATTATATAGATGTGTTCATAACCTTTATGAAAATGCAGTCGATGTAATCTTAAAGTTCAATTTAAGCAAACATCACTTAGATTAGCTGTAATAGCTAGTATATGTAGTCTCATTGTTGACTTAAGTAATAAAAGTTCATCTTGTTTTATTTGCCTATAATCTACAATCAATCAACGATCGAATCCTCATCTGTGTTAGTTACTTACATGATCGGTTACTGAAATTTAATTATATCTTGGTGTGGTTGATATTGTAGAGGAACTGTAATAAGATGAATAATAACTTGAAAAACTTAAGAGTCGCAAATTCGCTTTCAGATTAAAACTATTTAGGTTCACATCAAATGTTCAATCGGATAAAACTCTAGTTTAGAAATCAAAGTATGAATTCGTGTGTGTGTAAAGAGCGTGAACCAGAAGAGAAGAAGAAGAAGAGTGTGACCAATCTTGTACAAATTCGAAAAATGTTCAATCGGATAAAACTCAAGTTTTACATGCAAATTTTACTGTTTTAACCCTCGAGTTTGACATGTGAAATTTAGGGAAAATCAAATTTTCATGCATTTTTAGTAAAGCAATATTTACTAAAATCGACCCCAGCCAGGGGCTCTACCCCTTGGACCCCGCCAAGGGCCGCCGCCCATTGGACCCCGCTACCAGACCAGAGCCTTGCCCCCTTGAAACCCCCATTACTTATGAGGCATTCCATATCAAATATCATAATAAACTCAAACAAACATGCACTTCGCATCTCCTGACTTGTTTTATGGATATTATGATCATATTGGTCATTAATCAATCTAATTACGCTAAAATATCTAACAAATACAAGATCAAACAATGCATCAATTGTATATATTGTATATAACAGTCCACGTAAATCGAATCAATTATGTGATCGATTATTGAAATTTAATTATATGTTGGTGTGGTTGATTCAAGCTCAAACAATGCATCAATTGCATATATTGTATATAACAGTCCAGTAAATCGTATCAATATATTATTCATTTGGTTCTCGATGGATTGCCCATTCAAAAATTCACGAATTTGTTTTCAGCTATTCGAGTTACTCGTCCAGACAAAACACGTTTATTACGTGGGTTGTTACATTTTATCCATATTTTTATTGAGTGATTTTGTTTGTTTTATTGGTTATGATTTGAAGATGTTAGATATCAACGTACGCATAATTATAAGAATTGCATTTTACAATATGTGAACCTTTATGCACCAACAAACATTTTAGAAAATATATTAAAATATTAAAGACGACATATTCATCATGTTCATAAATTAACAAATTAACAAAAGACATGTTCTAAAAAAAGCCGTCAATTTTTTTGTAAGGAATCTCTCTCTTTTCTCGAGCATCATTCAATCAAATTTTAAAAAAGAATATTTTTTGTTCCTTTTCTATGTTTAGTACTTTCATTCCTAAATATAATTATGTTTGATGCATATATTTTTTACATCAAATTAAAAGGCGAACGGATAACAACCTGTAATGCTAGTCTTTTTGGATAGTAAAATTAAATCTTTTAAAATTTACATTCATAGATCTTGAGATGATTACATTAGTGTGATATCCGGTAATTTTCGTTACCAAACTTCGTTAGTTCCGTTAGGTCTTGCATACACGTGTCGTAAGCACACACTAGTTGTCGTTGAACGTTGGTGACTTAATAATAATTAATAATGATAAACAGATAATTATTTAACTAATAATGTGATTATTAAGTTGTGCTTATGTGACTACGCGATTAAATATTATGTGTGAATTTTATCGCGTAACGTGGAACGTGTGTATTTAATTCGTGTATTTTGTGACTAGTGAAAATAATGTATCTAATTATTATTGTTGATTAAAATTCATGGGTTTGTTGTTGAAAATGTTTAAAAAGTGTTTAAAAAGATTAGTTTTTATAAAATACAATTAAGGAGGGTTCATTTTAAAGTTTCCATAAAACAAATAATACTAAAAATCAAAACCCTAATTCCCCTAACCCCCCAAGTCGCGGCCGAAGCATCCCCACCCACATACAATCGCGATTTGAGCCAAGAACATCAAGATTCATCGAATTTTTGTGTCATTCAAGCATTACTAGTGATTAACAAGTGTTAATCATCATCTTTGCACACTTAAAGGTTAGTTTTTTTGTGGTTTTTCATGGATTTCGATGTATGGCCGAACCCTAGTCGATTTTGGATGCTTGAATGCCGAATTCTTGATGTTGGATGATTATGTGATGTTAGTTAGATTGTATTGATGCTAGTTTACGTGGATTTTGCAAGAAAGTTGCGACTTTGATGCGTTGTTCATAGGTTACTAATAATAGTAACTTTATTTGCATGAACATGATGATTGGATGATGAATTGATGTTGTTAATGTGTTTGTGATGATATATGGATGTTAGATTGATGATATTGATGCTAGAAACCTAAGAATGAATGATGTAGTTCATAGGTTACCAAAAGTAGAAACTTTTGATATTGAATTTGATGAATTATGATGAATTGGTGATGTAATGTGGTTGATGATGATACATGAGTATTAGATTATGATTTTGGTGCAAGAAATCTATGGATTAGGTAGTCTAGTTCATACCTTACAAAAGTGGAAATTTTTGTGTATGAAGATTTGTGTTTAGATGGTTTTGCAACTGTTTGATGAATATTTATGATTTTTATGAGCTAGATTGGGCATGTTATTGATGATTATGTGGGTAATTCATGAAAGAATAGATTTGGGATGTACTTTCCCAAAAGAGAAACTTTATTTGTACAAAATCTTGAATATGATGAGTTGGCATGTTTGTGACGTTAGGATCATGCTAGTATGTTCATGGATGAATTCTAAGGTGGTAGAATGTATTGTTTGGGTTGTATGAATGCTAAATTGGTTAGTTGACAGATTTGGTCTGTTTATGGGATTACATGGTAATGAGTCATATGGGTTATGATAGGACTATTGTTTAGTTTGTACTTGATCATGGTTGAATATCTTGGTTGGTATGAATTCTATTGATTAGTGTGATGATGATTGTTATATACGCGTGCGAATCTGAGGCCCCTACTTGGTAGGATTGGCAGGGTTTAGGGTGTGAAGTCGTGAGTGGCTTCACATGGCATGTTGTGCATGATCTAATTCTATATATGATGCAGTAGTTATGGCATAGTTATGTTGAGCATGATGATTATTTGAGATTCACATGACTTGTATGATAATCTGTTTGTATGATGATGTAGTTAGTACATGGGTTAATAAAGTGACATACGTGAACAACTTGTATGATAATCATGTATGATGTACTGCTATGTCTGATTGAAATGGAATCTCACCTATAATGTCACC
Source organism: Flaveria sonorensis (assembly GCA_025506505.1). Classification (NCBI taxonomy): domain Eukaryota; kingdom Viridiplantae; phylum Streptophyta; class Magnoliopsida; order Asterales; family Asteraceae; genus Flaveria; species Flaveria sonorensis. The sequence continues at coordinate 69,188,722 of CM046432.1, forward strand.
AACGGATCAAACGGGTCAACTGGGTCAATGTGTCTGGTTTTTCCAAAACCTTGAGTCCTTTGGTTTATAGAGCACTTAGGGTTTCATTATGATTCTGTGTACACGTACTTATGTACTTGCGTGTTTAGGTGACCTCTGAAGGTTGTCTTTCACTCTCTTTCCAAGTTAAGCTCTTAGGTTATTGCTTATGCACACCAGGTGAGTTCATGCCCCACTCTTTTACGTACTCTCTTTTGGGGAGATAGCATACTGGTTTTACAAACGCTTACTTTATATGAGTTGTTTATAGTATGATATAGTGCTGAATACCATGAAAGTCCTCACACTTTCGGATTGTTAATAATGATGATTAGTGGAAAATCTTGGGTAGTATTACTGGGTCTGACGAGCCCCACCTGTGCGACTCGAGGTTAAACGGGTGCAATTTTGTCCTAACACAAACATCGTCACGACCTGGTAAGTCGTGACGGGAGGCAACAAACGAAACACAGTCAGTTTCAATCGCGAAATCACTATGATTATTACTGATGAATATAGACTACCTATCTATTTCAATACACCTCTTATATTTTGCAACTATTATTGATTTATGATTAACGTAAACTCTTGAACTCACCAACCATTGTGTTGACTCTTTTAGTATGCTATTCTCAGGTTGAGGTTACCTTGCCTAGGAGCACGTGCACGGGTCAGCATCATTGAGTTGTCAGCATGATTGAAACTTTGTCTGGTTGGTTATTAAACATTTAAGTATTTGTTGGTATTACTTTGGGCGCGTGTGTTTGCGCAATTTACATTATATTGTTTTACTTTGGTCTTTCTGGTTTATTAAACGCTTCCGCATATTTTAAAGTTAAACTCTGATTTTGAATGTTTGTTCATATAGAGTCGTTCTGAGTAACTAATGATGGAGATCCTGGTATGTCACACGCCTCGCGGTAAAACCCCGCACGTGGATTTTGAGGGTGTGACAATTAGTATGTATGACTCACTAGACTCGACTAAGTAGCTTCACAGTCTCAATAAAAACCAACATTATCAAACGCAAGTGATATAAACACGTGTTATTATCCGTGCACGTTTTCTCATGTTTGAGAAGCAACTTTTATACAATGTGACCCACCATGAAGACATACTTATGCATAGTTTTTTTCAAGTTAATTGTTATTTTCGTCCCTGAGTTACGGTCTCTTTTGTCATTTCCATCCAAAATTATTTTTATTCTTTTGGGTCTTGACTTTTTAAAGTTGCTAATTTCATCCATTTTTGTAAACTTTGTTAATTGTGTTTATTATGTTAGGGGCATTTAAGTCATTATAACAAATGAAAACTTAATTTAAATGATTGGTATAATGACTTAAATGTTTCTAACTTAATAAACACAATTAACTAAGTTTATAAAAATGGATGAAAATAACAACTTCTTAAAAAGTAAGAAACCAATAAGAGAAAAATAAAACTTTTTTGGATGGAAATAATAAAACAGATCAAAACACAGGACGAAAATGACAATTAACTTTTTTTATCATTTGGTTTAATAAATATAAAGAAGTATTTGTGTCATTATTAATATATTGATGATGGAAATCACACAACTAACCGTATAGAGAGTTGGTGTGCCAATTTAAATAAACAATCATGTTCCGTCAAGTCTATCTTTATATAAATTTGTGAGTCGATTGATAAATTCACTCAGTTGCAACATCAACAAAAAAAGAAAGATTTTGGGAAAAAAAACGCTTCAAAATATTAACATAACTTATCATGCTTTAATTTGTAACATCTATCCCACCGGAAAAGACTTCTCATAGAAATCATATTGTGCAAGTATGTATATGTGATTTCCTTAGCTTTTACATTGAGAATAAAAAAATGAAAAACACTTGCATGCTACAACTTTACATGGATGTGATTTACATTATTACCAACAACTTTAAACCAATTTATCTCTAAATTATGTGTGCACATAGAGTATCCTATCATGCCTTTTTGTTTCTTTTATGAATTTTGGTTGGTAACTACGGGTCTGACATATTAATAATAAAGTTGTATGTCTTTTCACATGATGTTATGTTCAAGCCTCAGTTAAAACATGAAGTAGATTTAGGTTAAAGTTGAATATGATGATAAGATCTATTCAGAAAGAAAAAAATTTCTTGGTTAGAAATTAGAAACTATTAAAAAAACATATGTTTTAGAAATTCTTATTTACTATATCTTAAAATGTAAAGTTGGTGATTTATTTTTCCTTTTTCTTTTATCCCATTCCACTTTGCTCATATGTAATTCTTTGCAAACTAAAACCAAAGTTTAGTCTTTAGCTCACCGGTAAGGTCATGTTGGGTTTGACTCTGTGGGTTGACAAATTGTGTTTCTGCCTTATATTTTTATATAATCTTTTATTTAAAATTACTTCCTTATATATATATTTTTTTTGTTTCCTTGTTACTAACTTTCTAATTTAGAGAATCCGTTGTTTCATCTTTTTATTTATGTTTCGATCTTTAAAACTGAGTCACGTTAACTTTTTATGTTTCTTTTATATATTTAAGTATTAAACTACATTAATATCACCGTCAAAACGTGTACAACAAATTCACAAATACGCCACGATAACATTGAATTAACTTTAGTTTCAACCAAGCCGCACATATTTTTGAGATCATAGTGCATTCATTATTAATATCCACTGAGAAACGTGAAGAAAACATCCACCACAGAAATCAATTGATTAATAATGGATATGACCCTTTCATTAAAAAAATCGCCCACTCTGTACCATCAAAATTTCAAAATTTATTCGATTTGAAAACACACATGCACAAAGTCAATTCGGTGGGGCTGATTTTCGTTCTTATTCTTCTTTTGATTGTTATTGGGTGTTTGAGATTCTTTATTTTATAAAAAAGTAATTTTTAAAAAATTATTTTTTAAAAATTACTTCTATTAACTTCTCAAAAGTAACTTATTAACTTTTTAACATCAACTTTTTAAAATTTTCTCAAACATATTTAATAACTTATTAACTTTTTAAAAGTAATCAAAAAATTGATTTGCCAAACATGACCTTAGTGAATATACTAACAGGTGAGTTAACGTGAATAAAAGGTAACATGTGTATTTGAGATAAAAGGTAAGTTTGTACACAACTATCTGGACAGGACGTAACATATGTATTTGGTAAGTTTGTACAACTATCAGGACAGGATGTAACATGTGTATTTGAGATAAAAGGTAAGTTTGTCTAGTCGCACCATAATTATGTAGGAAGTTGAATAACAACACACAAAAATATGTAACATATATAACTAATTACATACAATCATTATGCAACTTATATATAATTAACTAGGTTATTAGCTCGTGTATTACACGGGTTAAAAGTTATAAATATATAAGTCAAATATGTAAACAAAAATATCGTTTTTATTAAAACTGTATCGTTTTAATTTTAAATCGATTATATAAAAATAAGAATTTGTGATCATAAGGTTTAAAGGGTTAAATAAGATTTGAGATGATGATATAGATTCAAAATCCCTAGAATGATTGGTAGTGATTGAGGTAGTTAAAAAAAATAAAAAATTCAAGTAAGAAATATAGCATGATTTGTGGAAAATTTTGTTAAAGGAAGTTTAGATAGAAAAATTTTTGTGAGGTGAAATCTGGTGATGACATGTGTCATCACATGTAATCATTTATTAGTATAGATTACGCAACATGTATAACTAAGTGCGCAACATATATATGATATTGATATAACGCGGTATATGATGAGAGCCATCGTTTTTGTAACTTATTAAATGCATGTTGACCCTTAATTTTGGGGCAAATTCACTTGGTTTGATCCTTAACAAATCTATTTATGAATTTGCAAGAGCACTTAGCTTTCCAATGTCAAAACAAGCAAAAGCTTAAAGAAATCAGTAGCAAAAGTTAAAGCACGGTTGTGCATCATCAAGGTGCACGATATGTTGGGCAAAGATGCTTCATGATGAAGCCAGGATTCCTTGAAGCATGACACGGCCTTGCTTCCTCATGCACGATCGTGTCTATAAGATCTAAAGAAAAACTAATGTATGGGCGTGTTGTAGGGATAATAGCACGACGTGTTGTACTATGCACTGTCATGCCCCGACTTTTGCCTATAAATTGCAACTGAATCCTCAATTTGTAGAGAGCAAAAGTGAGGGTGGAAACTAGAGTCCCAGACTCCCATCCTCATCATATATGGTGTGCTTGAGTGTTCTAAAGGGATGACTTATCAATCATCCATAAAAATTAAGAAGCAATTTATAAAATCTTCTATTTTATTTCTTTCGGTTAAATCTTTTATTATATCATGTTCTTGTTGCTTTCAGGCATTTACATCTACTTAAAATTTAACATATAGTAAAGGACCTTAGAAAGGGGTGTGAAGGTGTAGTGGTGGCGTGTGGTGGTGTGCGAGGGTTGGTGGCGGTGGTCATATATTGGTGGCAACTAAATGTGTTTGAAGAATTTTTAATTATTCAGATGAATAGTGTTAGTGTGTGAAAGTGACTTAACTCTTTTAACAGGAAAAAGTGACACTAGAGTAATTAGGAAACATAAAAACCTAGACTCCTAGCTTATATTAGTTATCATTCATTTAGTTCAGATAAATACATTTTTAATGCAATTCAACGTGGTTTTATTTATTTAAATTACTTTTTTAAATAGTTATTTATTGTGTGAGCATTATTTATTACTTGATTTTGGTTTTACTTAATTCATTTATTTTCAAATTAGAAAACACGTTTTTGTTTTGTAATTTTATTAAATAAAATTTATTTTAGTTAGATATCCTTTTTGTATTATCAACGCATGTAATAGTATAACTCCACCGCAACGCGCGGGTACAATTTCTAGTTGGGTTGAATTGTGGACTTGATCGATGAACCACTAGGGTATTGTTAAACTTTCAAACATGTTATTAGACCAATTAATAACCAACATCTTAGATATGTTTGATCCTTAAATCATGCAAATACAAGATGTAACATGTGACGGACATTGCAGATTTTGAGCAACAATTGTTTTTCTAGGACACGGTGAACATCAACATTCAAACGTTACTATCGTAAAACATCAACCTTTATCCTTCTTTTAACATTTAGTTTTTACACTTTCATTTATAACATCATTTACTTTGACGCATTCAAGTTTTTAAAGTTCCAAGTTACTCTTGTATAATTTATACTTTAAAAAACTAATTTCTTACGTTTGTATTTTTATGTACGTATCAGTATAAATTCGAGCCCATTTACGTTTTGACGTAAATTTTGTTCTGAAACAAGTCAGGTCAAAAATCAAATGTTTTTATGTTTATCTTTATGTACATTTTGAGTTGGTCTACGTTTTGACTTAAGTTTTGTTTGGAAATACGTGAAGTCAAATATACTATGTTTTCATTGAAATGTATAAAATTCTATCTGATCTTCTTTCAAGTTTTTTTCATGATTTGAGTTCCTATACGTTTCAACGTAAATTTAGTCGGAAACGAGTCGCTTTATTTGTAGTCTATACTTTATTACGCCACGGACTATGCCGCCATAACGCTCAGCGGGATACATCTACACTCATGTATTTTACTTCGTCATTCTCAAATGTATACGTCCCTTTGTTAATCAGGATCGGGTCATGTATCAACTAGACGCTAGATAATTATGTCTAGCACAAGTAGCTAAAAAAGTTGGTGACCAACCATTGTTTACGCAATCAAGGCTGTAAGACCTGCTTCGCTATTTTAAGATGTTTAATTGAAGATTCTAGCACCATCAAGCCTTTATATTTACATGTAGAATGGTAACCGTTAGAGCCTTTGAAATATTGGTATAGAAACACACTCAAACAATATTCGAATCACAACTCAATCGATTTGAAAAACTTTATTTGCTTAAAGAAAACTAAAGATACAATTAACTCTCCCATATGCTTGGGTATTTATAAAGTTATAAAACTTGGAAAGAAAGTATTCTAATTTGATTACAATTGATATCCCTTATATTTTGGGATTTACAACTATCCAACTAATTTAAAATACTTTAAAACCAAGTAGATAAGGACTCTAACCATTGACTCGATCGGGTCCACCCATCATAGGCTCGATGGGTTTGGTCACCTCATGGACTCGAGGTAATGGCCCGACCCGAGATTGAATGGGCTAACAATCACCCCTCTAATCTCGGTTTGGTTTTGGACAAGTCTTCTACTCCGAGTAGCTTTTGCATTTCTCCAAACTTTAATCGGGCTAAGGCTTTTGTCAATATATCGGCCCGTTGTTCTTCTCCAGAAATGTGGTTTACACTAACTTCTCCCTTCTCAATGCATTCTCGGATGAAGTGGTAGCGTGTGTTTATATTTTTGCTTCTCCCGTGGAATACCGGGTTTTTCATAAGAGAAATCGCTGAAGTGTTATCCACATATAACATAACCTTTTGAATGGGTCACCCGGTTACTTCACTAAGTAGACCCCTAAGCCATAAGGCTTGGCAAGAGGTGGCGGTGGCGGCCATAAATTCGGCCTCACAAGACGACAAAGCTACGGTCCCTTGTTTTTGTGTACACCCAGTTACGGGGCATCACAAAAATAAAAAACATGTCCGGTAGTACTCTTTCCATCATCCTTGTCAACTCCATGACTATTATCGCAAAATCAATAAAGGTGGCGACTTCCACCCCTCGAATATTTTAAGCCATAAGAAATAGTTCCTTTTACATATCTTAAAAAATGTTTTATGGCTTGCATATGAGATTCCTTTGGCTCTTGCATGTAACGACTTGCTATTCCAATGGAGTAACTTAGATCGGGTCTTGAATGTAACATGTATCTCAAGCACCCGATTAAGTGTCGGTAAGTAGTGGCGTCTACTGATTTTCCCATCTCGTCTTTGGAGAGTTTCATACCCGGTTCAAGTGGGCACTTAGTAGAATTGCATTCCTCCATTTTTGCATCTTTTAAGATCTTCTTAGCATAGCCTTCTTGCTTAATTTCAATCCCATTCAAAGATTGTGAAACTTCAATTCCAAGATAGAAAGAAAGTAGCCCCAAATTGCTCATCTCAAATTGCTCTTCCATTTGTCTTTTGAACTTTGCAACTTCGTCATAATTTGAATCTGTTACTATTAAATCATCAACATACACACCAATAATTAGTATGTTGTTGTTGATGAATTTATTATAAACCGCCGTTTCATGTTGACATCGATGGAATTCGAGTGACTTTAGAACTTTATCAAGTTTCAAATTCCAAGCACGTGGTGCTTGTTTTAACCCATAAAGGGCCTTTATTAATTTGTAGACTTTTCTTTCTTTTCCTTTCTTCATAAAACCTTCTGGTTGAGCGACAAAAACCGTCTCGTTTAGATCACCGTGTAGGAACGTGGATTTTACATCTAGGTGGTGTGCCTCCCACCCCTCTCGGGTGGCTAGGGCAAGAATTAACCTTACGGTTTCAATCCGTGCAACGGGGGCAAACACCTCATTGAAATCAATTCCAAACTTCTGAACATACCCTTTAGCGACGAGACGGGCTTTATACTTAATAATTTTTTCCAAGGCATCCTTCTTGATTTTGTAAACCCACTTTAAACCAATGGGTTTTTGACCCTTAGGTAGATCAACCAATTCCCACGTCTTATTCTTTTCAATTGATGCAATTTCAGCCTCCATAGCTTGTTCCCACTCTTTCACTCCGGATGCATCAGTATAACTCACCGGTTCACCTTCTTGAGTTAAGAGTAGCTCATGATCTTCACATTCTTCATTCCTGTTGTCTCCATAATGAACTTTTCCATCTAGAATAAAATCATTGAATTTTTTAGGAATAATAGAGGTTCAAGTAGACCTTCTCAGAGTCATAGGTTCTGAATTTTGTTGCCCAAGTATACTCGTAACAGTATCGTATACATTGGGGTTGCTTGCATGAGTTGTTTGAGCTAAACTGAGCTGCTGTTGGGCTTGATCTGGGCCTATCACGGGTTGGACAGCAGGAACAGAAGTATTTTGGGCTAGTCCAGAATAGGATTGGGCCTGTTTTGAAGTTGGCTGGCATGTTAGGCTGCTAACAGTATCAAAAGGTTGGGCTGTTGGCCCAGTTGAGACATCTTGGTTGCTTGAATGGACTGGCAACTCATGATTGTAGACTTGATAACTTTCAACTTCCTCATCTTGTTAAACATTGATCACAAGCTTTCTTTCTTCAGTCATATTATTTTCCTTTTTACTCCAATTCCATCCTTGTTTTTCATTAAAATATACATCTGTACTCACATGTATGTTGTTTCGAATCAGGTCATACATCCGGTAGGCTTTGGTCCTGGGTTCGGAACTGAGATAAATCATTGGAGAGCTTAGGTTGTCAAGTTTTTTAACGCTATTGTTGAAGGTGTTTTTACATATCCAGCACACCCAAAAACTCGTAAATGATGAAGGTTTGGTTTTGAACCTTTGTATGCTTCATACGGGGTCTTCTCCAGTAATGCTTTTATAGGTACACGGTTTAGAATATAGATTGAATGTCTCGTGGATTCTCCCCAAAACCGTTGTGGAACTTTCATGACATGTAGCATGCTTCGAATTGTACCGACAACAGTTCGATTACGCCGTTCTACTACACCGTTTTGTTGGGGTGTATGTGGAGCGGAGTAGTGTCTAGTAATTCCTTCTTGATCACAAAAATCCGAGAATTCATGGGAGACAAATTCTCCTCCCCGATCGGTTTGAAAAGTTCCAATTTTGCACCTTTTTTCACCTTCGACGATAGTTTTGAATCTTTTAAACATTCCAAGCGCTTCATCCTTGTTTTTAAGTAGAAAACCCCACATGAATCGTGAGTAGTCATCGATAATAAGAAGATATATTTCTTTTCGGATGGAGTGCTTGGTGTTATTCGTCCACACAAATCACCATGTAACAATTCAAGGGGTCTTGTTGCTCGAATCCTTGCGTGCTCGGGAAAAGGTGGTCTTGTTTGTTTACCTACCAAACATGAAGCACATGGGTTAGTAAAATCGTGTAAACTTGGAATACCTTTTACCATGTTTTTAGTGGAAATGCGTTTCATGGAGTCCACGTTCAAGTGACCCAAACGGGCATGCCACAACCAATTTGGATCATCCATCTTTGAGAGTAGACAACTTGGTCTTCCCACATTTAATTTTACTTTGTAAAGACGACTTTTTGATCTATGCACTTTCATAGTTAACTTTTGGTCCTATAAAAAACAAGTAGTCATCGTCCGTGAAAAACTTGCATCCATTTTCGGTTGCTTGACCCATGCTCAATATGTTGCTCATTAAGCTAGGAATGAAGTACACATTTGAGATAAGCCTTTCCTTGCCGTCTTCACAAGCTACCATTATTGAACCTTTTCCTTTTATTTCCACTTGTGAATCGTCTCCAAAACGGACTTGACCTGTTATGGATTCATCCAAGTTAAAGAAGTAAGATTTTATACCGTTCATGTGATTTCTAGCACCGTTATCAAGATACCACATTCCATCATCCCTTTGTTCTGATTCATATCTCTTTGGAAGGACTTTTTCTTCGTTTAGGAAAACTTGTTCAATCTTCATTAAAATTTCAGGTACGGTCTCGGTTGCTTCCACATAGTTTGCTTCTTGTCTTCTACCTTTTCGATCCGGACATACCTAAGCATAATGACCTAACTTGTCACACCGAAAACATTGTATTTGAGCCTTATCTTTTTTTCCACTATTTTTTTCTCTTTCGGTGTTTGCTTCCCCGGTTTTTGCACATTCAAGACGGCATCGGCCGCCCCCTCTTCCACGACTATGTCCTCGGTCCCGAGAGTTGGTTTGGGCACTTGAAGTGAGATCGAGGACTTTTCTTGGACTTGAACTATCTGGTTCTGTGGTTGTGCCATGGCTTTAGTTTTGTTCCTTCGACCGTAAGTAACAAGAGGTCTCGATTCTTGTTCCAGTAAAACACAACGTGTATCGAAACTTGACTTCCAAGTTTAGAAACCAAGTTTCAAAAAACTTTTGGGTGAGGGTCTGATCCGGCTTGATCAGGCGCAAAAACAGTTCGAAACGTTGGTTCTTTTTCGAAACCGCGCAGCTTGGTGGCGAAGGCAGTAACTTGAGTCACAAGTAGCAGGAGTTCAAGTGTATGTTGCGATCGTGAAAAGTTGATTGTGATCCTCTCGATCGACAATCAACAAGAATGGTGTTGAAGCACAACTTTGATCGCGAACTAGGCTCTGATACCAATTGAAAAAATTGGTATAGAAACACACTCAAACAATATTCGAATCACAACTCAATCGATTTTGAAAAACTTTATTTGCTCAAAGAAAACCAAAGATACAATTAACTCCCCCATATGTTTGGGTGTTTATAGAGTTATAAAACTTGAAAAAAATATATTCTAATTTGACTACAATTGATATCCCTTGTATTTTGAGATTTACAATTATCCAAATTAATTTAAAATACTTTAAAACCAAATAGATAAAGGACTCCAACCATTGACTCGATCGGTCCACCCATCATAGGTTCGATGGGTTTGGTCACCTTATGGACTCGAGGTGATGGTCCAACCCGAGATTAAATGGGCTAATAGCCTTCACATCAAGTTTTTTATATTTATGTGAGTGAATGTTATATTATGTAGCATGGTTGTGAGTCGTTGTGAATGAAGGAGATAAAAAATTTATAAGGGTTTACCGTGTTTCTTCATATTTGGAGAAACATAGTACAATCCTTATAATTTTTTTAATATTTTTAAAATGATTGTGAGTAGATAAAAGAGAAGTAATGATGAAAATATAAAAAAAAAAGTATTATTTTGTTAAAAAAAAGATAAAAAGTTTGTGTTTTTATCGTATACATGATGGAATCGTTACATCATCATGGATCGTGTAATTTGTATGCAAATGAATGATTAAACCATGTTTTTCTCATATGGAAATACATACTTAATTTAAATATTAGTGTTAATTATAATTTTAGAAGTAGTGTTTTCGATGTGTATATAGTTGACTATTATAGAATTAGTTTACATCTCTTATATTTATATCTAATGTTGATCTATTTTAAAATATATCTTTTAAAAAAATATGTTACGTGTTTAAAAGGAAAAAGAAAAGATTAAAACAAAAGACATATTTAAAAAAATAGTTAATTACATGAAAGATTTCTGTGCTTAGATGTGTTTTTACTTTTGGTCCCCAGCTTTAAAAAAAATACAAAGTTATTCCAAAAATTTAACAAAACGTAACAATAATTGGTCCTTAAATTGGACGGTGATAAAATTTTAAAAATACCTAAACTACCCCTATAATAAAAATAAAAATGGTATACACTTATTTTTCAATAAAAAACAAAATAAAATATAAAGTGGGCCCAACTAATTTGAAACCTTCATGAAATCATTCTTTCTTCCCCTTTCCGAAAACCCACAGACCACCACCACTAATTACCGTCGCAGCTGCCGCTCATTACCACCACCATCTCCACCGTTACCCATCGCAACCACCACAACCCTCGTAACCATCGCAGCCATCACAACCGCTGAAACACTTGTAACCATCAACCATCGCCACCATCGCAACCATTGAAACCACTACCATCTACTCCGTCAACCATCGCCTACGAGCTGCACGGACGGTGAGAGCACCGCGACGACAGTGGTGGCTGAGAGAGGGGATGAAGAGGAAGAAGAAGATGAGAAGGAGAAGGAGGTGGCGTACGTGAATGAGGCGGAGATGGAAGCTATCGGGGGGGAGGGGGGTGGGGATTCACAGAGGTGAAAAAGAAAGAAGACGGAGGCGGCGGTGGTGTTGTCGGAGGTTAGCGGTGGTGGTGTGGCCATAGACCAGGGTTGGTGTTGGAGACAAAAGACTGGCGGGGGTGGGTGTGGTACACTTTGGTGGTGGTGGTGGTGGTGGTGATTGGTGTAGGTAAGTTTGAAAAAAATTAAAGGGGTTGGGTGGGGTTGGGTTGGTATTAAAATTGTTAATTTTTAATAGTGAATGGTATTTTGAATATTTTAAAGACGTTTGACAGGAAAAGATAACAGTCATTCATGACAAGTGTCGTTTATGTTACGTTTTTTTAAATTTTTGGATTGATTTTATAATTTTTCAAATTTAAAGACGAAAAGTTAAACAAACCTAACCAAAGGGATTTTTCATGTAATTAACTATTAAAAGAAAGGTTTTGTGAGTGGTTAATATTCAAGAGTGATATGTTAAGTATAAAATAAGATAAAGAAATATTCAAATTCCCCTCTTTTGTAAGTACTCTTACCACTTTTTTGTTGGGTTAGGTAAATAATTAAATATTGGATTTTACTGAATGTTATATAAAAGCTGGTTGCTTTAGTTGAGGGAAATATTAAAACTTGATCCTGGATCTGTTCACATATAATTAACAAATTGAAATTTATTAAATTAACTTAAAACTTGATCGCGAAGATTTACTGAATAAACGTGAAGTAACAACATAGGGATCGAAGAAAAGAAAATTTATAGAGTAAATTATATTTTTCGTCCTTTAGTTTTATAGCGAATTTCAGGTTTCGTCCTTAATCTAAGAAAATTACAGTAAACATCATTTACGTTTAAAAAAGTTTATACGTTTCATCCTTTCCTCTTACGGACGTTAATTTTTGACGTTAAATGAGTGCATGTGCTTATCATGTGAGGGCAACATCGACATTTTATATTTAAAAAATAAATTTAAACAAATTCTAAACCATTATCTTCATCACCCCCATCTTCATCACCCCCATCTTCATCACCATAAACCACCTCATCACCACCCATAAACATTACTAATTCCAGACACCATCTTCATTATCATTAACCACCTTCATCACCCCATCTTCAACACCATAACCACCTCCATCACCTCATCTACATCATCAACACCACCAAACACCATCTTCATCACCATAACCACCTCCATCACCTCCATCTTCATCACCATTAACCACCTCCATCACCCATCTACATCACCAACACCACCAGACACCATCTTCATCACCATAAACCACCACTATTACCGGCCGACAACCACCATCCTCACCTCCATCACCATAAGCCACCATCCCCTTTATCAGATCTAAGGTTTATGAAATCAGGGAAACTATTCAGCCTTAGGTTCTTCAGTGGCGGCGAGGAAGGTGAGCTTGCCGAAGGGGATGGGTGGTGGTGAGCGGTGGTCGATAGTTTCAAAGAGGGATGGTTGATCTCAGTTAGGGTTTGGGGGAGGTAGGGAGGGAGAAGATGAGAATAGGAGAAAAGAAGAAGAGGTAAAAAGATAGAGATGTGTGTATTATATTTATTTTTTATTAAACAGGTAAAATGATCATATCACCCTCATGTGCAAAGCACATGATTGAATTTAACGGATAAATTTAACGTCCGTTAAAGGAAATGACGAAAAGTGCAAGCTTTTTTAAACGTAAAGAACGTTTACTGTAATTTTCTTAGTTTAAGAACGAAACCTAAAATTTATTAAAAAACTAAAGGACGAAAAGTGTAATTTACTCAAATAAGAAAGAGAAATCTTATTTGTATTCCATTAAGACAATCTCTAATCTCTAATGGTACTTAATAGATACGTACGTGACGTATTCAGATGCCACGTGGTCAGACTGTCCCATTAGAGAACTCGTTTGGTTTCAAATGGAGTGGCCGTCCGGATTTCCTAACACAATCGGATGAAAAAAAAAGGTGTAGTCGGTTTGAAGTTATATAAAAACACTTGAGCTTTTAAAATCTTAAAAGCCTCCAACGGCCCTTTAAAGAAAAATAACTAACTTTTTCTTTAATCCAATGACTAGTTTCCAAAGAATTTAATTTAATAATATATATTTTTAAATACTATAAAGAATATATCATCAATCCCTTCAATACACCCGACCAAATATTATAAGTCTCTCTAAATACATCCATCCAAAAACATGAAAGCCAATTTCCGTGTACGTAATTGTTAAAAGAAGATGCAAAGGAAGTAAACCTGAATATAAACCAAAACTTCAGTTTAAACCAAGACATTACATTATATATTCTTCATGTGTAAATAACACATGGACCCTCAAGATAGGCCATGGCACAAGGAAGTTTGTTGTGAAATTAGAGCCAAAAGTAACATAAAGTAGTTTTTGTATGTATTCTTTTTTTTGCATATGAGTACTTTATGCAATGTTTTTTAAAACTTAGTGCGAAGTTTTATTTTGTTAAATTACTTGTAATTTTTTATTTCCAAACATAGTCTATTATTTTAAATAATATGAATTGAAAAACATGTTATTAAAAAAGTAATTTGGTGATAAAAATACATGTAATAAGTGATGCTTTGGAAATAAAATTAAAGTGTGGGTAACATCAGAGAGAAGATGAATGTTTTTAGATGGAAACAGACATGACAAGATTACGTATTTATGACTTTATGTGTCTTTGAAATTGGAACCACTTAACCATTGGAGATCTCTAAATATCAACTGATGAACGTGTAGTAGGATAACCGTCGCCTGAGTACATCATCATTGAGTCAAATGATGAGTGTGTATGTTTTTAACAATTCTGTTAACTTTTTTATTATCAGATACATCACTTTACTTTTAAAATATTTTTTTAGAGACAAATAATGAATATGTATATTAAAAACACCAGCTTAAAATATCATTCAATCATTTCCCAAAATTATAAGCGTACGTAAATTATATGGGTACTGATTATACTTTTATACTTTTAGAATAATTATGGATTTTAAAGTGGGGTTGTTATAAGAAGGAAAAAATAAAAAGGCTAACAAAGATTATTATACATTGGATCTAATTAGATCCAAAGGCTAAGAAAATTCGAAAACATAATGGTAAATAATTAAAACTTTAAACGGTAGGCCAAGGGTATTTTATCTTTATCATATTTTCAAGTTCTACATTTTTTTAAACGCTCATAACTTTTACATACAATATTATTTTTTTAAAAAAAATTACACAATAAAAACAAGCATTTTTTTATTTTTAAAACGCTTATAATTTTGATGCATAAAAAATGAAGTTTTTTTTTTACAAAATTTCAAGTCATTATATAATATTCGTCAACTCATTGTGTAATATTCGTCAGCTCATTGTGTAATATTAGGTCATTATGTAATACTAATTAGATCATTGTGTCTAAATTGACTATTTTCTTATGCATTATGTTTTTTATAGATGATAATTTTCAAATAACACAATGCTAAAAATGTAATTATTTTACGTTTTTAGTTCATTGTGTAATTCTGATCAGATCATTGTGTAATCCTCATCAAACAGCTTATTATGTCTATTGCTAATCATCGAGTCGAGTGCTAATCATTGTGTTACTCATTGTGTCTAATGTTAATCATTATGTTTTTTAAAATGATGATTTTCAAATAACACAATGTTGAAAATGTATTTTTTTCACATTTTTTTCAGTTTATTGTGTAATCCTGATCGAGTCATTGTGTAATCCCCGTCAACCAACTCATTGTGTCTATTGCTAATTATCGAGTCTAGTATTGGTCATTGTGTTACCCATTGTGTCTAGTGATGACTATTGTGTTATGCATTGTGTTTTTTAAAATTATGATTATCAAAAAACACAATTCTAAAAATGTATATTTTTATGTTTTTCAGTTCATTATGTAATTCTGATCATGTCATTTTATAATTCTTGTCAAAAAGCTTATTATGTCTGTTGCTAATCATCGAGTCTAGTACTGATTATTATGTTACCCATTGTATCTAATGTTGACCGTTGTGTCATGCATTGTATTTTTTAAAATGATGATTTTCGAATAACACAATAATAAGAAGTGTAAACTTTTTATGTTTCAAGTTCATTGTGTATTTATAAACAAATAATTGTGTAATCTTCATCAATTACAAAGTTTACATAATGATCTAACGAAATTACACAATAAGTTAAAAAACTTTATTTTTTATATCAACACTATACACGTTTTAAAGATTAAAAAATACTTATTTTTATGGTGTATTTTTAATAAATAATATTGTATGCAAAAGTTGTGAATCTTTAAAAAAAGATAGAACTTGACAAGGGGGAATGTTACTAAATTTGCCCCCAACCTAATTTTAATCAAAATGACACGTGTCAACATCATAATCCTTCTTACACTTTTTAATTTAAAAAAACTTTGTATTTAAACCTTTTCCTATAACTTATAACAAAAGCATTCTTAGATTTAAATAAATCTACTAAAGAACACTACGACAAATTGTTCATTTCAACAGAATCCAAACCCTTCTCTTTGTAAAGACTGTTTCCTCCTATCTCTCTCTAGCATATCCTTCACACACATACATGAAAGGTTACTTTACAAAATCACAAATTTTGTTATAATTCACGCACGATAATCCATCTAAATCATTTATTTATTATATAATTGTTAACTACTAAAATAACGTGAATATCATTGAGTTGATACGAGTAACTTATGCTTTTTTAAGAATGGCTAATTTACAAATCCCTAGTCCAACTCTTAAACGCATAAATTTATCCATTTTAATCAAAATGACACGTGTCAACATTATAATCCTTCTTACACGTTTTAATTTCAAAAAACTTTGTATTTAAATCTTTTCCTATAACTTATAACAAAAGCATTCTTAGATTTAAATAAATCTACTAAAGAACACTACGACAAATTGTTCATTTCAACAGAATCCAAAACCCTTCTCTTTGTAAAGACTTGTTTTCCTCCTATCTCTCTCTAGCATATCCTTCGCACACATACATGAAAGGTTACTTTACAAAATCACAAATTTTGTTATAATTCACGCACGATAATCCATCTGAATCATTTATTTATTATATAATTGTTAACTACTAAAATAACGTGAATATCATTGAGTTGATACGAGTAACTTATGCTTTTTTAAGAATGGCTAATTTACAAATCCCTAGTCCAACTCTTAAATGCATAAATTTATCCATTTTGAGACTTAAACCCTCAATCACTTCGAAATGAACACATTTACAACATTGTTATCTCTAGGTCACACACATTCTGGTGCGTACATAACTGCATGTTCATTTATTACAAACACCTACACATTTGTAGGTTTACTATAATTCTATGATCTGTATATATGTACGAAATTTTTTATCGGAAGACAGAGTTTGTGAATTACTTAATATATAAATAATTTAATCTTCTATAACGTTGCGCTTTTCATTTAGGTTATAATAATAGTAGGTTAGATTCTTGTGTATTACACAAATTAAATTATGAAAAAATACAACAAATAAATATCATATACGTTAATAACTTAGTATTTGATTTGAGAGAGGCACGATTAATTAGTTAGATTTAGTGAAGAAGGTTTTAATTTAAATCATACATTACTAATTGAGTAAATTACACGGACAGTCCTTGGGGTTTGCACGTATTGCAACTTTAGTCCCTACTTTTAAAAAATTACAGATGCGAGCCTGAACTATACAAGAAGTGCACGCTAGCGGCCCCTATCACTAACAGAGGTTAAGTTTCTCTGTTAGGTGTTTGAAAATGACAAAAACACCATCATACAAAAAAAAGATAAATAAAAAATTAATCAACAAATAGTGGGACCTATTAAAAAATCTAACCCACCCCTTCACTAATCGAACCATCATCTCCTAAAAAATAAGAACCCTAAAAAATGGGGTTTGGTTTTAATCTGATTTTGGTTTTGTTTTTTGTGGGTATGAGATGGATTGATGGCTTTGGTACACTTTCATCATCTTCATCGTCATCTATCAGTTCATCATTTTCATCATCATGAGCAACATCTTCATCATCGTCGACGTCATCTTCATCATCGTCGGCATCATTTTCAAGTCACCGATTAGTTCGTCATCTTCATCATTACCGATTAGTTCATCATCTTTTGCATCATCAATCAGTTATCATTACCAATATTGCTACCACCGGTCACAATCACCACCACCACATGTCATTACCACCACCACCGCTCACAATCACAACCATAAGAAGTCATTACCACCACCACAGCTTACAATCACCACCACCACCAGTCACAATCGTAAAAAAAAAACCCTTTTTAACACTGAAATAACGAGAGCTACAATGGCAATGACGACTTTTGGTTTTAGATCTGATGGTTTACAGATTAGTTCGACGGGATTTGCAATGATGGTGATGATTTCCGATCAAATCTAAGGGTTTCAGGGGGATGTGATGGGGTCCGATGGGGGTTTGGTGTTTTTAGGCAGAAAGGATGGGGTGGTACTCGTGGTGATTGTAGGAAAAAATGGCTTAGGTTGTGATGGTGGTGATAATGGTGTGGAGAGATGAAGATGATGGTGGTGAGGTGGTGATGGTGACAGTGGCCGGAATATTGGCTGGAAGGATCTCCGAAAGCAAGATTACAAGGGGGTGGCTAATGGGTGGGGTAATTGTTTTTATTTTAAAGGTAAGGATACTTTGGTCATATTACATGGACTTAACTGACCAAGTTAACTTTTGTTAGTGTTAAGAACTGCAGTTGCCGACTATAGAAAATTCATGCCCACATCTGTAAATTTTTGAAAGTAGGGACTGAAGTTGCAATACTTGAAACCCCAGGGCCTATCCATGTAATTTACTCTTACTAATTTAAGAAAAAATAGAAGTATTTTATTTTTATTAGGTTGATATTAGTTAAAGTATTATATAATGACAATGGTTCCATTAAGAAAACACCTGAAACCGAACATACCAATCGATTCAACATAAAATCCGTTGAATTGAGCCATTTGATTGACTAGAAACGTTTTGTTCAATCATTGCGAAACTAAATGTGTAGTTTAATTCGAGTTAAACAGCCATTTAATCATCTAATCATAACCGAAACAATCGAATCAAATGCGAAACCCATTCGGGGCGAAATCGTCCAAATTGAATCTATAGGCAGAGGGGAATCATCCCAATTGACCCTTTCAACTCTCTGCAACCTCAATTCTCTCTAAACCTCACACAAACATCGAATTCATACTCCCTGTTCATCGCATAAAGAACTGAAGCTAAACCGGGTTAAACCATTTCAATTCGTGCACAATCGGGTAAGTTGAACACATCCACACTCGTTTCCATCTGGGGAATGAAAGCCCCAACATTATTTGGTTATAACATCGAATTGATGATCATTTCGGATTCAATCGTTCTAGGGTCATACGAAATGAGGGGTTCTGTTTAATAATTGCTATATTCAAACCTAAACCTAATCAGATTTGGGGAGCTGGCCCGCCGTTTAAAGTTTCGGACTCATACACAGGGACCCGGGTTCGAACCCTGGCATCCTCAACCATATTTTTTTTAGGCTTTTCAGCCTTTAAAGAAATTATAGAAAATTTTAATAATTATAAAAATCATTTTTGTAAACTTTAATTATTTTTAAAGTCACATAATTAATTTCTGTAAATTTCTTCATTTAAATACTTTAATATTTATTTGTGTATAACTTTTTTTTTTTGTTTTTTTTTTTTTTTACAAATGTCATACTTAGATTATTTTTATAAAATAGACTTTAAATAATAGTTTAATTAATAAATTATTATTGGCCAATACGTTAATTATTGTTTAATCATGTTTATTTCAAATAATTATAAAAATTTATTTGCATCTTATATTTAACTTGACAAGTTATTATAAAGGATTTAATTTCTTTTCTCCATATTAAATTACCTAAATGGTATATTTCTTTCATTGAATTAAATAATATATGAATTTCAATAGCTAACCTTATTTATTTATAAAAAACCCCAAATTCCTATTGAAACCCTAGTTCGCGTTTAATCGTTAATATTACCTTTAAACTTAACCTTGAAATATATACGTTAGGTATCTTGTAAAAGGAATCGTTGGAGCACCGTTTAATTTCTTGTTATCATCTTATATATATAAGGTGATTTTTCATGCTCCTCTTTTATTTTATTTCACATCTTTCGGGGTGAAACATGTTAACTTTATAAACTTGCACTTGTAAACATCTTGATACTTGTAAATGCACATGCAATTCATCTTTACTTTTTGTCATGATTATTTGGAATATTGTGAGTCTTATATGATGAACATTATATGTGACAATCATTAACTATTGCTAGCCTGGCGACGTCATAGATCTATGGGCCTGACAACCTATTTGGTGCTAAAGCCGAGGTATTGCCGGCTCTTAGTGTCGTATTCTTGAGCACTATGGAACCAAGTACACTTAACTAATCGTTTAATCTTGTAATCTTGTAATCTGTCAAGGTTTGATTGTAGCTATATGTTATCTATAAACTTGCTTTATTCGAACCATTGATAGGAATTGCTACTTGTAAACTTTTATAAATATATGTATGCTTAACCCATGAAAACTCACCAACTTTCAAAGTTGACTCTTTATTTTTAACATGTTTCAGGAAATGCACAAGGTTAATGATTATCTTTTGAAGTATGCTCACACCTAGGATTTGGACATAGAAAAATAAATAATATGTCTTGAAACTTGGAAACTTGAACTTTTGTTATTTTTATTTTGTTGAGACTCTTGGATGTAATGTTTATTTAATCTTATGATAATCATATTTACAATTAATGGTAGCGTTATGTGGCTATGAACAATCTTAACCCTCACATCTCGACTTTTCCGCCATTAAGATTGGGATGTAACATGTATCCAAGAACTTTTCTTTGTTATGTAATATAGATATAGATGATATATAGATTATAGTGTGTGCGCACGTGCGTGTGGCATATAAAATTGTTTTAAGAAAAATAAAACACTTATATAGTAATAATCTATAATATTCAAAAAATAATTTTAACAAATTTAAATCTTAAAAATTATATCAAATTAGTTAAAATTTAACTATAAATAATGAATCTAAAGAAGGGATTTATTGGTCAATCAAATGTTATTATACATTTAATGTTTTAAAATTTAAAATCATAAGAAATACTGAAACATTTAAATGGTAATTAATCAATTTAGGTGTTTAAAAATGTAAATTAAAATACATAAGTGAAAAGGTTTAGGCAAAAAAACAAAAATATAAATGCTCTAAAATGATGACACGTGACACTAAAAAAATCTTTGTGTATTATTGTTGGTAGATATGATTAATTTTTGTGAACTTTCACAACATTTATTTAATTTCAAAATCATTTCTCTCAGACAATCTTTTTGTCATACATGATATATATTTTTATTATGTGTTTTAGACCAAACGTAAATAATACTCTTGCATCACCCCGTAGGTATTATAGGGCGTTATAGGTGGGACTGTTTTTCACTATAACGCCATAACTTTCTTTTAATTCTTATAATTTTGTAATGATTAAAGGACATTAACAAGTATTAACCATTACATATGTTTTTAACAAAAAAAAATAATGCTGAGTTGACGACGATATAACGTAAAATATCTATTAAGATGCATTAACCATTACTCTATTGGTAGTTATAGAGATGAATGCATCCGCTATAAAAATATATTTATTAGCTGATATAACAAACCACTCATTAAAACGGTTGCACATGTAAAAAACCTATAGTCATAATAATTTATGTGCATTATTACTCGTGGAATTTATGAATTTATCCGCTGTAAGTTTTTATTAGTAGGTATCCGGAAGCAGCAATGTTTCCAGCCTATGACCGGAACCTCGGCAAGTCTAAACGAAGTTATTATACTTGAATATTTTTTAAAGGAGATTAGTTTTCAACAAATATTCGTAATGACATAGATTTCATGATCATGATATTGTTTTCCGTCTTGGTTTTTGAATAATCGTTTTAGATGCGTTTAACTTTAGAGAGCTTAATTGAGCCGCTCAGCTTGTTTAAAATTCTATATCTAAAGCGCAAGCTCGAGTTCATCTCGTAAGTAGTTTTATTGGCTCGAGCTTGATTTGTTTATTAATTATTAATTATTTAATTGTATTAATTTTATATATTTATATAATTACATTATAATACTGTATATAAAATTATAAGTTTTATATATGACATAATATATATTGTGTAATTATTTTATCATAGTTATATAATATATATATATAATATAGTTGTCATAGTTATCACTACAAGAATTTAGACTTTTTACGATATATATTTAATATTATATATATATAATATATATATATATATATTATATATATATATAAACAATTTAAGGCTAGTTTAGGCTTACAAGCCAGCTCAAACTCAACATATAAAGTTTAAGCTCGAGCTTGATTAATAGAACCAATCTTTACTAGCTAACGAAAGAATCGTGTTTATATAAATATCTTGATAAGACAAGATGTACTATATGTTAGATTTAGAATCAATATGCATTCAATTTACGTACTAAAATTGCTTTGACATTTAAAGTAATTTATAAGACAAATCAATTCTTTTTATTAGGATTCTAATTTTGGTCATTTTTTTTATAAAAAGAATGATTATACATACATGCATGGGAAATCAATTAAAGAGTTATAAATCACTTAGCTAAGTGGCCTTAGCTGAATTTAATTCCTTCAAGTCAATTTTGTACAATCGTACATTGAATTTTATTCTTCAATTTGACATCTTTGACCAATAAATCGTGCTTAATTTTTTTAGATTAAAAAATGTTATTTTACTCTAGCTATCATGTCAACTTTCACAATAGTTTAACATTCGATTATTAGAGAGAAAATAGACAAACAAAAGGTCATAGTATTTACACCGTTAAATTACTAGTTAATTGACGTGTTGTCTTTTTACTTTTTATTTTTCATGTAAAATACAATTTTGTTTTTGTTTTTTTATAACTTTAAAATATAATATTTTATGTAAATTCAAATACAAATTTCGAATGGTTATATTTTTATCAACGTTTTGATATATAGTTTACTACTAACCGAGCCGATATAGTATAACATATCATATCGGACACAACTCAATTTAGAACAAAAATTATATCAAAACTTAAAGATAAATAAACATATAACTATAACCACTGGCAATGATTTAGCGACAAAAATGTATGCTCCTCATTTATATAATGTTTGATTCAATATTTATTTGAGACGTGAAGTTGATTTAAATTGAGTACGATAAGATTATATTAAAAGTCGTTACAAATTACAAACATATCACTAACTGTCTATTTAAATTTATGTAAAACATTATACATCTAGAACATAAAAAACATATAAAATCCATTTTAAATAAAAAAATGCTAAAGAAGAAACTGTCACATCAATAGGCTGTAACTAGTAACCAATCATGTAAATAGACTATCAAATTCCCAATTGCCAACGTATATAAACAATAGTTTTTTTAAAGGGTCCTGATATAAAGACACCCATTTGGATAAATCGACATCTCTCTATACGTTGTGTATGGGTTTATACGGTGCGTATAGCGTCGAAAACACTGAAAACAAGGGCTATACGTCCTATATAGCCCTATACAACCTCCTATACAACAAATATGGGGCTATACGACGCGTATAACCCTGTATAGGACTACACGACCCCCTTATACGATGCGTATGGAACTATACGACACTTATAGAAATTTAGGGTGTTGATTTATATTTTTGGGGTGTCTGTATGTCCACACCTATTTTAAAATAGTATAAAAACTATGATCTTAGTGTCTTACATACATGCATTGAGAGTCACGTGCTACCCGAACATGGCCACTTTCGATTTCATCACATCTAAGAGAGGGACCTATTTGTCATTAGTTCTTTACATAAGGACAAAAGTTGTACCAATTTAGCGACAAAACTGGGAATCTAACTATAGTTGAGGGACCATTGCTGTAACTTTCTCTTGGTATATTATTATACGAATCTCTTATCAACTAGCCAAACTCAAATTGCCCTCCTCCAACTCTTGGTTCCCAAAAGTTGCAGGTTTTATATTCAATTTGAATTTCTCATTTTGAAGAAAGATTTAGGTTTTAGTCGCGAAAAATGGCGATCGATAACGAGCTAAACGGCGCGCTTTTGGAGCCGGTGTACTACGAGAACTGCCCGGGTTGTAAAGTGGATCGTGATAAAAGGATGCTAACCGGATTACCCATCAAAGAGCTCATTTATATATGGGTCGTGGTCTTATGTGTTGGTGAGTATAATTCTTATTTCATCATCTAGTTATTATAATAGTTATAGTTGTTAAGTGTTTAATTATATTTTCTAAAAGGGTGCGAAAAATGCCTTCTGTGGTTATACAAATATTATATTACGTAGTATATATGTAGAATTTAGTGGCCGACATATATTTAATTTGTCTGTCCCTATTTAAATAAGTCGGTGAAAGATGTCGTTGAGGGTTAGATACGTAGATAGCACATGTTTGGTTATTTGTAAGAGAGTTAGAGAGGAGTCTTACGATAAAAAATTATAAGTTTAAATCCACCAAAGAAAAGTTAGTTTATAAATATTTTAAACATTATTGTTCAAAAATAATAGTGACATATGTACTACCGCATAAACTTGCTGATATTTCATTTTCCTATTTCAAAGGCGATGTTGGAACGTGAAGTTTATAGTAAGTTGTTAGCAACCACATACATTGATTGAATTTCTGCATAAGTATATTATATATATATATATAATTTGTTTTTTTTTTTCTAAATTTTATCATAACATGAAATATTGGCATACTTAAAATCTTTTAATGTGTTTATTTGGCGTAAACTAATAGCGTATTTTACTTAAATCAAATGGTATGTATCACGTGGTTGATCATATTAAATGATTAAAGCTTAATTTTATCTTTTTTTTAACGGCAAATGTAGCAAATGTGTGACCTTGCTTTGGCGGATTATTGTTATCTTAATCGGGCCCATCTATTCGTTTCAGCGTCGGAACTACACCCCAACCCTTTCAGATGAAAGCCACAACTAGGAAAACCAGTGGCGGAGCTTGAACACTCCCACAGGGGGGAGGGGGCGAAATTAAATTTTCTTAAGGGGGCGAACTCGATATATATATGAAAATTTACACCACCGGACCAAAAATTTACTCTACCACGCTAAAAATTTACACTACCGACGAAAAAAAAGCCCCCCCCCCCCTATAAACCTCCGCCAATGAGGAAACTTAAATCGAAAACCATCTTATATTTTATATGTTTTAGGTACCTCACATTAAACACTTAAGCTAAACATAATTAGTAAAATTAATGTTATCTATATTGAAATGTATGTTTAAAAGTTAACTATTATGTTAATTAATGAAAAAAATAGAAGTATATGTTGAAATGTCTGTGAGTTCCTCATGACTTTCTTTAGAGAATGTTGTGAGTTCAAATCCTACCGGTAGCAAAATACTGTTGGTGGGTCGGGTTTTACCCCATTGGGTATTTGGTTTGCGGGTTTTCCTCGAAATTGGTGGTCGGTGGGCTTGCTAGCAGTGTCTGTACTCGCGAGCGTATATGGTGTCCTTTTACTATTGGGGTACCCCGGATAGCCATGCTTTATTAGTTAGACGTTAAAGAAAAGTTTAATAATCAAAAGGTAATTTTTATATTCAAATTTAAACAACAATAAATTATATAACTGGTTGATATATCTTCATACAGTTTTCTCTTTAAATAATTAACTTTTCTAGATGTTGGTAAGTATTTATTATGAAAAATGCAACCGTTGAAATAATCATAAAATATTGTTTGTTTTGCCTTTGTTCGTTTGCCTTTGATAGATTATCCATCCAGAAAATTACAGTTTTATTTTTACCTGACAAGTTACTTTCAGACAAAATGTTTTTTGATAAACATGATCCCCTCCTCTAAAATATATTTTGTTTTTTTCCGCTCAATGGATGTGAAACTTAAATTTTTGAAGGAAAACACATCTACCAATTGAGCTAATTCCAGAATTGACAGAAGGATTATTATATGATATTAGAAAAGTAACTAAAATATAAGACGAATATTAGAAAAAAGATCATTTAAGTAGGCTTGCACTTAGCATAACCTAATTAAAAATCTACTACATATAGTTATAACATGATATGTTTCGCTGAAGATATTGCCAATAAATATACTTGAGGTGCACATGTGATACTAATATGTTTCAATTTTACTTTACTATTTATTTGGGTGGTAATGTATTCGACACAAGTCTATCTTTTTTTGATCGGCAAATCTAGCTTTTAAAAAAATATAAAAAATATAATTTTAAAGATTTTGAAATAAACTAATTTAAGTTATAACACTTTGATATCTTATAAAAATAAATTTTCTTTTTTTAAGAAATTATAATTTTCTGCTTTTAATTACATTCAATATAAATAAAATACAGGCTTTTAAAATAATTTTGATAGATGTGTCAGTTAATCAAAAAATTCAAATGCTTTATGCGACATCTATATATGTCACCCTTTACAGCTTTATTTGCCATTCGTTAAATTAATATAGTATTTAATTAAACTTTCTTTTTTCTTCATAGGTGTCTTGTATAATTGTATTGTTCTTGTTTGATTTATTTACTTGTCTTCTATTGTTCTTAGGTTTTTGTTTTATATCGTCTCTTTTATATTTTCCTAGGCATTATTATCTTTTTATTTGTTTCATATTTTTGTCTTGGAATGTTCTCAGCGTTATTTCTGAAATATCATTATTTGTATTAACAAAAAGAGTGGTAGAATTTACTTATATTAAGATTTATCAATTGTAATAAGTACAAGTTTTGATGTGTCACGTGTTATCAGTTTATAACTTTTACAATTTTGTTTTCCGCCTAAACATTTTCTAAATTATCTAATTTTTTTTTTTTAATCCTACATTGATTAAATATCATTTAAATATTTCCATATGTCTTATTATATACTATATATATTTATTGAAATAGAAGGGGAAGGAATACTGACATCTGAAATCTATAGCTTTCGTTTCTGTACATACATGACTACATCCACCAATCTGTCTTTTTGCATCCTATCCTTTTCACACGTGTGCCTGTAGCTGCTACCTTTATTAGTTATCTTAAATTTAAACATTAAATGTATAATAATTTTTGATTGACCAACACTATCTTCTTAAATACAATATGTATAATTAAATTTAACTAATTTATTTTATTCATAAGATTTAGAGGTGTTAATATTTTTTTATTTTCGAAATATTATGAATTAAACTTTCTTTTTTTCTTCATAGGGTCTTGTATAATTGTATTGTTCTTGTTTGATTTATTTACTTGTCTTCTATTGTTCTTAGGTTTTGTTTTAATCGTCTCTTTTATATTTCCTAGGCATTATTATCTTTTTATTTGTTTCATATTTTTGTCTTGGAATGTTCTCAGCTTTATTTCTGAAATATCATTATTGTATTAACAAAAAGAGTGGTAGAATTCTTATATTAAGATTTATCAATTGTAATAAGTACAAGTTTTGATGTGTCCACGTGTTATCAGTTTATAACTTTTACAATTTTGTTTTCCGCCTAAACATTTTCTAAATTATCTAATTTTTTTTAAATCCTACATTGATTAAATATCATTTAAATATTTCCATATGTCTTATTATATACTATATATATTTATTGAAATAGAAGGGGAAGGAATAATGACATCTGAAATCTATAGCTTTCGTTTCTGTACCTACATGACTACATCCACCAATCTGTCTTTTTGCATCCTCCTTTTCACACGTGTGCCTGTAGCTGCTACCTTTATTAGTTATCTTAAAATTTAAACATTAAATGTATAATAATTTTTGATTGACCAACAACTATCTTCTTAAAATACAATATGTATAATTAAATTTAACTAATTTATTTTAATTCATAAGATTTAGAGGTGTTAATATTTTTTATTTTCGAAATATTATGAATTATTACTATATGATTGTTATTTATTTATGTTAAAACACTTACATACGTCACACACATATAATATCTATTATCTAAATAAATATTCTAAAAGACAAATGACAAAGTTCTAAAGCCCCTTCATAACATGCACACTTTTGAACAAAATATGTTATAACCTTGTCCTGATCAGAAGCAAACAATATTTCTTTTGTATACGAGATCGCTACGAAGTTTTTCCAATGAACAATGTAGGGGTGATGACCGTCGCAAGGGCGGCTATGGTAGGGGATGTCATGGTGGCAGGGGTATGGGTGGTGATGTTGGTGATGGAGTAGTAGATTTCATCTCATGTGGTTGAATTCCTGTACAATTTGGTTGAATTGGTGTACAATATGGAATGAATGTTGAGTTCCTTTAAGTAAACAAATTTATTAGAGTTCATTCATTTTCACTTCATTCTACGACCAAACATGTTATCTTTGAATTCAAATTTCAATTTTAACAAATTATGTGAACCAAACAAGTTAGTAATGAAATTCAGATTTCAATTTCATTAAGTTCCAACGAGCTAAAGATTCTTGAATGAGGGAAATTTTTTAATCTTAATATCATAGCCTTTGCTACATCTTTATATGCAATTCAGCATACAACTTTTCTGTCATGATGTTCATGTCTGATATCTATTTTCATTTTTCTTTCTCAGCACTCCCAATATCGTCTCTCTTTCCGTTTCTCTATTTCATGGTACGAGCGTTCACTTATATCTTTGCTTCGTTTACCATTTTCTAAATGTTGGCATTTGAAATTCTGTATCTTGATTTCTATTGTAGGTAAGGGATTTTAATATTGCTGAGAAAGAAGAGGACATTAGTTACTATGCAGGCTTTGTTGGTAAGCAAATTTTATTCATTGTGTTTCATTAGAGGTGTACTGGTTGGCTAACGGGTAAAAATAGATTCGGGTCAAAACAAGTATCACTTTTAGGGGAATGGTCTAGTTGGGTTGACACCAAACATTTTTCGTGTAGAATCTTTTAATTCTTATTTTAAGAATTATACCATCTCAAATAAAATGTTTTTGGAAGTTTTATTACAAGAATTCTTATTACTGTTTTTCCATAAAACATATCTCATACGTTTCTCAATCTTATGAAGGGGCTTCATTTATGATTGGACGGGCAATGACATCTGTCTTCTGGGGAGTAGTAGCTGATCGCTATGGTCGAAAACCAGTTATTCTTTTGGGCACTTCAGCAGTGTTCGTAACTATTTTAACAGTTATTATTTTGGCCCTCATGTTCAATGAAACACTTAGATACATTATGTTCTTATATAGCTTGTAATTTGCATCTTCTTCAGGGTTATTTTCAACACACTTTTCGGCTTTAGTGTCAACTATTGGATGGCTATAACTACAAGGTTTCTTCTTGGCTTTTTAAATGGGCTACTTGGACCCATAAAAGCATATGCATGTGAACTTTTCCCTGATAGATATCAGGCTTTAGGATTGTCATCTGTAAGCAATCAGATCCTATTCTTTACTCTCATTTCAATTGACATCAATTTCAAGTTGGTGCATTGTTGGATAGTTTTCTCGCGTTGAAATTTATGAATTGAGTGATCTTATTGCAGATTAGTACATCATGGGGGATAGGACTGATAGTTGGTCCGGCTTTAGGAGGTTACCTTGCACAGGTTTGTATATCCACTTGTACCTTGATATGCTATATGTGCTTTGTATATAGCTTGTGTGCAGATAAGATCTTGAAGATTGATTGAAAGAAGGGTATATATGTTAACAATACAGACAAACATATCAATATGCTATAAGTAGCTTGTAATATACTCAAAATATTTTGTGGATGTTTTTACAATACACACAAGCAAGTTGATCTACATATATGTGTGTGCGCACGCGCATGTGAGTGTTGAGTGTAAATGTGAATGAGGGGGGATGATATTCTTGTGGATGAACAATCAAGGTTTCCTTATATTATGTTTTAGGAAAAAGAAATCTGGTTTTAGGACACTATTATTTATTTGTATGCATAATGTGGGATGATTCACTGTTAATGATGCAATTAATATTCATATTATGGTAACGGAATAGCTTGAAAATGTCTTCCTGTGTCGTATATGGAATTCGCTTTCCAAAAGTAGTATTTCGACTCTATAAATGTTTATTCATCGCTAATCACTAAATGGACGTAGAACGAGTCTTACTTGAAAGTGATTGGTTGATACATGTTCTTAATGACAGAAAATACAACTTTCTCCTTATGGATTAACTAAATGAAATAAAGTGATCTAAGCTGAATAACATTATCACCAACTAGTTACTCCTAATGTTAATATGAAAGAATGCATTGATCATGGTGATACCAATTGATAAAAAGGTTAAATTTGCTACTTCATTTATCAAAAGTCTGGTGAAAATTCTTCTCTCTATGATTGTCTCTTTTAACATGTGTGCTTGTTTTGAAATTAAGCCTGCAGAGAACTTTCCAAGTCTGGTATCTCAAGATTCTCTATTCGGGAGGTAGTGTTACCCCTTTGTTAATTTCTTTCTATCTTAATAGTGATGATATTATTGCAAATATTATTTTGGTTTAGTTATTCAAATAAATTTTGAGTGCCAACAAACTGCATCCATGACTTGTGATGCAGGTTTCCATACTTATTGCCTTGCCTTTGCATCTCCATTTTCGCATTTTTTGTGACCATTGCTGCATTTTGGCTTCCGGTACAGTTTTATTTAATTAACATTTCTTTAATACTTCTGTTTAGTTGCATCTTAACATGATATTCATTCAATATTTTTAAACTGCAGGAAACGTTACACTTTCATAAAAATAATGAGTTGGAATCTGTTGTTGAAAAAACAGACGAGAAAAAGGATTCTACTTTGATGAGCCTCCTCAAGAACTGGCCATTAATGTCATCTATCATTGTCTATTGTGTCTTCTCTCTTCACGACATGGCTTATACCGAGGTAGATTTTAACACTTGACTATTAGTTATGCATACCCTAAACCCTAAACCCTAAACAACGGTTAGTTTGTGATGAAAAGTCAAGTACCGAGGCTTAGAAAGTCAAATCACTCTACAATCTAAGAACTCATTGCAAATTTCTGAATACGATCATTTATACATTTTACCATCTTTTAGAGTTTTGACTCTACTGTATGCTCCCATAAGTTCACCCATCATAACTTCTAAAACAATGCTGATTTTTATCCTTTGGCAGATTTTCTCATTATGGGCTGAGAGCCCAAGGAGTTTGGGGGGACTCAGCTATACTACTGAGGATGTTGGCACAGTCCTATCTATGACAGGTGAGATTACTTATAATTTCATACTATTTTTTCAACACCTGTTCTATACTTGGATGTTCCAAATTATTTTCAAGATTTGTTCATTTGACAAAATTTTAAGCTATATTACTCATATGCAGACAAACCGTTGTTCTTGCAAAAGCATTAAAGCATATGAAATTTAGACAAATTATGAAACTATAAATGTAACAAAATGTTTACAAAAATGTTGATTGTTTCAGGACTGGGGCTTCTCTTATTCCAGACTTCATTATATCCAATTGCAGAGAGGATATTCGGGCCCATCGTAGTAGCTCGCATCTCAGGAGTAAACAATCTTTCCTTTAAACTCATTATTTCTCTACTATTTGTCTTCCCTTTGACTTTAAAAGTCAAACTGTTGTTTAATAAATTGCAGTTATCTTTAATCCCTCTTCTTTTGTGTTATCATATAACTACTGTACTTTTAATGTAATTATAGTTTTAGGAATGAATGAATGTAGTTATATTAATATCAAAGCAAAAGTAGTTTGTTTGACTTTTGGAGTCAAAGGTGCCTAACTTACAGAGGAGTAGTTAAGTATTACATAATTCAGTTACTTTAAGGGTTAACCCATCTCTCTTGTGTAGGTTTTATCTATACCTTTGCTCACAGCTTATCCATACATCGCGTTGTTATCTGGCATCATGCTCACCTTTACATTAAATCTTGCATCGATCGTCAAGAACGTTTTGTCAGTAAGTTTTTCAGGGACTAAATCCTTATCTACTTTATGCAATTTTCTTATTTAAGATATGAATACATAAATGGTACTCAACCAATTAATTTTACAAAATTAAGATCTTAGCTTTCAACTGTTTATGTGTTGTAACCCTCTCCACTTTATCTCTATTAGACTATTACCACAATTTAGTTTCTCATTTTGAGTTTTTAACCAGGTGTCCATCATAACTAGCACATTCATGCTGCAAAATAAAGCTGTGGTAATATTATTCACTTCTCCATTTCTGTATTTTCTCTTTTAATTTAACAGTTTTAGGTACATAAATTAACTATTATATTTTGTACGAATGTAAATGGATAACAGGATCAACATCAAAGAGGTGCAGCCAATGGTATTGCCATGACTATGCAGTCAATTTGCAAAGCAATTGGTCCAGCCTGTGGAGGAGCACTGTGAGTATTCATTTGCTCAATAATCTCATATTTAAGGTCGTGTTAAAATGGGTTGTGGTCAAAATGGAACATTTGTAAGTCCGGGAAAAAAATGAGTCGGGCTAATTCACTAAAGTAGTTAATGCATTAAATATGATTTAGAGAAACTAAATTAGTAAAATAATAATATTAATTATAGACATTTAAATAGCTCTGACACAACTTTCAACCCGTTTGATCAACTTTAGTGTCAGATTAAATCTCACTTATCTCTAATTTTGTAGGTTATCATGGTCCCAGAAGAGACAAGATGCAACATTTCTTCCTGGTATGTGCTTTTACTCTCATTTATTATTTTCTTGTTCATTTGAAAATACAGTTTCTTCTCTTTTTCATATCGTGTATTAGAACTAAATTCAAATGTGTAATGATCATACTGTAAAATGAAAGTCATATTGTTGTTTTATAAAAAAGTTGTCATACGTAGCCTAAACCCAAGTTTTTATTTATGCATAAAGCCTGGTAACTAGCATTTTTGTTGCATAAATTCCCTTCAAATCGGTAATACTTCTGCAAACCATTGCGGTTACTTCATCGAGTTTGGAAGGCTAAACAAGTCTCCTTACAAGCTTTAAAGAAATGTTGCATAAAAAACTTATAAAAATAATCAAATTTGCATGTGTACTCATTTTCAGGCGATCAAATGATATTTTTCATCTTGAATGTAATCGAGGGACTTGGAGTTCTACTGACGTTCAAGCCATTTTTGATCACAAACCATTATTAGTTCGGACCACTTGACCTCGTTCCCTGCGATCCGACGATGACTATATATGCACTGTCTGTGAAATTGATCTAGGTTACAATTTTTTAGATAGACTTTCAATAAAGTCACCAAGCATGGAATGTGGCTTTGTTATATTAATTGTGTTAGGTATTCAATGTCATTAATTTTTTATGGTTAAAATTGTTGAAAGTGTAGATTAATTTCAAATGTGTTATTGTACGGACCATGTTGTGTTGTGTGGTTCATGATGATAATGATTTCTATTGGTTAAAGCGTAGATACACTCAAAACTCACTCCCAAAACTCACTCATAAACATATGAATATTACTGCTTCATGACCCACTTTCATTCATACTTAAAACTTATATTAAATAGACTCATGCAACTAAATCAAAAGAAAACAACCAACCAACTGCAACATTACTTTGATTCAATGGATAAATTGACCCATGATCTTACATAATGAAATGTGTGACTAAATAAACTTCCTGGATGATCCATACCCATCAAGATTAACCTACAAGACGCGGGTCTTGTTTTATGGGGATTTTTGATCTGTTGGTTTATTGGTAAGTAATTAAGTGTTTGTTGCATGATAGCTCACTTTAACAGAAAAAGTCTAAAACGTCCAACTATCTGAGTCTGCGCATTATACGCCGGCCTTCTTTTTTTGGGCGTTGTTAATTGCTATTAAGTTTTTTGGCAATACACATATACTTTTTTTTACTAATAACTTTCAAGAGCATCTACAATTAAAAAAAATGTAAAACGACTCCATATCACTGACTCACTTTTGCACACTTTACCCGAACTTCGTCTCTCTCTTACAATCAAAACCAGCTCCAAATTCACCCTGAAAACCAAGCCCTATCGCTCATCTCTCAAAACCCGGTGAACGTTACTTTAAAAATAAAACTATTATATAATTTACTCTATTATTTTACTAGTTTTGCAACTCATGTAATATACGGGTTGTTGAAAAATACTAAATTAATAGTTGTTAATCAATATTTAAAAATTATAAAATAATATTTTCAGATAAAATACGATTGCAATTATGTACAATTAACTACTTTATGTAATAAAATACTAACAATATTTTTTCAAACTTGCATATTTAAAAAACTTTTGCTTTATAAAAAAATTGTTTTTTAAACTTTCTACTTTTTTAAAAGCTGTTTCCTTAAACAATTTCTTTTTTTAAAAGTTCTTTTTACTCAAACTTCATTTTCATAAAACTTTGTTTTTAGAAATAATTACGTTTTTGACAAAAAAACATGTTTTAATTTATTAAAATATCTATTTTATATTTTGAAAAGAATATCAATAATATTATAAACATTTAATATAATTATTAAATGGTTGAATAGTTATACTTGTAACATATACAAAATAATTATAAGAAGATGACATGTCACATATAAATATTTTGTTTTATTAAACCATGGGTAATGGTTAACGCCCCTTAAGGGGCATTTTTTGACAAATAACGCCAACTAATCATCACTTTTTTTAACAAAAAACTTGTATAATGATTAATGTCTCTTCAATCATAATCTAATAGTTTTGTTTTATTTACTATTTTTATTCTATTATTTAAAAAAAAAATACAACATAATAAAAATAATAATGTAAAAACAAATGATGACCAACTAGCCACATCTTTCTGTCTTATCAATTATCAACATAAAAACTTATCTTCTGTAATTGGAATTTTAGTTTTTCTTAATCAACTTTTTCTACTCTATTAAAATTCAAAAGTTAAACCCTCCTTTTTCAACCTTCGACGGCCGACGACGACCACACCGCCACCGCCACCGCCATCGTCATCAACCACCGTCACAAAGAAACCACCTTTACACCACCACCGCCACTGTCATCAACCATCGTTGATGAGCTAATAGCACCACCGGAAAACCCCATTAATAATATCCCTGAATCCATGGTTTCTTTCAAAGAAGAAAGTAATAGAATTAAAGATCTATCTGATTTGATTAAAGTTTCTTTCTCTAAGCTTTGTGTTGGTGCGGTTGAGAGTTCGTGTGGGGTTTGACGCAGGATGGCGATATGGTGGTAACGCCGGATGCCTTTCAAACCGACAAGGGCAGTGGTGAGGGCGTGTTATGACGTCTTGTGAGGGGCAAACGCCCCCATTACGTTCGGTCTTAGGATAGACATGAACATTTTTTTTTATTGGGATGGATTGCGGTTACGGAAACATATGGAAATTGAGTGGATGTCAAAGTTTCATTAGTTATTTACTTTCATAAAGAAAGGGCAATCTCGTCTTTTCACTACTCGATATTATCCTCTCCACGTAGCTTTCACGGCATCATCTTTCAGCACGTAATCTACAAACCCTAATAATTTCAAACCATTACAATCTACACCTTTATTGATTTCAACAAGCGATTTGATTGTGGTAGGTGTGAGCGCTCATAATTTGGTCACAAGATGACGGTGTTGTTGGATGATGTTGTTCGAGCGGTGGAGGCATGGTTGAGGATCCTTAAGAAACCAGAGCCCTACGTTGATCCGAACCTTGACCCGGTGCTTATTGTGCCTGGGATCGCTGGTTCGATTTTGAATGCTAAAGATGCTGAAACTGGGGAAGAAGAACGAGTTTGGGTTCGGATTTGGGAGGCTGATCGTGAATTTCGTGCCAAACTTTGGTGCAAATTCGATCCTGAAACTGGTAGTTTATTGTTCGTTATTGTTCCTTTTCCGTTTAAGTTTCAAATTAGGGTTGATTGAATTAGCGGTTTGAAGAGATTATTGAAATCACATGATTGAAGATGGGGATAGTTTATTTACTGATTGTTGATGTAAATAGCAACTTGAAGAAGCCATTGTAAGAACCGTTTGAACTTCTGAAACTGATATGCTAACCATTCAGCCATGATAGGATTAAATGTTTTCTGGTTTCCGGTGACCAAGTTAGAGATGAAGTGGAAGTTAGATGCAATGTTTCAACATGCCTTTTAATTTACCCTCAATGATCAGTTTTCGCGCAGCAACTTTTATTAAAATTAGGTAGTTTAAACTTTAAATCAGTTATTTTAGAAGTTAAATGATTTAGTTTTCACAAGCATTGCATTACTATTATTTTTGCAGCTATTTGAATGCGCCCTTGGAGGCATGCTTCTGGATTGATTACCTTAAGTAATATCTTGATGTTTCCAGATTTTGAAATGTAATAATAGCTAATATTTCATCTGAATGTACTAGAAATGATAATCATAAGCCATATCAATAGTTCAGCAGGCTCAAAAGGTATCTGGCAAAGTGGCAATTGTTGAGTTTGTGGGATCTCAGTAGTAGCGTATTTTTATACATCTGTCTTGATACTTTTTCCTTAAAAAGGCATCTCTTATGTTGTTTTTAGATAATTTTCTTTATTTTTTAATCTACTCATTGGTTTGCTGCTAACCAGGTAAAACCGAGTGTTTGGATCCCAACATCAGCATTGTTGTTCCTCAGGACAGAGCGGGCCTCTATGCAATTGATTGCTTGGATCCTGATATGGTGCGTGTTTTAATACTTATAACTAAATAATCTTCATCTTGCATCCATCATACTTTGTGTTGTTGTTCAACACATTGCTTCATGATTTTCGCACCCATTATTGTGTGTTTATTAAATTCATAACAAATTGGATTTGAAAGGTTTATAGTTTCAAGTAACCATAGTGGTTCGTAATATTAAGACTGTGAAGTATTTGTTATATAGTTAACTTTTGTAAGTGGGTCTTGTGCTTAATTGAATATGGACTGGTTAAAGTCATACACCTCTGAGAACTGTTAAGTATACCCTCCTAACAATCTTCATTTTAATCAAAATTTTATTATGTAAAATAAAAAAAGAAAGATGTGTATAGGGTCCCATTTACTTTGTTTGATTAGAAACCAAGACCAGACCTATGAAATGGTCCAAATGGAGAATAAAAAATTGATGGGATGTTTGGTTTGAGAGAATGGGAATGATGGTAGGTATGCTTGGCTCGAGGG
Organism: Flaveria sonorensis; assembly: GCA_025506505.1. Lineage (NCBI taxonomy): Eukaryota > Viridiplantae > Streptophyta > Magnoliopsida > Asterales > Asteraceae > Flaveria > Flaveria sonorensis. The sequence continues at coordinate 69,225,790 of CM046432.1, forward strand.
AGTGGGAATGATATTAGGTATGGTTGGCTTGAGAGAATGGGAATGATAGTAGGTGTGCTTGGCTTGAGGGAATGAGAATGATAGTAGGCTTGCTTGGCTTGAGGGAATGAGAATGTGAATATGAATGTCCTGTAGATATAAACTTGAATTATCTAGTTCCAAGGAGAGCTGGGTTTCACTTTGTTCTGATATCCATTTGTTCTCAATTTCTCATTTCCCTGTGTTAACCAGAACTCTGTCTTATTACCCTTCACACTCGACCAGTTCATTTTGGCATTTTGCCACCTCTACGAAAGATAACTAACGATATGTTAGTTTTCAGATCGATACACCAAATACGCAAACAGAACAGTAATTTTCAACTTTCAAGTAATCATACCAATTCATGTTCCAGCCTACTATCAGAGTTCAGCCCCATATCCAAACTGATTTCCCTCCTCAACCAAATGCCACATGAGGAAATGGTTTAAAAGAATGGGGCTACACATCATGACTCCTTATTTTTATCCCTCACCAGAATTGTTATTGAGAACATGATTTGTGGAGAGAGAGTGATTCCTCATGGGTCTCCTGAATCTTCATATATTCTCACTCTGCTTTTATAAGGAAAACGGTGGCATTTGTAAGCTGATGCAGTCACTCTTTAAAAAACTGAATACAAATTGGATCACTATTGTGTTTTCAGCTGTTTTAAACTCTGTCCATGAATTATTTGAGAGTGAGACTTGTAATTAACTAAATTTCAAATTTGCATGTTCTTCCAATATTGTTATCAGATAGAAATGCCTTATGTGGCCTGATTGCAAAGCATGAATTCTAGATGAAGCAGCTAATATGAAAGTTTTGACTGTCATATCAGCTTGCTTGTTGCAGTTGTATAGGATGTTAACATAAGTTTTCATTTGTAATAGCTTCTTATTTGAACCTTAGAAAATGGTGTACTTATAAGTACCTGATATGACTTATGAGGCAAACAAATAAAATTTTGAATCGAGTCTGTATCATGACCGAGATACTTTTGAGATTATTCAATCATGTTGACATTGGCCTGAGCCCTGAGGCTTAACCTACTAACTTACAACATCGAATCTTATCTGAACTGTGAGAATAACTGACTAAGCCGTGCCATAAGGGGTCATTATGCAAACAGTTCACTAAGCTCAAAGTTCTTGCATAATGATAAACTGCTTAAGATGGTTCAGTTATTGTGGAGAGTCCTCATAGTTGTGCTATAGCCAAACAGTAGTCGTTTGCAATGATCAAGCTTTAAAGATTGTAGAACAATTAGAACACACTGGATGCTAGCTTGTTTGTACACACTGGATGCTAGCTTGTTTGTACACAAGTACACGATTAAACTTTTGTATAAATTCTAGTCTTAGTGATGGTTAAATCCTAGTCTGGGTTTGATTACATTCTACACAGTAATTTAAACTCTTGTGTGGATTCTAGTCTTAATGATGATTGTTACTTAAAATGCTTTTAGGCATACCTTTTTGTTTGGCTCACTCATCACAATATAACCAATATGCCATCTTAAAATGCGCGTGATAGCTTTTGCTTGTGATTCCATCCAAATTTATATGGGTTTTTTACTTTCTACATAAAGAAATCACAAAATTATTACATGGTGCAGATTTTTTAAGTGTTTTCTTCATGTGAATGGCAGCTTATTGCGCGTGATAGCGTATGTTATTTTCATGACATGATAAATGAAATGACGAGCTGGGGATACCAAGAAGGAAAAACACTATTTGGATTTGGATATGATTTCCGACAAAGCAACAGGTAACAGCTTGATAAATCTTTTGACATCTATAATAAATTGTTTATAAGTTTATTTTTGCTCACAGTAGTCAGATACTCAAGCCAGAAAATGCGAATTTATTCTAGAAATCCTCATTATGATAAGATGTGCTTTTACAGCAAAAACAACAGACTTGCATGCTATGTCCAATTTCTAGTGTAGCATCCATGCCGCACTAGTTAATGTAAACAGGTCCAACCATAGATTAGATGTGATTCTATCAATTTGAATAAAATAAATTCATACAAAAAAATCGCAAATAGCGTCTTGGTGATTCTTTGTGAACATCATTGAAATAGACAAATCTGATGGGGAGTGTCTTGGTGATTCTTTATAGTGTTTAGGTAAATTATAGATTCTATATATTACAACTTAAAATTTGGTGGATCTTTTGAGTTTTTAAGTTATGATTTTAACTACAATATCCATAAAAGATTCTATATAGTACAACTTAAATCTGGTGGATCTTTTGAGTTTTTAAGTTATGATTTTAACTACAACATCCATAACGTTTTATGTCAAGCACTTGATCAATATTATTTGGTTTTTATGGCATCTCTTAGAGGTGGAAAAATCGTCAGGTTGGGTAAGAGGTCAATACAAGCAAGTGTTTTTCTAAAACAGGTCAAAATTGGCTGGTTGGGTCAGGTTAACCCCTAACACTTTCTTGTCCATTGTGTATTCATTAATAACTAATGTGTTAAATTCTGTTATAAACTATAGACGATGAAAGTAAATGTGCAGCTGGCTGTTGAACCAGTTCTATTTGTCAATGTGCTGATATCATGTTGAACTAGTAATTGGTATTTTATGTTGACTCACATTTTGTGTCCATATGTTAGACTCAAAGAAACGATGGATGGCTTTGCTGCAAAGTTGGATGCAATTTATATTGCATCAGGGGGGAAAAAGATAAACGTAATAACTCACTCAATGGGTGGGCTTCTTGTCAAATGTTTTATGAGCCTGCACACTGATGTATGTTACTTTTTTTCTTTTTGTTGTTAATGTTTTAATTTATATTATTTAGTCATGGAAGTCATTTTATATAAATACTCTCTTTCAGATTTTTGAGAAATATGTTAAGAGTTGGATAGCAATTGCTGCACCATTTCAGGGTAAACCGCTCAAATTATCTAGTTATTTTGTATATAAGGAGATATTCTTTCTAAAACCTAGAAGCTTACAATATAGTGTCAAAATATTGGAACTTCTTTATTTAATTTCATATATGTTTCCACGTGTGTGATAAGCTTACTCAGAAATTGATTGAAGTTTTTGTCTATATCTTTTATTATTGAATATAGATTATTTTGATTTAAGTATCGTTAACTGAACTGACAGGTGCACCTGGATATGTAACATCCACCTTAATGAATGGGATGTCATTTGTGGAAGGTTGGGAAGCATACTTTTTTGTATCCAAGTGGAGTATGCATCAGCTGGTATGTGGTCTATATGATCCCCATAATAAGTCAGATGTTCTTGTTCAAGTTGAAAACCAATGAAAAGGATAAAAGTTGTATCTTTTGTAGTCTCATTTCATTAATCACACGCGTGTGCATTGACAGTTGATTGAATGTCCATCCATTTATGAATTGATGGCATGTCTGGATTATGAATGGGAACATGCTCCGCTGTTACAAATATGGAAGGAAATTCAGGTTGGAAATGGTAACTCTACTGCTATGCTGGAGACATTCACCCCAATTGAAGCGGTTTCAATCTTCACTCAGGCTCTTTCAGCCAATGAGGTATGGTTTTAACTTTATTTTTATGGGTTGCACACAAATTACTTATTGGTCATACATTTACAGCTTAGCTATGGAGGAGTGGATATACCTTTACCATTTAACAAAGAAATATTAGAATGGGCTAACAAAACACGAGAGATCTTGTCTTCAGCGAAACTTCCACCAAATGTTAAATTTTTTAATGTATATGGCACTGGTCTTGACACTCCGCAGACTGTTTGGTATAGCTTTCTTTTCCTACATTTAACACAACCCCTCTGCCAAAAACGATAGAATAAAATTAATTGTTAGTATCTATTATTTTGATGGCCGAGATTTACCTTGTGGATCTGATGATAACACTATGTATTCTGCAGTTATGGAAGTGTGGATTCACCCATCTTGGACCTGCAGGAATTACCATGGCTAGATGTAATAATTCTTTACATGGATTTTACACAATACTATACTATCTTTACTGTTTGGGTGATTTTATGTTATTATTTTAAGTTGCGAGATTATATAGAATGGGTTAAACTAGGTCTCGTCAAGTTGGGCTTGCCTGCAAGCTCTTTTTCGTCTTCTTTTCTAATTTTACAAATAATTAACGTTTTGAACATGATCAAGAGAACTATTACTACGCTACCTTTTTTGATGACGTTTGACCTGTCTGATAGAGGCCAAACTTTTTTGACCGTACATCTTGTTTCTGTTTTAAACCTTTTTTGTTTATATCTTATTTATTTGAGCAGCCAGAGGCAAAATGAAACCTAGATCAACAGTTTTTATTTTTGAATAGCATGTCAAAATTGCCGCCTTGAATTATATTATCAACATGAACACCATAACTACTTCCTTTGGCCATGCATAAAAGATTGGTTGTTTCTTTTACAGGCCACGTATATCAATGTTGATGGTGATGGGACAGTACCTGCAGAATCGGCCAAGGTATGTTACCATCTCAAACTTTGTGCAGCTAATGTTCCAATGAGTAGATACACTTTGCTCATAGTAGTCAAAGGTTCAAGGCACAAACGGTCAGCCTGTCGCCTAGGCGCAAGGTGCTTAAAAACCTCACGCCCGAGATAAGCAAGACAGATGTGTATTCGAGGCCATTGTTAGCTGTCCTAGATTTGTTGTAGGCTGGTTTGGACTGGTTCCAGGCCATCTTAGTTGTTTCAGACCGGTACCGACACATTTTTTTACCGGTTCAAGCCGTCCCCTGTGCCTTGCCTTGGCAGGCATACGCCTTTGAGGACTATGCTCTTTCTTTTTTGGTTGGTTTCAGATTACTATATTATTATATTCTTTTGGATGTTTTTGGTGGTAGATGCCATTTTGGTTTGAGTTGCTAACAAAACCTTACAAAGCTTTAGTCATTGATCTTTTAATGTTCAAAGTGGACTTCAGAAGCTCTTGAGCTCTCTTCAGTTTTACCATATCATTCAACTCTCCATGTTGCGGGTTCCATTAATGGTTTTGATTTTGCTTGTACTTTTGTTGAAACAGGCTGATGGGATGGATGCAGTAGCTAGGGTTGGTATCCCAGGTGACCACCGGAGTATCTTATGTGAAAAGCACCTGTTCCGGATAGTCAAGCACTGGCTCAAGGTGGATCACGATCCCTTTTACAACCCTGTAAACGATTATGTCATCCTACCAACATTGTTCGAGATCGAGAGGCACCATGACAAGAAGGGTAACGAAGTAATTTCGCTAAAAGAAGAATGGGAAGTTGTATCAGAAGAAGAGAGAGAACCTATGGCTGGGTCAATATCTGCTGCTTGTGTAGGTGGTGATCTGTCTTCTTCTCAAGAGGCACATGCTACTTTCATTGTGCATCCACAAAGCAATGGTAAACAACATATTGAACTCAATGCCATGAGTGTTACTGCTGGTGTTTGAATTGATGAATCTATCAATCATTCTGCTATGTATGTATATGTATATATTCAAGTGCTATTAGGTGAGTAAATAAAAAGAATTTACTGATGGAAGAAGTAGTGGTGAACTTGTTCTGTATCTCTTATAACATGTGTTGCTTATGCTATGTACAGTGTTGTGACCTACTTAAGTCATGTAAGCGGTGTTCTTATTCGCAACCGATATTCTAAATTGTTGATTTTTTGTTTATGTTGTCGATGGTCTAGAAATTTGAGGATGTCAAAGTGGACCGGGTCAAAATATTAGTCCCATTAAATTTGGTATTGCCTAAAAATAAGATTCATTTTCGTCCTAAGTTAACTACGCATCACAGTTAACTGCTTAACGCGTTGATCAGCAAAACGGGTTTCCTACGCATTGGCAAAAATGCCACAAATATGTTATTAATTAAAATATATTTTTCACGCGGCTTAAAGGTGCTTTTTATATTTGAAATTTGAAAAATACTTCTACTGTGATTAAAAAAAAGTAGTCTTTGTCAATAAAATATGAGCTGGTCGGCTTTGGCTCACCAGAATTCAATTCAAAGTTCCTATCATTTTTAGTCGTATTTAAATGTTTATCTTTTTCTTTACCTGTCAATCTCGCATTCTTTGAGGGAAAATAACATATATAGCCATTTTAACTATAAAGTTTAGAAAGGTAAATAAGTAATCATTCTACTAGGTTTTCTCGATGAGATGGTTAATTTGACCAAATATCACGTGCTACTAGAAAACAAAACTAAGAAAAATATCACCTACACCAAAAATGTCAGACAACGACGAAGTTTGAACCATTTTATAGGAGCGGTGGGAAGCGAAAGTAATTTTTTTAAAGGGACGAACTCAATATATATAAAAAAATTTAAGCTATCGAGCAAAAAATCAACACTATCGGGCCAAAAATTAACACTACTAACAAAAAAAACGGGGGCGACGGCCCCTCCCGGCCTTATTGAAGCTTCCCCCTTGGATAGTGACAGACGTGTTAAATTACATCATAATAAAAAGCATGTTGTGTAAATTACACAATAGTAATAAGTATATATTGTGTTAATTACAAGATTATAATTTTTACGTTGCAACATAATTGTAGATTCAATAGAAAAACTGATGTGCTTTCTCACAAGTTGCATGACATTTGGCCATATTTTCTCATGAGAACATATCAAAAGTATAATTTGTGAAATTCGTCACGTGTGTTAATAAGTGAAAAGATAAAAAGATTGTTTTCTTTTTATAAATGTATTCAGATGATTACTTGGGTATGTTGATTAGGATTATATATTATTGTTATAAATTTTATAAAGGATTAAAGCCATGTTTTATGTTTTAAATTCGGGTTCTAATTTAGGTGTTTGAGTGGTGGTTAAGAAACCCGTTAACCTAAAACCAATTAATTATTCAAATAACAGAATTGGTTTCAACTTAATCAATGATATTACTCGAATGGTAATCATACTTTCTGGTTGTTGTTATAATTTTTTATTAAAGCTATACGAGTTATAATTAATGCTTGAAAAAATATGTGCTACCAAAATAATCAAACAATAGCCTGAATTCAATTTAACTTTGAAATAAACCTAAATTAGTTGAATAAACTAATTCATTTTCTCACCCTTCTGTTGTATAAGACTTCCGGTTTACCCGAATTACATATATCTCTAAACTTAAGTGACTATATAACTAGCAAGATGAGCCTATAAATGAAAATCTATTTAATTTCTATTACATGTTACGCTTTTTTACACCCACACTAGATATGTAATAATTATATAAATACAAAAGCAGGGACCTATATTTTTATATAAATAAAACAAAAATATGAGTTATACGTTTACACCCAATACACATTTGAATTTTTTTCCCATGAGAACCAGTAACCAATAAATTTACAGGATTGACTGATATCCTTTAAACAACGAGATCAAGTAGATTACAATGCGTTGGATGAGTGTGACCTATAAGAGATTTTGACAAGAAAACAATACAAATAGGTTATAAACATGAGAAATCTGGTAGATTATTATCAATGTAACATCTCTTAAATCTTATTTTTAAAGTCTTGTGTGGAAGTTTCTTCTATAAATATGTGTAATTGTTAGATAAAAAAGAAATATAACATAATCAAGATCATTAAGAAGTACGACAACGTTTAGGTAAAAAGATTCCATTTTGATTTCTGTAAACCGAAAAAAAAAGACTTAATGCACTTAGACTTGGTGAAATTACGGATGCATTTAAATATATTTTTTTATGACCGGCGAGATTATGTAAACAATCTTTTTAAAAATACAACCACTTTTATAAGTAATATTGTCTAGATTTTTATAAACTTGAGAGTATTAACGCACCATTAGTTTGACTTGGTCATGAATTTGTCTCTTGTTATGAAGCCTTCATCCCACACACTTATTCCACCCTACCAATTCCTAATTGATCTAATCATTCTCTAATTTTATATTTATAAAAATCCCATTTTTATAATCACCCATCTAATCATATACACTTAAAGAAACCTCTAAATCACCTGTTAATCCTAACTCCCTTTGACTTTTAGATCTTTTGCTCAAACTCCCATTTGGAATCAATCAATAATTTCCTATGGAGAATGGAGCAAGAAAGCTTAGTGATGAATATGAAGTTACTACAATCTTGGGAAGAGGAGGATTTTCAATCGTACGAAAAGGTATTAAGAAGTCATCGAAAGGTTACGAAGATGGTCAAAAAGAAGTTGCAATCAAGACCTTGAAAAGAGTTGGTGCTGGTGGCTTTGGTGCTGGTGGGATGGCTCGTCCCCCAAGTCGTAAACATGTTTTAATATCGGATGCTTTGCTATCAAACGAGATCATGGTGATGAAAAGAGTGGTGGAGGAGGTGTCTCCTCACTCTAATGTCATCCAATTACATGACGTTTGTGAGGACGCTACTGGGGTCCACCTTGTTCTCGAGCTATGTTCCGGTGGAGAGCTGTTTGACCGCATAGTTAGTCAAGAAAGATACTCTGAGGCGGAGGCCGCCAAAGTGGTGCAACAGATAGCTAGCGGTCTAGCAGCACTCCACCGGGCCAATGTGATCCATAGGGATTTGAAGCCTGAAAATTGTCTTTTTCTTAGTAAAAGTAAAGACTCACCTTTGAAGATAATGGATTTTGGGCTTAGTTCAGTAGAGGAGTTTACAGATCCAGTTGTGGGCCTTTTTGGGTCCATTGATTATGTGTCACCGGAAGCATTATCCCAACAAAAGATTACTTCCAAATCTGATATGTGGGCTTTGGGTGTCATTTTGTATATTCTCCTCTCCGGGTAAGTAATATAAATATCAGATGTGGGCTGTGGGCTTTGTATAAAACTAATGAATACTTTTCTATATTAAATACTAGGCTAGTACCCGTGTATTACACGGATGGAATAAATAAAATACTAAATAATTAGTAATAAAAATTTATGAATTATAAAATCATATTTGAAGATAAAATATGATTATAATTACATATGAATAACTATTTTAAGTAAATAAACAATAATATATTTTTCTTAAACTTTTATTTTATAAAAAATGTTGGTTTTAAGTATTTTGATACTTTGATAATTTGATAAATATATCTTATTTTTTTAAAATAAGAAAGCTTCTTTTAATACACGTATCAGAGTAATATTACGTACTATATAGTCCTTAAATATTTGATACTTTGATAATTTGATAAATATATTATAATTGAATCAATTAATTATACAGTTGAAAATCGATTTTGGTGAGTCAAAAATTTCATAAAATAAAAATCCACTAAATTAAATGAGTTTATTTTAGAAAGCAATATAGAAACAGAGGAACAATACCATAAAAGTTGAATTAATATATGGTTAAATGAAACTTTTAAGACATAATATAAATGGTTAAATGAAAGCTATAAATTATAATTTAAATCAGTATGTGAGTATGGTAATATATTTAGGTAAAATGTCTATCACTATTGTAAGTAAATGAAAGCTTTAAATTGTAATTTAAATCAGTATGTTAGTATGGTAGTATATTTAAGTAAAATGTCTATCAGTATGGTAAGTAAAATGTCTATCAGTATGGTAAATTTAATATATTAAAAACTGAAATAAATTACAGTATGGTCAAGTTTTAGGCGAGAATTGAAAATAAAGATGGTGTAAGAGTGTGCCACGTGTCAAATTGATGGTTTAAGAGAATGTCATGTGATTTCAAAAACTTTGCTTTATTAGAGTCTATAGATGCTTTAATAGCGGGTCAAAATATGTTCTGATCTAAACGAATCATACGGGTTGGTTGATTCACCGAAGTTGTTTTTCCAATTGTTTACCACGTGTTTGTTGATGTACTCGAGATAATTTAAAACATTTGTACAGAGTTAGCACCTGATTCCGAGGTTAAGTTGGAAAACATCTTAGTTGTTACAAATGAATCACCGGTACAACCATGTCATAATGGTTCTACCAGTGATCTGTTTTTACTGACATGTGATTTGTCTTGCTCAAGACAAAATATAGCCGATTGACTTTTCATAATCTCAGGTATCCGCCTTTCAGTGCCCAATCACATGTTCAAAAACAACAAATGATTATGAATGTACGTACGACAACATCATTCTCAAATCTTGTCTTAATCAAACAGTCGGATTTTAACTGCTAATACACTAACATCAAGTGTTTATCGCGTGTTCAGGGGAATTTTAGCTTCTATGACAAAACATGGAAAAAGATTTCTTCATCTGCCAAAGACTTAATATCCAGTTTGTTAAACGTTGACCCTGACAAACGACCAACTGCTGATCAGGTATATATCCACACATTGACTTCTGAGGTCAAACTTAAAAAGTCAAACTGTATGTTTTTCACTAAACCATTAAGAGCTTCAATGTACATAGATTCTTAAACATCCATGGGTGATTGGAGACTCGGCGACAGAGCGCCAGATCGACCCCGAGATCGTCTCGAGGCTCCAAAGCTTCAACGCGAGGCGCAAGTTTCGCGCTGCCGCTATAGCCAGCATGTACACATGCACTGTGTTCTTGAGAACAAAGAAGCTCAAGAATCTTGTTGGATCTTATGATTTGAACCAAGATGAGCTTCAAAACCTCAGGAATCACTTCAAGACGATGTAAGTAAACATCAACTAACATAAGTTGTAATGAAACTTGAAGTTTAAATCGGTATGTTTGATTTCACAGATGTGCAGATGGTGAGAATGCAACTCTTGATGAGTTTCAAGAGGTTCTCAAAGCCATGAAAATGACTTCATTGATACCTCTAGCGGGCCGAATTTTCGATCTTTTTGATAATAATCGCGATGGTACGGTTGACATGAGGGAGATACTTTGTGGGTTCTCTAGTCTTAAGAATCTCAAAGGGGATGATGCTCTTCGTCTTTGTTTCCAGGTGTGGTCTTTACACTTTCTTCCTTTTCATCTGAAAAAAGTACAAGGCGCGTAGATTAACCGAGCAAACACGAATAGGGTTTATTCGTGTTCGTCTGTTTAACTTTAACTTATTAACGAACGAACACAAATATTGATTTTTTTTGTTTGTGTTTGTTCGTAAAGAAATTAAATGTGTTCCATTTGTTCGTTAATATTCTACACGAACATAAATATACAACACAAACATACATACATATAAATATGTGAACATATATGAATACCACTTTTCTGATGACGGCTAAAAAGGTTATCACTCCTGGATTAAAATAAGCTAGTTACTAAAATGCAAATTTAAAATGAGATGTTATTAGATTAGACTTATTGCAAATGTACCAAGTGTGTTACAATTGGAAAATCAAGTAATTTTAAAATAATAAATACGTGATAAATCAATTCAAATGAATAGTTAAACGAACGAACAAAATATATGTTTATATTCCTTTTTTTAATTAGATGAACAAATCTTTTTGTTCGTATTTTTTTTTTTAAATTAAGAAAAACAAACTCAGTTCTGAATGTTTCACGAATGGTTTACAAAAGCATTGTTGGAACTAAGCCAAACACAAAATTACAAAAGCAATCATTACGGATGTTATTGGTTCATATATTTGTTTTTATGTTTATTCGGTTATCTAAATAAACAAAATTTGTGAAACCGATAATCGAATATGCAATTTAAATACAGTTAGAAACCAAACCGAATAAGCAATTTGGTCAAGCTTTTTCTTTTTTTTGGTTATCATGGATAAGGTTTGGTTTTTTATTTCTATCCGGTTAGGGATAACTTTACACACCTCTAGTAATCATGCTGGATTTTTGTAATGGTACCCAAATGCTGATGAATATTATGTGTTGACAGATGTACGATACAGATGGATCTGGGTGCATTAGTAAGGAGGAAGTGGCATCAATGCTCCGGGTAATACTAAATTATCCACCCAAAAACACACATTTAACATTAAAGATTGCTATATATAAAGATAAAGATTATGTTACGAATTAAAATGAAAAACTCAACCTAAAAGACTAATATAACGGGTGAAATAGTCTATCTGGTCTATAATCATCTCATTAGTTACAGATACAATCAATGTATGACAAGTTATATAACAGATGGTTGTGTTGTGTACAGGCTCTACCGGATGAGTGTTTAAGTATGGATATCACGGAGCCGGGGAAGCTAGATGAGATATTCGATCACATGGATGCAAATAGTGATGGGAAAGTAACGTTTGATGAATTCAAAGCCGCTATGCAAAAAGATAGCTCCTTACAAGATGTTGTTCTCTCCTCCATTTGCCCTAACTAAATTAATTCTTGCTCATTAAATTCATACCATATATTATATTGATGCGCTTGATCAATGTATTGTTATAATTATTTACATATGCTTTGCTATTTTTTTCTATTAAATTTTATGCTCGGTTATACAATTAGAGAATGAAGGAAACTAATCAAGACGTGGGAGTTCACTATGAAGTTTGACCTATTTTGTAAACAAGTAGTTCACATAATGCTCAATGCTTTTATGATTATTAATCAGTATGAACTAGCAAATTCCACCCATGTCACACAATGAGATAAATGAATTTTACAAAATAAAAAAAGTTTTTTACAACTGTGTATATTATGAAGTAAAAAAGTGTATTATAACCTATCTAAAAAATTAGTATGACTTAAATGCATCGAAATATTCTAAAATGTTTTATTAGAAAAGGAGTAAAGTATTTATAAACAAAAACATGTGTAAACTGGCGAGTAACATGTGTTCATTTCTTACTCAAAAATTACCATTGGTACATGTTTCAGATGATAGCAATAATAATAATAATTATATTATTTAATAATAATAATAATAATAATAATAATAATAATAATAATAATAATTAAAAAGAAGTTGTTCAATCAAAGCAAGGTTAAAATCAAGATAGTTTTATGAATGAGGTTTGATCTCAGGACCTCTTTTTTGCAAGTGATGGACCTATGAGTTTTGCAAGAAAATTATGTATATTTAGTAAGTACACTTGGCTGAAAATAAATGGTATGAACACCGTTCACACCAACCTAAGTTATTATTAATCATCATAACAAGCAAAGTTATCCGCGTGTTACGGCGGTGCGGTACCATCAAAACTTGTGTGTCACTGTATGACCGTACGATTAAAAGAAACATATAAAATTTTGACGGATCGATTATGTAAACCGAAATATAGATAGAAAACATAATTATGCCTCGTATGTTATAGTAGAAGAATTAAAAATATATAATATACAAGAAAGTACGTTATGGTATAAGATTTTAAAAAATGTAATCTTATAGAAAAATATAAGAAAAGCCAAAAGGAAAAAAGAAGGGAAAAGAAACCAAAAAAAGGTTATTGTACTTTAGAGGATCAAACCCGCGTCATCCAAACTCAAAACCACGTACAAACCAACTTTGCTAGGCGCACATCTTTATTTGATAAACGAATAAGTATTCATTATGTAAGAGTTACAAAGAAAGAAAATAAAAAAAGAGAAAATAAAAAGGATGATGCCATAAGAATTGAACCGAATGTGGTTACAAGAAGCCTTACCGCACGAACTAAATAGACATTTATCTAGAGAATGAGAAAAGTAATTTATAACCACAAAGAAAAAAAAAATCAAACAATCCCACCGACCATAACAAATGAGATAGTATAAGTATATCTCATGTATTTGAGTATTTCTAAGCTATCAAAAGTTAGGACTAGTGTTGTTTGTTTGTATCAGTTACTCAGCTAATTAATATAGTATCATGTTCCTTAAAAATCTAATTTCAGATATTATTGTAGCAACTGAATGTTGTTTACATATGCCCTTGCCTAGTCCAAATAAAAATTATCAAGAAATAATCTGATTATAGACATCTGAATATTTAAGCAAAAAAATACCAAACTTCTTCAATTCAATGTGTACTCACATTACGACAACATGTTTGAAAAATATCTTGTTTAGACAATAAAATGATCACCATGTGATCTACGCGTTGGTTAGACGTACCGTGACTTAAACCAAACCAACTTTATCAAATTTCTTCTTAAATTCATTTAGTTTGTATCCAAAAATGAAACAACAATCAAAGAGTGAGCCCTTGAATTTAAAACAAATTAATATTTTAATCAGGGTTTTTCCCTTTTAATTTGTTTGCTTATATTTTATTATAGAAACGTTAGTTACAACCGATAAGTAAAATCTTTATGGAAAATGGAAATAGTTAAGGATAACAACTAATAAAATTTTTAATTTGGAACTGTTACTAACTAATAAAACTTCACACTTATGTTGGTGTTAATGATCAAATAGGCTTTCTCTTTACCAGGAGCTTGAAACTTGCTTCACACATCAAAGAGAGCGTTAGAAGTCGACCAAGTACTGGAGTCCGGCCTAGGAGCCATCTTCGACAAGTAAGAATAAGATCGTAGTAATAATGATCCTCGTTCATGAGAGTATGTCACCTCTGGTGATTTTCCTATATTGATGTTTCGTTAGTAATCATCTCCCTTGCATAGAGTTTTTGGAATCCTTGAGTAACCTGTTGATAATGAAACAATTATTACTTTCTCATTTTTGATTTTCTTTAAATGTTTTGACGGATTGTGTTCGCAATTTATGAAGAAACTTGTCTATTAGTGATACTCAATATTCTAGTAGTGTTGTGCTTGTAAACTTTACGAAAAGAAAGTAGAAATGAAAAATTCCACTTTTATTGGTGAAAGGTTATATGTAGAGTTGGTAATATAGAGATGGAAAAAAAATGTTTTGAGTTCAAAGGGATTTACCCTTCTAATTAGTTTATTAAATGAGGTATGGTCAGGTTATGTTGTAAATAATCAAATGGCTTGAACCACCAAGCTATTAAATATTAAATTAAAACAAAAGTTATTTATAATTTATAATTGTAACCGGACACATTATATGGCTTGTGTCTAGGTTATGTAGGTTAAGCATTTCTAGATTAGGGTTAGTTTTCTAAAAAAAAATTAAAGAAGTCATATTTTAGTTTGTTTATGTAATGGAGTTGCATGACTTTGTAAAGTCATGTGTCCTTCTCAAGATGTGTAATTTAGGGAGTTTCTCCACCACAAATAATGTGTAATTTATGTTAGATTATTTATTATTGTAACCAAAGAGAATCAAAATACTAGTTTAGACACCCCAATCTACACTGTTATACAAGATTCAGTAATATGAAATTTATTTATACAATGTTAAAGATACAAAATTTATTTATTCCCAATGATCAAGACACATTTCTTTTGGGTGTATTGATTTCATGATTTGTTACAACTTTAATAATTAGTAAAATAAAATGATCATGATTTTTTGTCTTGTTAAAATTAATGAAGAAACACGATCTTTTGAGCTCTATTTTTGTCCTCAACGTTTGATAACACAAGTTCTAATAAGTTTAGTGAGAGTGAGTTATTTCATAATCATGATTTTATAGCAGTCTTAATCTGAAATAATCATGATATGATTTTATTCTAGAATCCAAGTGAAATGGTCATGATGTGATTTTATTCTAAGAGTTATGTCAGTGTCACAAGTTATTTATATATCCAGTACATGACATAAGAATAATGTTCTAGTAATTAAAAGTCAGGTCAAGCTTAATGCAATTTAATAAATGAGGAGATTGTTTGAAAAGTATTTATATTTAAATTAAAGGAGCCATTTAACTTTGTGTATTTTCAAAATAAATCATATTTAGATTTTAAAGGAGATTATCTAAAAAATATTAATATTTAAAGTTTGATATTTTGATGAGTAAGAGTATTCATACTATCTTCCTCATCATCATCTTCATATTTATATTAAAAATACAAATTTTTTAATCATTTTTTTTAATTAAATAATATTTTTTTATATCTTTATTATTATTTTTTCTCTCACCTTCACTCATAAAAATTTTTATCTTTCTTTCACTCACAACCACTTACAACCATCATCTATATTATAAGGCACACACTAACATCAAAATGAGACACCTATTGTGAATGTTCTAAATTATTATTTGCATCCATGACATTTACATATTTTGACCACTTGCATCATTGAAATTCAAAACCATCATTGTCCTCTAACGTGTCCATTTTTGTTTCATGTGAATTCAAATGACTAACAATGTTAATTTTATTGTTAAAACTTTTGTAGAAAAGATTAAATAGTCCCTAAAAATAAAAAAACAAATTAAAAAGCTTATGAGACCCAGTCATATCATCTTGTACAATATTTTTGTCTCTATCAAACATAAACACAAACTCTTTCTTTCATCTCTCATTCTCTCTATCACCAACACCATTGAATAAACCAATGTGTTTTCTTCTTTGTGCATCATCACCACGAGTCCACAACCCACCACCCATGGACAACACCACAACCACCTGGAAATCACCACCACCACCTGCAAATCACCACATACCCTCTCTTTCTCCCTCACCACCACCACAACCCACATCACCTCTACAGCCACCCATCATCACATTGAAAAAGTAGTTACTAAAAAGTTCAACACATGCAAGAAATAAATTCCACCTCTAAAAATAAATAGTTAGACGGAAAATTAAAAATCAAAATAGAGTAAATTACTATTTACATTACTAACGTTTGTGTATTTTAACTAATTCCTTGAAGTTTCAAAAGCACAATTACCCTCTAATGTTTCATTTATGTCTCCATTTGGATTCAAGACTTTAATGACATTAATTTTTTTGTTAACTTTTTTATAAAACCATAAAATATTGTTAAACAACATTCACCACACAATATTAATTAACTACCACTCTCATTTCTCTATTCTACAATCATTTTCATATATTTCCTATAATCAAGCTAAGTATACAGACCCAAGTTCATTAATCAAAAGCGAGAAATAAGAAACAAACATTAACTACAAAACTCAAGTTGATCGTTAATCGAAAGTGAGAATAAAAAACAAAAACAACTAAAAAGACACTAGTTACAAAAAAATCAATTAAGGTGAAGTCAATGGTTGTTAGAATTGTTTCTAAAACGCCAATGTTTACTCATATTCACAAATAAATTGTAAAAAGGTTAACCTGAACACGATTTGATTTTATACGTGTATGTGTTAGTGTTTATATTTTTATTACGCAAATTAATATATAAGTCATGTCTCGGTCCGATTACACAACTTGTCATTGTGAAATCTTCAACCTGCCAACACGAAACTGTCACAATTGATACCTAGACACAATCTTATAGTTAAATTGAACTTCAATTTTCATCACCAATATTGTTAGATCTGCATATACTCGCAATGTTACTAGTGACATATAATCGTGTAGTGTCGTACAATGAGCATAATTATCAAGAATGTGTTTAAACTAGTTTATTACCCGCCAAGCGTTGCGGCGGCATGCGGCGTGATAAAGTATAGATATAATTGACCCGACTCGTTTTTCAAACTAAATTTACGACATAACGTAGAGTAACTCGAATTTATACCGTTGAATAAAACGGTAGTATATTTGACTCGACTCTTTGCCAAATAAATTTATGTCGAAACGCAAACTGACTCAAAATGTACATAAATAAACATGTGTTGTGGCGTTGTATATTGCGTGATAAAGTATAGATTACAATCGTATCTACTCGTTTCCGAATTATATTTATATCGAAAAGTAGAGTAACTCGGATTTATACCGTCAAGTGATAACGTATTATATTTGACTCGACGCGTTTCTAAGCAAAACTTACTTCAAAACGTAGCCAAACACAAAGTGTATTATATTTACCAAACTCATTTCTAAACAAAATTTACATCAAAACGTAGGCGAACTTTAAAACGTAGACCATCTTAAAGCGCATATAAAAATAACCACGAAAACGTTTTATATGACTCGAATTTATACCGACACGTACATAAAAATACGAACATATGCAATTAGTTATTAAGTAAAAATTGTATAACTTAAGAATTTAGTTTTTAAGTAAAAGTTGTATATGTATAACTCGAAACTTTAAAAACTCGAGAAGGTAAACATAAAATTTTACAAAGTTTTTAAATGAAATAAAACATGAAATTATAGATATATAAAATTGAGGGGGAGCAAATACCACCTTTACTTTTAGGTATATAGTAAATATAATCCGGACATGAACAACCCACAGACTATATACATATTCTCTTAAATTTTCTACAAGCCAATCAAACCTATACGCGTATGTCGTTTATCATATTGTCTAACCTAAAAGCGTCTTCACTATCTTTTCTTTAAGAATAACTACAAATCAACTTATACTATGTTATCTCTAAAATTGTAAATATGACCAATGAATTATCTCTAATTACACTAGGGATGGATCACCAAACACTCCACTTTAATTACACTTAGGGGATCACTAATGACTTATCTATAATATGATAAAGATGACTCACAAATACATATAAGCGATCGAAATAATTTTACAATTTGCCTCACAAACAACTTCTTCTTTAACGAATTAATGTATGATCTTGAAATTAATGTAAGAGATGTGGTAGGAACAAAGATCACTCGAGAACAATTTAGAAATCTAGATTTTTTTTTAGTATACAAGACATGAAACTAAGTTTGGTGCAAAGTACAAGAAAATGAAACAACTTTTGAAAAGGTGACAAGACCAAGATCAAACCAATAGATTTTTTGTCATTCATGATTAGAGACTTGTCATTGCACCTTTGAAAACACACTTCAGGTCCTTTTACACTTTAAAACAATGACTTTAGGTATCTAAGAAAGTTTGGTTGTGGCCATACCAAATGTAGTTTAACAAATAAGTTTTTTTAGTGATAATTAAACACAGTTGACTAAACTCATTTACCCTTCACTTGAGTGTATGATTAGTGTGTAAGGGTGATTACCTGTTGACTTTGAAAAATGAAAGTTGACTTAATTACTTCTGGCTTGACTTAGCACGGTGGGTCCACGATGAACCATAAATCAAATGGGTATATGATGGGCATCATTCTTGATCTTCTTCAACATATGATATTTTGTTACTGCTAGCTCTTGGCTTGTAGATCTCTTATTAATGTGTTAGCTCTTGGCTTGTAAATACCGCTATAATATACTTGTTTTGGTAATGACATCTCTAAGAGATGAAAACAAAATTTTAATATTGACTTAAACATGTTTGATTTGCGGTGGTGAATTCCCACAGAACCACAAAACGGTTAAGCAAATATATAAAGGAAACGAGAAGTTGGGCTCGTTAGGGTTGTTTGAGCTAGCTCCGGTTGTGAAAATATAGTTGAAAATACAATTTTCTATTAACGAGTTTCTACACCCGCACGTTGCGGCGGCGGCATACGATGCTATTCGTGTGGTAAAGGGTGCATTTCCGAACTTCATTACGCGCATTGTAACGGTGACATTAGCGTGTTTAAGTATATAAAAAAGCGTATAAAGTTATTGCAAATCGATTTTGCAGATTGAAACATAAATAGAAAAAAATATTATATCACGCTCGTTGTGACCGAATAATTTAAAAAGGTATTTCAAACAAAAAAATAAAAGAAAGGAAAACACAAAAAAACCCACCGTTAAAAAAGCCGCCCAATAGCAAGATGTCACGTGGCGTACCGATGGGGACACCCACCGACACCTACAAATGGGTATATATAGAACTTTGTATCCAAATATTTGTATTGATGTATAAAATATATATAATTAATAGCTTATGGGTTTGTGGGTTTATGTTCTCCTTGAGTAGAAAAGATATATGATGCATTTAAATAAATACTAATGTGTATGAGATGTAATATTTTAGATATATTGCCTAAATGAAATTTGGTGATAATAGCTGATTGTTCAAGTAAAGCGAGCGTAATTTGGTTTTAAAAACCAACTAGAATTAAGCTCCCCGTGTTGCGGTGGTGACGTAAAACCGTGTCAAATAACACCAATGTCACACCACCGTTAACGACCACCAACACTGAAGTTGCGGTGTGTTAATATGAAAAAGTTAGACCAAAACGTAAAACATAGAAAAATATAACTAAGTCGGTTTAAGATCTGCGGGTTGTGACGACCAGTCAAAAGAAAAAATAGACGTAAAAATATTGAACATGCACATTGTGTCGTGTTTACTTACCAAATTTAGAACGAAACGTAAAGCGAAATGGAAAAATGTTGAACCACACATGCATGTTGTGTCGTATTAACTTGCAAAACTTAGAATGAAAGGTAAAACGGATATCTGCAAAATATGAAAAGCATAGGAAAACAAAGTTGAAAATATAAAAGTTGCGAGAGTAAATTGCAAAAGACAAAGAGTTTTGAGTTAAAAGTAAAAAAATCAAACTTGAAAAGTTATATTGCAAAAAATAAAAAAATTTGGATAAAAAGTGAAAAATCAATTTTTTTAAAAAAAATCTTCTATGCATAAGGTGCAACACCATTATGTATAGAAGGGTTGTTAATTAGAAAATATAAATTAATATAATATAATAAAAAATATTAAGTAAATTGTAGAATATTATTTAACCTTCTATGTACATTGTATAAAAAATATTCTTTGTATAGAATAAAAAATATTAGCATATGTACAACACTTTATGAATAAAAAAGTTTGTAATTAGTAATATATAAATAAGCGCACCGATGGTACATGGTCTAAAACCAAGGCTTCAGTGTAAAGCGCAAAAGCCAAGGCTTTTCGTACATGAGGCCAAATATGTTAACGTACTATTTTTAAAAACTTACACATATTAAGTATAATTTTAATCTTTTTACACTTAAACTAGACATGTTAGAATAAGTTTTAGGTCAATTATAATAATTAAAAAAACATAAAAATTAGGGATGTAATATCAAATTTATTAAAACGAATGACTAATATAACTAAAGGAGGTGCATATCCTAACCCTAAAGTCCTAAACAACCGTCATATGTCATCTTTATCTCCATCACAAGGAAGCTTCAATATATTTTTGTTTTTATATATTTGAGTTGATTCCCAGTACAAAGCGTTAAAGTGGAAAAAAGTGTACTACACCACTACGTCTCATGTAACCGAAAGCTCAAAATCATGCGTTTGAGGTCGCTTGGCGTCTAGATGCGCTTAAGACGCGCTTATTTTAACAAAGAGTGTAACTAAATGAAATTTTAGTTTCTTTTGACCATAATTATTGCAATTATTAGAAAGGAGTGTAAATGCTATTAAGCTTTGAATTCAGAATACTATAATATTTCTATTTTTATGTTGATTCCATGATTTTTCAAATCCTCAAGTGCACCATCCTTCTATTCCACGTGCGTCAATCTTTATGACTTATTGTTACACTATTTATGGAGTTTTAACATCTATGTAATGTCCACGTGACTATAAAATGAGTTTTTTGATATATAAGATCTAATGGTTGGAGTGATGGTTTGATTGAGATTTTAAGATTTTAATTTCAAACCTGACCTAAGATTGTTTTTCGTAGTGGCAGTGAGTTTTTACTTTGATGATGTTTTGGGGTGAATCAAGTTTGGAGCGTCAAAAATCAACATTTGTATGAACGATTGACATGTCATCTCAACAAGACTCGTTTGGATATTAGAGATAGTTTCAAACGTTATTCAAAAAAAAAAATGAATGTGTTTTGATTTATTTATAGTTAATTTTATTTTTTCTCCCTAAGGTTCATAAAAATAACCATTTTCTTTCAAAAGATCAAATACATCAATTTACCTCTAAAATTTTTATAAATTGTTTTAATTTTAGTCCAAAATTTTATTATTTTAGATACAACTTATGAAATTTTTGGAGGTAATTAACGTTTTTAATCATTTTAGAGTAAAATGATTATTTTTGTCAAACTTCTGGGAGCAAAATCGTGCTTAGCTCTTTAAATTATTTTTCATTAGCCAATAATAATTATACTAACAATCTAAATATTGACACTTCAAACTTTCATCTTTTTTTATCATAAGCAATCTCTAAAATAATATCATTAAATATTTACACTTAATTTGCACTTGATTTTACTCATAATATGATTATGAACGAAGTGAAAAAAACATAATAGCGAAATTGAGCGGAAAACAATTGCAAATCGAGCGTAAATATGGGATAATTATGATATTGGAATTGCACTTAGTAACAAAAGTAAAAGTAAAGAGTCTCGGTATTAACTTAACGATATGAATTATATCGACCAATAAGTAATAGTTTTAGGTTATTAAAATCCAACTTGTCATAAAATTATAGCATTCAAATCTAAAACTAAACAAAATGAATACAACACTCACAACACTAATAGGGACAAAGAGAGAACTCTACCTTTACTTTTTTAAAAGCAATCAAACATATCATCTTCAGAAGTAGAACTACTATCATGATTGTTGTATCTTAAAAAACAAAAAAGTGCTAGTTGAGTAGATATGTAAAATCTTCTTAAGACCGTCATGTTAAACATGGCACCTTAACCAAATCTAACACTCATTATCTTGCTCGATTACTGCACCTATAGACCCCGGCTTGAATCTTATTACATCCTCATGAGTCTTGATATCTCCCACATGTTGCATTGTCGCCTTCCTTCTATATTTTCGGTTAAATATAATTTAACACGTCACGAAATATAATTGGAAAAAATTTAAACAAATATATTTTATACTAACCACATGATCAACAAATTTCTCTTTTTAGTTTTACATCAAATGAACTTTAATCAAAATTAGACATAAGATGATGACTACAACCAAACCATCTTTATCAAATTTATGCTTAAATTGTTTATATCCGGAAAATGAGAGATCCAAAAGTGACCATAAATTATTCATTTGAATTACATGAAAATGAAATAATTTCATCTTAATCGTTGGTTTTTTAGTTTATTTAGGGTAACTTTATACATAACCTTTTAAATCAACAAAATACATATTTTTCAAACTAGGCAAGTTGTTATGGTGTGTGAAAGAATCGCATGAGCACCGACATGGCACGTGGTTCACGCGTGAACATCGTGTCCGCCTTTTATGAGAAAGAGCAACGTGAAGAATCTCCGCTCGTGAGGTGAAAGAAAAATGACAGCAGTGCTAAAATCCAAACACACAAACATTTATTATACTAAACTAATGATTATTAATTATATAAAGTCAAAAGTAAGATAGAATGAAACCGTAACACCACTTAAGTATCATTATAAAGAAAAAAAAACTAATACATCGCTAATATAATAATAAATAAGAGTGAAATCTCCCTCACTATAACACATGCTCTTATTTCTTGTAAGCTTAACATCTTAAGAATTAAGAATTTATATCTTAAATAATTATAATCTTTTTATTTGAACGGCAATTATAATCTCTTAGGAGCTTAATTTATTTTCTTATAAGAGCAAGAATTTAATTAAATAATTAAAAGCACCCCGCGTAATAATTTAATTTCCAACAATTAAAAGCGCATCTTTTCTCTCTTTCTTGCCTTTATCTAATTCCAAGAACACCACTCTTCAGATGGGTCGAATTGAATGAAGCACACACTTAACGCACAAACCTTTGTGAGTCCACTGATCTTTCTCAACTTTTTGGTTTCTTGATGATACCCTTTTGATTCTTTGAAGAAATTCATGATTCTTTTCTATGAAAGATGCAACCTTTTTGTTGATTTTGTCGAATTTGATCTAGGTTTTTGTGATTGAATGTTGGATCTTGATGATATTTTCGATTCCTTTAATGTTCTTACTTGTAGTTGTTTCTGTGAGGTTCTTTTTGTTGCGGAGTAGATCTGTTATCATGGGAAGACTATATCTTTAAATCAAAACACATATATTAGATTGGTTTTTAGGGTTGATTTCGATCATCAATTTGATCAAGTTTTATGTTCATCACTAGTGTTCTATTTTGTTTCAAACGAATATCAATATTCTTGAAAATGTGAGGAAAAGTTTACCATTTTTCCTAGGATGCACAGCCCTCGTAATCCCTGTTTGTATAAATCCCTAGCTAAAAATCCTAACTAATATAGAAGTATAAATTTATTGTATTCCTGATTTGTAAAGTTGTTACTATTTTCAGTCAGTAAATAGTAATAAAACTTATCTATACAATATTGTTAATATTCTGGTTTAACAAATTTTCATCCTGAAATCCATGATCAGTTATTAAAGTTTGCCTCTTTCGAAGATTGTATAGTTCCAATACCATTTTGAGGTGTAGTTTGCTACCAAAAAGATGAACGTGGATGAAGAAGTCAATCACTCTTACCTTTTGCTATCAATCCATACCATGATCCTTGGTTTTTCCCTTTTCAGTTCATTTTTGGCAAAAATAGTACTCTCTCAATACAGATTTGTGAGTTGTGTTTAACCCTTTTATTATATAAGAATAGAAGAAGCGAGCTCGTATATGCATCTGTCTATATGTGTTGTTGGATTGTAGAAAATGAGTTATAGACAAGTAATCATTAAGGATGCAATCATTTAGCTTTTCAATCACGTTATATGTTTATGGTAAGAATTCTCATGAAACTTAGACGTATGATCTGGTTTAGATCTTCATTTGTTCTTGAGTTCTCTAATTTTTTATGATCTCTAGATTTATATTTATGGATTTAAGAAATCTTGAAAGAGCAGGACAGAAGAGTTATTTTGCAATAATATCGTTCAACTGTTCTAGTTTGTGCTTCTTTTCCTGGGCATTTTCTGCTTGACCATCACTAGTGTGTGCATGATTTAAAAGAAATTTTTATTATGTTTTCTATGGCTATTTTATATTCTTCTTCTTACTATTATCATGCTCTTTATGTCTCGGATGCTTGTGCCTTTGACTACACAAGTATGTTTTTTCTCACCATTAGCTTGGGTAAAAGACTAGTTGCTTTTTTCATGTACATCTGTTCATCTTTAGGGGATGTTTGGTATTGTGTTTTAGAAGTTCTATGTATTATGTGCTAATCAATTATCACAATTTAATGATTTTGTGCATGAAGTACTGCTTCGAAGTGTTTTAAAGTTGTAATAATCACTTTTGTTTATGTTAAGAGTTGACAAATCATGATAATTTCAAGGTTTGCTGATTAAAATAACGGATTATAAGTAATAAAACTCTATCTTTTGGTAATCAGTTTTGCAGCTGTTAGTATCCAGTTGATTACATAGACCGCTAAATGATATGCTAATCATAAGCAGAAATAGC
Organism: Flaveria sonorensis; assembly: GCA_025506505.1. Classification (NCBI taxonomy): domain Eukaryota; kingdom Viridiplantae; phylum Streptophyta; class Magnoliopsida; order Asterales; family Asteraceae; genus Flaveria; species Flaveria sonorensis. The sequence continues at coordinate 69,250,857 of CM046432.1, forward strand.
CTACCAAACACAACGGCTTATCGCAAGTTACATCAAACCCAGTAATTATGTTCTTTATTGCCTCTTTGATGTATGCTTGTCGTCTGCGTGTTCTCTACATGTTTACTACTAATTAGTAGTTGGTGATTGTTACAGGAAAGTATTGATTGACCTCTGATGGTTAAAAATTTACAGAAAGAACATTTGAATTTTGATTAAGTTTATACGCAACTACTAGAAATGGGGATGTTTGATGAAATGGGGTTCTGTGGAAGCTTTGATTTCCTATCAGTGCCTCCGTTTGAAACTGAGGGTGCAACTGAAGAAGCACCCGTGGATGATGATTACAGTTACAGTGATGATGACGTGGATATTGAAGAGCTGGAGAGGAGGATGTGGCGTGACAAAATGCTTTTAAGACGACTCAAAGAGCAAAGTAAATGTAAAGAAGGTGTCGTTGATATCGGGAAACAAAAGCAGTCCGAAGAGCAAGCGAGACGAAAGAAGATGTCTCGTGCCCAAGACGGGATCTTGAAATACATGCTCAAAATGATGGAAGTTTGTAATGCTCAAGGGTTTGTTTATGGAATCATTCCGGAAAATGGTAAGCCTGTGAGTGGAGCTTCGGATAATCTCCGGGAATGGTGGAAAGAAAAAGTCCGGTTTGACCGAAATGGGCCTGCAGCAATCTCAAAGTACCGTGCGGACAACTCGGTTCCCGGGGAAACCGAGAGTCTCACACCCGTGTCGACTCCTCACACTTTACAAGAGCTTCAAGACACGACACTTGGTTCGCTTTTATCAGCTTTGATGCAGCATTGTGACCCCCCACAGAGGCGGTTTCCATTGGAGAAGGGTGTTGCACCCCCATGGTGGCCTCGGGGGGATGAGGAATGGTGGGTGGAATCAGGGATGCCGAGAGATCAAGGCCCGCCACCATATAAGAAGCCACATGATCTGAAAAAGGCGTGGAAAGTCAACGTTTTGACCGCTGTTATCAAGCATATGTCACCGAACATTGATAAGATACGGAAGCTTGTTAGGCAGTCAAAGTGCTTACAGGACAAGATGACAGCTAAAGAAAGTGCGACGTGGCTCGCGATTATCAACCAAGAGGAAGCGCTTTGCAGGATTATGTACCCCAACAGCTGCCCTCCAGCAACCGGTGGCGGTGGTGCTTGTTATCTCATGAATGATGCAAGTGACTATGATGTTGAAACTGCGTTTGATGATCCGATTCTCGAGCTGGAAGACTGCAAGCCACAAAATCTATACGGGTTAGGGGTCACGGGATCTGTTGTTAAAGTGAAAGGGGAGGTTGTTGACTCTATGAACCCTGAGAGTTTTATGATGAAAAGAAAGCAGCCATCCAATGACCACCACCGCGTTATGACGGAACCGAAGACGTACACCTGTGAGTATCCTCGATGCCCGTATAATGATGCTCGTGTGGGGTTTCATGACAGATCTGCAAGAAACAACCACCAGTTGAACTGTGCTTACCGCCCTATGGCTAATCCTCCTGGCGGAACCCTGAACTTTCAGATGAACAATCTTGAGAAAGCGCCTGTGTTTGGTATGCCGACCTTTGGTCAAACTAAGGTCAGCACAGTTCCTCCGCGTTCCAACCACACCACACCGCCACCGCCTCCGCTACAGTCATATGGCGGCACTTGTGGTGGTGACATTGCAGAACTTGGACTGCCTGAAGATGGCCAAAGGACGATATCTGATCTCATGTCATTCTACGACGCGAATCTTCAGGAAACAAACAAAAGCTTCAACTCTGGGAATATGGATCCGATCCAGCTCGATGACAGTTTTTTCGGGCTTGAGTTCGCCAACTGCAAAACGCCATGTGATTCTGGTTTTGATTCTGGTAGCGGCCTGAATGTAAACGACAGTAATAGCCTCGACTTCAGATTCGGGGCACAGTCGGTGTGGTACGTTTAAAGATGAATGTAGGATGTCAACAAGTGAAACGTCCCCCGTAACTTGAATTATTACTATGGTTCTATGTTGTTATGGTTTGTTTGTACCATAAAACATTGAGACAATGTTACATGTTATGTATGTGTGGAGTTTATAAGTGTTTGTGCATTGTGTTACTCGATGTTTGGTTAATAATATCAAGATCGTATTTAATCTATTACGACTTGTTAGGATGAGTAGGGCTGCAAACGAACCGAACGTTCAGTGAACAGTTCTTGTACCGTTCAGCGGGAAGTTTGTTTATGTTCGTTTGTTTAATAAATGAACGAACATGTACAAAAAAAACTTCTTTGTTTAGCCAATCAAACGAACATGAACAGAGGCTGCGTTCGTTCATTTATGTTCATTAATGTTTGATATTGTGTTCGTTTACATTTGTTTGTGTTCGTTTATTTAAAGGTTTTGTATTTGATTATTATATTAAGTATTTTTTTATTTTTGGTACATTTCGCGTAACTTTTGTAATCTTATTATAAAATGAATATATGATCTTTTATATTTGTTTGTGTTTAGAAATTTTTGTTTGTGTACGTGTATGTTTATGAACATTTGTTTGCGTTCGTTTGTCTTTGTCTGTGTTCGTTTACGTTCAGTAAGTGTTCGTGAACAGTTGATGAACATGTTTTTTTCCTTAATAAACGATTATGAACAAGAAATCTCGTTCGGTAAGTGTTCGTAAACAATTATAAAAATGTTATTTCCTTAATGAATGAACACAAACAAAACCCTATGTTCGTTCGTTTTGTTTGTAGCCTTAAGAATGAGAGGCTAAAGGCGTTCTCTGTCACAAGGGCATATGGAAATGAGTTCATAATTATTTGTATCGAACAATTTAAAAGATTAAATGATGCGGATATAAGAGAAAAGATAGATTTGCATCTAATGAACCCTCCTGTATGAGGTGTATAAATCGGGTTTAAATCAAAACATATTCGGGTTGGGCGTCCAAAGTCAACATCAGTTTGGATGTGAAACCAATTCACGTTGAAACCGAATTGAGGATGAGTGCAACCCAATTCGATAGAAATTGGTTAAGGTAGGGTTGGAACCGGCATCTCAAACCAGTTTTTATTTTAAAAAACTTTTTCTTATTTATTATATGAAGGACAAAGTGAAGTATGATTTTTTATTTATTTAATAAAATACATAGTGACATATATCTTTTATGTTATATTTGAGATAAAAATTATTTAATTCGTTATTGTGTTTAATTTATTTTATAAAATGGAAAGTATACAATATTTTTTCTTTTTGAACAGCCAAATATTTACAAGAGGAAACCATTAGCAAGAAGTTAAGGCCCAAAGAAAATAAAAGAGATAATATAAATTACATATGTTGCTTGTTTAAACATTTTAAAGCCAGTCATGTTTAGCGCCTCAGACAATACTCCTCTCACAGTGTCACCGACCCATCCATTAAAACGCAAACTCAGCATCAATGAAGCCTCATGTGCAAACCAATTGCTTTTTCTTTCTTTCTTTTTTTTTTTCTTTTCCTTTTGTCTTTTAATTTTGCTAGCTAAATATGTGCAAATCAATTGATGCTTTTTTCAACGGTGGGTTCGCGACAATATTTCAACATCTGCTTTTTATTATGATTTTACATCATGTCGCTTTTTATTATGATTTTACCTCATGTCGTAGCACGAGGGCCTAATACTAGTTTGTCCTTAGACACCAACGATGGTTGGTTAATTTTACTTTTTATTCCCTTTCTACTTAATTTATATTTGATGTTTATTTGAGAGTTATTACTAACGTTTGTTTTGACTGGAATGATTAGAGCCTAGGAGTTTGAATCAGTGGACTCTTCAAATCTCATGGGATGCAACTTTTTGTTTTTTGCTTTTTATTCTTTTACTTTTTTTGATATTTTTTTCTATTATTTTTTATTTAGTGGTTTTGTTGTTTTGATGTCTAGGTTTTGTTTACAATGCAACATGTTATACATAATACATTTAATCCAATAGTTGTAGCTTCACACGTTTTTTATGCATTTAACGACATTAATATTACAGCAACCGCACTCTCCGTCGACCGCCCCTGTAGAGCTCCACTCTCTTGAAATCGACTCTAAACAAACCTCAAATCCTGAATTCTGGCTTTTTTCTTTTTACTTTAAGTACTATATTATTTAATTTTGTGCTAGAGTGTTAATTAGTAGATTACATTATTCGCTTTAATTATTATTTGTTAGATTATTTGATTATTTAAATGTTATTGTATATGTATTCTGACGAGTGATTAGTGTCCTACTTAGGAGTTAGGAATGCTTCCGCAAGTGAAGTAATGATTCGGCTTCAAAAATTAAATTACTAAGGAGAGCAATTATAAAAATATTGTATTTTATTATGCATTTTTAATGACAATTTACGTATATTAATTATATATAGAAATTTTATTCGGTTGTATCCTCTTAGAATATGACCCGACCTAAATCAGACACAAATTCTAAAATCTAGTGATAGACAACTGAGCATCGAAAATAACCAACACTTTTTAAAAAAAAAAAATTGGGTCAGCCAATACGGTTTCCCAAGGTTCTGACAAACTGACTTAGTGAGAGAATAGGCTCCATTGAGAGTCAAATTATTATTGTAGTTCCGCTTCTTGCTCAAAAAAATTAGAAAGAGTAAAATTCCACTAGTTTATTGTATTGTACATAAAACATTTCTCAATATATTAATAAGAATATAATGAATTATTATTGTATATAAATATAAACACTTAAAAATAACAAAAAACTTAAAAACTTTTTAGCTTTCACCGATGCCACTCTGAAAAAATATCTGATATTATCAAAGAAATACAGACGTATAGTAAAATTAGGTTAGCCCCTCCACGTATACAACAACTAGGTTAGCCCCGAACATGTTTTGGAAAATAAAAAAAAATTGAATTGTCTTTTTACTCCATGTGTTGGTCATATTTGTTATTTTCATCAATTTTTTATTTTTTTTTATTTAGCTCCAAGGTTTGAAAAAGTTGCCCCGAACATGCATTATGTTTTTACATGAAAGAGAAAATTTCATATATGTCCCTCTAAAGTTGTTAAATATCGTATATATCCAAACAAAATTTTTAATATCAAATATATCTTTCTCTAATACACTTTAATTTAATGATAAGTTTAACCTTTCTAAATAAACTAAAAAAAATATTATATTAACCATTTAGGATTCATTTCCAATTGAGTCTTACCATAGTTGGTACTTTGTCTCCATTCAATTCAGCCCTACATGATCGGTTATTCATTTTTAAGGTTGCACTAGGTTCATCCATTTCATTCACTACATTGTTTCATATATTCAGTATGCAAGTGGGTTATAATTTAGTTCCTCATGTCCTAGCAATTCCTAACAAACACGAAAGTGACTTTTTAGTAAACACAAAATCATTAATCTTGATTAAATGTTTGAGAAACAATCATCCAGTTTTCATGAATAATTATTATAAAAGCACCCATTGCTTTCATTCACTTTTTATGTTCGATTCATAGGCCATCACCATTATTAGTATACCTAATTTTTAATTCATTACTTAAAATGTTAAGAAAAGCAAATGAAGACTTTTTTCTTGCTTCTGTTACGTTTTTTGTATTCATCAATTTGGTTTCTTAATTCAATTCTAGTTCATTCTTTTGAGCACTAAAATGTTTCTCGTTAGACAATGATAAATTAAATGATTTAACGTTTAGTTATAAAAAAAAGAAGAAAAAGACAAAAAGAAACGATATATTTATAAAATACTTATTAATGAAATGCATTAAAATAAATAGATATGTTATTATAATTAGTTGAGAGATATATATTTGATATTTTAAATAGATAAGGGTAAAATAGTCATATTAAAAGTTATTTATAATAAAAAAATATATTAAAACGCATATATGTGATATTTTAAAAATTAGGGGGAGATATATTTGATTTTAAAATATTGTTTAGATATATATGATATTTAACAATTTTTGAGGTATATATATAAAATTCTTCCTCCATTTATACAATTTTAACCATCCATTTTATGTTTAAGATTTTCTCCCATTGACTCTAAATTATCGCCTAGGCGAAAACATCGCATACATTATCGTCGAGTAGATCCTTCTACACCTAGCGATACACAAACAATACAAGACAATATGTTTTTCTACGAGGTGCTAAACAAGCAACTACCCAAAATATCTCCAAGGTGCATAGCGATAAAGAGAGGGTTTATAGATATTAACGAATGGTGAATAAGATATTATAAAACGGTGAAGGAGATAAGAGTGGATAATATTTATCGATATATTCATTGTTACATTTTATGTGGCGATGAAATCGCCTGTTATATCACCCGAAAACGATGACAGGGCAGAGTCATCTTGGTGATGAAATTATCTGGTAAACTTAATTTTCGATGGATAAAATATTAAAAAAACATGAGAGCCTAGTACCAATGTTCCCAAAATATTATACTCATGAAGGGTCACATGTGCAGATAACAAGTAGTGATCATGTCCACATATGATGAAGGTGGTAGTTGGTTCCGAGTGATATTGAAGGTGTTTGGTAGTTCTATCGCACGATCAATATTCAACCACGTCAACCTCATGCCACACCGTTTAACGTCACCCCTTTTGTGAATGTGACACCTACCATACTACAATGGAATCATTAATTATATCATTAATGCTTTTGACTTATTGTTTATAGCTCTTTTAACAAAATAATATTGTTACCAAAGGAAAATATACTACATTGACGATTGTAGTTGTTTGCTCGATTTTATTCTTGTTGTTGAATTGAATATTTCAGAATGTTTTACTAGGTTTTCAGGATAGATGCATACTATTTAATAGTTAGTTTAATCTAGTATTATGACATCTGCGTTGCGGCGCGGTGTAAAATGACACAAAAACTAATATTAAAACGTAGTCGCAAACCTGCGTGTTGGAGGAGCATAAAACGATAAGAAAACAAACGTCTTGTGAATTTGCGAGTTGAAGAGGATGTCAGAAACGGTTGAAAACCGATGTTTATTTATGAAAAACGAAACTCTAACGTCGATAATAGTTGCATATATATGATTTGTTTAAAAGCAATACATTGTGCTATATTGTTTATTTAAAAGGTAGAAACGGAAACATATAAATAAATGAATGAAAAAAAAAAACTAAGAAACAAAGCATATATACAACACCATTAAGCATATGTACAATATATAAAAAAGTTGGTAATTAGTATTATATAAATAGTTTACAATCAATATCAATAAAATGTACATCGTCAATTAAGTAATTTTTTTTGTATGGTTCACTAGATCGATGTGATCGAGTTATCAAGCGGGTTCGGGTTAAAGTTTAAACCCTACATACTATCAAACATCAAATTAAGTTTTGAAGTGAAATATGATGTACATTTTACTTTGTTATAGTATTAAAATACATTAAAGAGCATTTAAAGGAATAAGGGTAGGTAGTTACTACCAAAATCAAAAACCATTATAAAAGGGAAAGAAAGAAACATCACCAAACCACACACAAAAGTTAAGTGAAATCACACAATGGAGGTAGAGAGAGTTCAAGAAATAGCCTCACTCTCAAGCCTAAAAGGCACAATCCCAAGTGAGTTCATAAGATTAGAAAATGAACAACCAGCAATCACCACCAAACAGGGGGTGTTGCTGGAAGTTCCGGTGATTGATCTCAGTAACCCTGATCGCGAATCTCTGGTGGCTTTAATTGCTGAAGCCAGCCAGAATTGGGGTATTTTTCAAGTCGTGAACCATGGGATACCAAGCGAACTCATAAGCGAGTTACAAAAGGTTGGAAGAGAGTTCTTTGAGTTACCACAAGAAGAAAAAGAGTTGATTGCTAAACCAATTGGGTATGAAGGTGTTGAAGGGTATGGAACAAAGCTTCAAAAGGAAATTCAAGGGAAGAAAGGGTGGGTGGATCATTTGTTTCACAAGGTGTGGCCACCTTCAGCCATTAACTATCACTTTTGGCCTAAGAACCCTCCTTCTTACAGGTTCCAATTTCTCTCGTACCTTTTTATTTTCATGCATATTCAACTAGATAGACATGTTCCCATATTGCTAAATTAGGTGATTTTTGAAAATCTTTAATTAACTAGTAGTAATGTAGTATCGATATCACACCACCAACACCGAAAAAACTTGTATTAAAAAAGAAATAAAAACGAAAAATTTAAAACCAAACGGAGCCACTTTTTGGCATATCATAAGTTTGGTATTTATATTTAGAACAAAGTCAAAGTTTTTAAGTACTAAATGCATCAAATGTTGCGCATGCATTTAATGGTTGTAACCCTTGCTTAATCACTTGTACATGCTAGTTGATAATTAAAAAATATATTAAATTAATTATCACGAGAAACGTGTTATTAGTGTCACAAACCTATGAATTTCGATTCCGAAGCATATAATTTTATTTTTCATAAAAATATGCAAAATATTTGATTTTTAATGTTCTTAGAACGTCAAAGGGTAAAAAAGAATACTAAAGAGTAACTTATGAATTGTATATCATTTTACATGAATATTGTTAAATCAAAATTTCTAAATATTAAAGGATATGTTATTATCATTAATTGTAAATTTTTATCTATCTAATATATAATTATATGATTATTAATGTTCTTAAAACGTCAAAGGGTAAAAAAGAATACTAAATAGTAACTTATGAATTGTATATCATTTTACATGAATATTGTTAAATCAAAATTTCTAAATATTAAAGGATACGTTATTATCATTATTTGTAAATTGTTATTTATCTAATATATAATTATATGATTAGACCTGTTTTTTCCATCAACCAAAACATTACGTCTTATCATTTCTTTTTCAATTAAACCTCACAATATTCACCATTAAATCCGTGTTTAATAAGTAAAAACGTAACAGTCACTACTCACTGCTTGCGTGACCTTATGTTCTATCATTATCACTAACTCTCTATCAACACTCTTTAACATAATTTTGTGTTCATTTTAGTTTTAAAAATCAAAAAATATCGAACTATAGTAAATGTAATGGTTTTGGTAGCACATGTAAAAGTCTTGGTCATTACTTTCACGTGATAAGAGCATTCACATCTTTATCTCTTAAAAGTTTATGAATAAAATTCTTATATTATATGAAATGATTTGAGTGGTTGTAAATGAATGAGAGATAAAATATTATGTTTATCTGTAAATTTTAGAATTCATTGTTTAACCTTTATAAATTTTTAATATTTTAAAAAATGGTTGTGAGAGAAAAGATAATGATAAATGTATAAAAAATATTATTTAATTGAATTAAAAAAAAAAAATTTTTAATATAATTATAAAAATAAAAATAACAAATGAGATGTGAATGTTTTAAATGGGACCATGTTTGCAGCTTCCTAGTGATTGACATATATTATTTATTTATTTACTAAATATTCTTGTGGTTTTTATCTTTTGAGCGGGACCCTATTATATCTCTTTCGCAATATAAAAAATTGTATTGTGGTGTTGTAATGTTATATTGTTATGGTCCACAATGTGCATACAGTGATCACATAGGATGAAAATTTATGTTCGGAAAATCTGAAATATGACCAGTATTCAGATATAAAACCAGTTGTTTTATCATTTTAAAACGGATATGATATTAGATGAAATCCTAACGACTATCTAAATATGATTACATGTATAATAAATAGTAAGTTGAAGTTAATAAAAAGTTGAAATTGTAACAATAGTATTTTTGAGTATTTAAAATTTTAAATAGGTTTTTGAGTTGAGTTTAATCACATGAATTTTTAAATACATATAACTAATAAGTGAATATGGACTGGAACATAGAGATTACCAAAACTCATCCCATACCCCGTTTCCAACGAACATCAAAGCAAGGATCGTTGAAAACTTAGACGATTTTTCAATGTAAACTCATTGTCACATATTCCGTCTTTTGTTTAATTCTTCTTACATTTGTGTGTATGGAACTATGGACACAGGGAAATAAACGAGCAATATGCGCAAAGCATGATACCCGTGGCAGACAACTTGCTTAGCTTGTTGTCTCGAGGACTCGGACTAGAAGACAGTGAAATGAAACAAGGGTTGGGTGGTGAAGACTTGATCTACATGATGAAAATAAACTACTACCCACCATGCCCATGCCCTGACCTTGCTCTAGGGGTGGCACCCCATACAGACATGTCTTCCATCACTATACTTGTCCCAAATGAGGTTCAAGGTCTACAAGTGTTCAAAGATGATCATTGGTATGATGTTGCTTACATCCCTAACGCTCTCATTATTCACATTGGTGACCAAATCGAGGTAAACTAATTACTCGTCGCTTCAGTTACATTCTTTGTATCCTTTTGCATCCGGTCTAGTTCAGCTGGTTTTGGTGAAAAATTTCGGCTGAGCTGTTAACTATGGTTTTAGAAGACAGTGAACCAAATCGGTTGGGTTGAATGGGTTAGTCAGACCAACCAACATGATCTGGCAGTTTGAACTAGTGTATTTTTTTAACCATTAGCTTATACTAATATTTTTAAATAACAAAGATGGCTCTATGAATATTATACAAATAGATAAGTGCTAAAGGGCATATTCCAAAAATAAATAAATAATGGAGGTTAAATGACCGGTTCAGTTTACGTATCCGGTTCCAAGTTTCAAACCATAAAACCGTGAAAACTGAACCATATAAATCTCAAACCAGCTGAACAAGCCGATTAGCTCCTGTTTGGGAGGTTCAATCGGTTTCAAAGATCCATGACATCCACAGTAATCATAATAATATGCAGAAAAGTACGGTCAAGTTGATTAAATATGATCATATAGTCATTAAAAGTTCCTAGAATAATACTTGCAAAAGACTATAAACCAATATTGTTACAAAAGCAGTTGGTAATATAGATAAACAAGGTTATTTTTCTTGGCAGATACTGAGCAATGGGAAATATAAGAGTGTGTTTCACAGAACAACAGTGAACAAGGACAAGACAAGAATGTCATGGCCATTGTTTTTGGAGCCACCACCAGAGTGTGAGGTTGGGCCAATTCCAAAGCTCATCAGTCAAGACAATCCATCAAAGTACAAGACTAAGAAGTTCAAGGATTATGTCTATTGCAAGCTCAACAAGCTTCCACAATAGAGATATCATCCCAGTTGTTAAATAAATCTTACATACACGTGTCTCACGTGTGTGTATGTGTGTGAGCACGCACGCATACCTGTGACTGTAGATCAATATGTTTGAATGTGGTTTTGTGATAACTAAAACCTGATCGTATGATCGAGACTTATATTTCAGTTATTTCTATCAACATTGTAGCTTGGTTTCGATATTAATATCCTTGTGCATTGTCCTAAGAACCAAAGACACTTGTTCAACTTGCTCTTTGGTAGAACAAGATGAAAGAAGAACTCTTGCAGCTCCTCCATCAGGATAACATCCATCGGTGATCATTTCTTCAAAGATTTGTAAGCATCTCGTGTATTGTTTCTTTCTAGAATATGCACCAAGACGAGAAGTCCACGTCACCACATCCCTTTGCAAATTCTTGGCTGGCAACAATTGGAAAATTTCTTCCATTCGTTCAAAATAGCCCGCACGTCCATACATATTGATCAAGATGTTGTAAGTGCTGATATCGGGTGCATGTGGACTGTTTTCCATAACTGCTAAAACTTCTTCCATCTTTTTGAACTGACCCATTCGCCCGTAAACGTTTAGCATTGTGTTGAGCACAAATGTATCTGGCTCGAGCCCTGATTTGTGCATTTTGTTCACTACTTCTTCACATTTTGACACATTACCAGCTTTGGAGTAGGCTGATAGCAGGACCATATGTGACTTCATAGTTGGTTCAATTCCTAGCCGCTTCATCTCCTCAAATACTAATCGAGCATCTAAACCAAAAACACAAATTTGTAATATGATTAAATTACTACATCAAACAAAAACAAAAAAAAAAAAAAAAAAAAAAAAAACACACATAACAGTAGCATCATATCATAAACATTTTTTCTTATGGTTAGGGTTCTTGGCTCTATGTCTATATATACTTGTATCATAGACTTATCTCAACAACATCTCTCTTATATAAGGAAAAACTGATCTTTTTCCTTACCTTCATGAAGACCTGATCTTCCATAAGCATCAACCATAATGTTAAATGAGGCTCTATCTGGTTCGCAGCCCATATGCTGCATAAGTGAAAAAATTTCTGCAGCGCCATAAGGAAAACCTGCCCGGCTGATGGAAAAGAGAACATATTTGTTAGTGAGTTTTTATGTCAGAAAATTTCAAAATTTTGCATTTATGTAAATGATTAGGAGCGGATTTTCCGTACCCTTTTATTCTAATATCTGTTTCTTCTTACAAATTCATTTCCCCAAGGTGAAATTGTTAAAAGGCCAAACTCAATAGGTAAGAATTTTAAATTTAAGCATCCTTAACCTTTTACTTTACTTGGTTTTAGTGTTTTGATAGGAGGCATTATAATTATAACATTCTGATTCTTTAGGTCAAAATAATAATCTTTGGAGACGCAACTAAGACGTTGAAGTTAGCAAACTGATTAATGAATACCCAAACACAATATGTACACTTAATTTGAGTTTTCATTACTCTTGACATGCAAAAATAAAGAAAAGAAAGAAAAATACTTGAGAAGGGATTTTAGAAATCACCTGTAGGCTTCCATGAGTGCATTATAAGCATAAACATCAGGCTCAATCCCAGCTTCCTGTAGCTGTTCAAATATTTCTTCTGCTTTCTCACAGAGACCTTCTCTAGCAAATGCATTTATCAAAGCTGTGAAAGTACAGATATTGGGTTTGCACTTTTGACTCCTCATTTCTTGGAACACCTTCAAAGCCATGTATGAACGGTTTGCCTGGAAAGTAAATCTATACTTCATTTAGTTTGAAATCAATTTACAACTATTTATCCTAAACAAAATCAATATATTAGTTAAGAAGGTAAAAAAACAAAAATAACTATGTGCTACATATAATTCAAGGTTGAAATTGCTGACATTTCCCTGGTTGGTCTATTAGTGAAGCAATAATCTGCTCTTAACTGAATTTAACAGAGCTACAACTGTTTTACCTTTCCATACAAGTTGATCAACATTGTATAGGTATCAGTAGAGGGTTGGCAGCAATTTCTCTTCATCCTTTGAAAGATCTCTATAGCTTTCTGTGAGTTTCTACCCTTCATTAGCCCATCAATATAGGCGTTATACACCACTGCACCTGCATATATAGATAATAAATCAAGTCAAGAAACAAATAGCATCGTTTATACTTAAACGTGTGTTCTTTATGTATTCTTCAAATACAAAGAAGTCAAAGTCAATGGTTAAGACGTACTTGGTGAAAGATCGTATTTCTGCATTTCCACAAAGACAACTTCAGCTTTCTCTAGTAATCCACATGTACAATAGGCCTTCAGAAGAAGGGCATAAGTATCCTCAGTAGGAATGCACCTAGCTTCTAGAAGGTTCAAATAAGTAGATTCTGCCTTGTCAGCGCATGACTTGTGCCCAAAAGCATCAATAAGTAAATTGTAGCAAATGACATCTGGCTGGAAAGTACTCCTGTATAATATCCATTCACACATCTGTAGAAAAAGTAATTTTACTATTGATCAAACAAAGATGATTAAGATAAAATCACATGAAAACTAAATATTGAATAAATTGATGGCCTACTAGACTGATGTGTGAGACCTAAACCAGCAATCTTGAAGAAAGAGAAGACGTAGAGATACTTCTATATTATATAGTATACTATATAGATGACAGTTTTGACCAAGTGTCGGACCCAGAAAATCTATTTAGTGGGGGCTCAAGGCACTAAAGATGCCAACGTAAGTGGGTTGCGTTAGGCCGAGTCAAAACATGTCTGATAAATATCCTCAATTCATCATTTCCGCAATATAGAAACTAAAATATTGTACATGGTGCATTCTTAATATGATTTGCTACATCAACAAAGAATTACAACTTTGTTAAAAGTTTTGGCCCGCTTGGGTCCGCCCATGTCTTGACTCATTCAAAAGATGACAAAGAAAAAGAACAGGTCAAAAAAGTCAAATGGGCCAAAGGAGTTAAAAGTCACACATAGTCTACTTCAATGCATACAATCTCCAAAATCTTTTTATTTAATACTCAATGTTGTCATTATAATAATATTGTTTCTGCATTCATAACTAACACATTAATTACTAAAAAAATTCAAAAAATGGGCGGAGATTATTTGCGAGTCAATCCAACCCAATCTGGCCCATTTTGAGAGGCACTAAAAATGAACTCCTTGAATCCAAACCTGTTTGGATCTGGTAAGAACAAGTTCTCTTAAAAGTGTGTTCTCTCTCTGCTTTTCCATGGCATACATATAACTAATTTTCTGGATATACATATTATGTGGATAGATTTACTAGCATATATATATTAATTCTTCCAGTCCTCAAGCTTTCCAACTTTATACAAGTAACAACAAGCGATGATAATGGTTGTTACCGATATGATTGGATCCCATCTTTTATTGAGACGAAGTTGAACAGCAACACTGATGATGTCATCCCATGTAGTGTGGGTGGGAGGAAGACTACCAAGAGCACCCCATACCCTGTTCAAATCCGTTTCTTTTTTCATGAAATTCAAAATCTGCTGAGCATCAGGGCTCAGCACTGGGAATATTCCATCCACAAACCCCGACCCATATTTCCATCCCTGCCCCCTTAAGGAACCTCCTATACAAAATAACATAACACACGTTAAGTATGACATTATCATGAACACAATACACAGATTATAATACCACGAAGAAATTAAACTCCCTCTGTTCCGTATTAAGAAACTACATATATTTTCAGGACCAAATGGCCCTTTTGGATAAATAAAATTTTCACGATCTGTTTTGCACGTGGTACTTCTATGGTTTATTCATGTTGCCACTATGTCATGTAAAGTTGAGGATTTCCTAAACAGTTTTTGAACTGAAGCACATCTTTGAACACTAAATTGAAATGTGCACTCGTTAATTAGAACAGGAGATAATGTCCAGAACATTGGTACATACCCCTTTTCCGTGAAACTTTTTTATGATCAAACTTTTGTAATTTCCCTTGCTTGTTTATGTAAAGACTATCACGCTTGAGTTTCTCTTTCGGCTGGGCATCAGAACTTCCGACTGTCAATTCATAGTTGCACTTGCAACTTCTTGGGTAGATTAGGAAGCCATTTACTGCAACTTTAATAGTCAACCTACAAACAACAAGTTCATTCCAGAAATCAACAATGGTAAGAAAAAAAACAAGGGCCTATTTTAATATATACATTGAAGAGATTACAAGCAGCCTATCCAAATAAACAACATGTTTATCCTAGGTTTTCCAAAATGAATAATATAAGTTCTACAAGTGTTTTTTTTAACTTCTGTGAACCAAGACGGATTATAAACTCGCTTCTGATTGAATCAGTTTAACTTTCTTAAGTCAAATGAATCCAACTGAAAACAGCAATTGGTAAAGTTAAGTTGTTCAATCATAAAATAATTGAGAATCTTAATTGCTGGTGGCCCAACATAGCTAAACAATAACACCCAGTTACCCCTGGCAGATTACAGAACTCATAGCAAGTTCTTCAGAAACCTTTTGTAGGTACTAATATTCAAGCACAACATATCCAACTCAGAATGCTAATTATGCATTTCTTTTGGGGAACGGCAACCTAATCACTCATTCATAGATTATCGAAAACATCAACCATCAGAATCGTATTTCAGTTGTGATTCGTTCAATTAATCCCTATCTTCCTAACTATCGATCCAAAAACTTATGCTTCCTGTAGAATTCAGCAAGTAAAACTTGATGATTACTCATCTATTCATTGCAGAACACATTAAATTCTTCAGCATTGCAATTCAATATTGATTGGTTCAGTTCTTCAGTATTCCCCTAATTACTCATCAATAAACTCATATATCCTGTAAAATTTACAAATAGCTAACTAGAATGCGAGGTTTACGTGCAGATAATTGAAAAAAATCGACACTTACATTAGAATTTCGATCGAACAGATGAATGTAAACCGTCTATTGATGTGGAATGAGTGTGAGAGATTAGTGATTGTAGAGAAAAATATCTGGAGAAGAATACAAATTCATATCTGATTGTGTAAAAACTAAAACGGTCACCGGTTGGTTCGAGCGCTGAAACTTTAGATAGAACCGGAGAAATGACAGTTTATATATAACTAAACCGGACTTGTACAAAAAGCGAACGGGGAAGGGGTTCAGAGCATTTTCTTTCTCATATTTACGTGAGTTTGTTCTTATGTTTTAAAAAATTGTTGTAAATGATTATAAATAAAATATAGAAAAAAGTTGTTGTTTGTTTATACATTTGAGTATTCAATGTTCAACTCATATAAATTTTTTAATATTTTTAAAATTGTTTGTAAGTGCAGAATATAGAAAAGTTAATGTAAAAGTATTAAAAATAGTTAATTACATAAATAGTCCATGTGGTTAATAAAAAATAACAGGATTGAATACTAAGAGTTTTTTATAACAGGTTGGGGTATTGTGTTTTCAATTTTGTAACGAGAATGGGTACTAAGACTAAATGACGTCAATTTTTCTGTTAAATTTAAATAAAATGATTAAAATACCCTTTAAGGGACTATTTTTCTAATTTATATTTCTCTTTTATCCAGGGACCATTTGTGTAATTATTTATATCTTACAAAAAATCCAACCCTCATGGCTCACCCACCCACCCACGTCTCTTTCAATATTTCAAACCACCACCGTTCCTACCTACCATAGTTGTTGCCAACCACCAGCGCTGTTACCCACCATAGCTGCAGCCCACCACCACCACGATCAATGTCGCTAAACCACCAGCGTTGTTAACCCACCACCACCGCCTTATAAGAAAAACCCCCAACCCAACGGTTGTCGTCTCCCTCCCACTCCCATTCAAATCTCCACTACCACTAAATCCATCGACGACGCCCACTATCATCTTGGTCGCGCCCTTCCATCTCCGACCACACCCATCTGACTGTAACATTTGATCCGTTTTGAAATATAAACTAAACCTGTTAGGTCTCTTCTATAACTTATTTTTACTATTTAAATCATTGTAATAATCTTGTTGATTTAAATGAAATAGTTAGGTGATTTACTCAATTTTATATCATGTTCTAGTTATAAAGTAAAATTTTATAAATTTATAAGGTTTAATATTAATTATGAGATTTTAACTATTAGTTTAAATAAATAATTAAATTAAAAAAGTTTTCAAGTTTTATAAGGTTTTTAAAATATTTATAAATTAATAATTTGGTTATTAATCAAATTAGACTTTTTATAAAAGTTGGGGTTTAAAATGCCATTGTTGAAACTTAATTTTAAAGCTTTAAACATAAAATGCTAACCTTAAGAACTACAAGGACCAAAATGAATTTCTGAAACTTTAACTTACATTGTTTAAACCTAAAATGATAATATTTATAAACTAAGGGGCTAAAGTGTAAATGTTTTAAAACACATTCATACCCCCCTTCCCCCCCCCCCCCCCCCAATCGGCCACCACCTATCTCCGGCCATTGCTCCGGAGTCACCCAGATAGCTAAAATCGGTCCTTTACATTCGAATCAAACCGCTTCCTTCACCTCGTGAGACTGTTTCGAACCCTCAACAACCATCAATTCGAATTAAACGTATCTGTTTCATTCTCCCCACTCGAAACCGAAATCGCACATCAAATTGGACCCGTTACAACTCGAATCTTGACCAAATAAATGATTTGTTCAACCTGAAATGTGTTCTTAAGCAATTTGAATTCAAACACACACATAATTACAATTGAATCATGGTAATCATCATCAAAATCAAATTAAAACTTTCGAATCCAACATTAAACTTGATTGACATGAAAAGTTGAATTGAGACTATATAATAAGCGGTAAATGTTCTAATCGATTCCTTAAATCAATCTTTAACCTCAATTGCATTCGAAATACTCGCCAACACCATATTCGATTACCACCTTCTTCATCAACCTACAACTTGGCCGAAGTCGATCTTCAGATCAATATTAATTGAAATTGAGTGAGGTTTCCTACTCATTATCATCCTCATAAGCTTCCAGAATCATCAATTGAAGCCCACATTATCATAAACTCAAATTTTGTTTCACCTCCGCGACATGTTCATCTTTTTATTCTCATCGTTTTGATCTCAAACAGGTAAATTGATCCTACCTATAAAGTCATTTTGATGTGTCAAACAATAGCCCTAAACTTATTTCAACTATCATTATCGAATTGGGATTCAATTTGGATCAAATCAAATCAGGGCTCTTAACAAATTGGGGATTTATTAAATTACTGTTTTAATAAATGTTTTTTGGTTTTTAACCAGATTCGGGCTTTGACCCAACTAATAAGTCGCACCACTTTCAACCTTGAGGCCCGGGTTCGAACCGCGCCTTCGCCATTATCTTTTAATTAGTTTTTTATAACATTTTAAAGTTTAGAAAATTATTACTATATTATTAAATTAATAATATAAATTATTTTGCTAACTAAAAATCATTTCCGAACTTATTAATTAATTTTTAAATTTTTAAAGATATAATTTTTTTATCTTTTAAAGAATAAAAATATTATAAGTTATTATCAAATTTACTTATGAGTCTTAAGATTGTATAAAAATTATTTTATCAATCATATTATTCTAGAAATCTTCATTTAATTTCTTGAAATTCTAAAACATATAATTTTCCTATTTTTTTCTTTATACAAAGGGTTAACAATATAAAATCATTATAAAAATTATTTAAAAGTTTTTTTAAAAACTTTATAAAAATGATTTTTGAATCCAACCTAAAAATTTCAAATTATTTGCAAGTCATTTAAATAATTCAATCAATTACAAAAAAAATTAATTAATAAATTACTTATTGCATTCCCCCATGTTATAATATTCAAACCTCATTTATTATAAATTAAATATTTAAATAATGTTTAGTTCACTATTTATTTTATTATTAAAACTTAATCATTTAATTTATTTATTTTATTTAATCAAGCCTAATAAATTCATTATATTAATTTAAATCATTTGTTAGACCTAAATCCCAATTAAAACCCTAATTCATATGTACTTTATAAATTGTATTATCATTCTAATTTTAAAACATCATTATTAGGTTAACCGTGAGAAAAACCACTGGTGTCTAATCTAGCGTTGTTATTATTCTTCAAATCATCTACTAATATCAATGTGAGTATTTATTGCCCTTTTTATTTGTTTTTATATTTTGAGGAAATCATGTGATTCAATATTCAATCATTGATATTTATTGTTATTCTATTTTATTCTAAATTCAATTCAAGACATGCTATGTTATTACTTGTAATTATGTGTTTATAGTTAGATAAACTTGATGATAACACAATCATTAATTTATGCAACACGGTAACAATGATAGATCTATTGGTTTGACAAACCCACCCCATTTGTTTAGTCGTGTGGTGATTGGAACCGAAATCACTCATTCTATAAGGCTTCATCTGCTGACCGACTCAATTCAGTCATTAGGGTTGATTGTGTTGGTTTGTCTTTATGTTACACTATTGCATTGTAAGTCTTGACATTGCCATGTGAATTGAATTGTTTTCAATCATTCTAATCAATCTATATATGTATGCAAACCTATGTTTACTCATTGGCTAATTCGTTATCTGACTCGTTACTTTCTCACATGATTTCAGGAATGCAGATTAGTGGACTTCCTCATGCTTATTTAGGACTCGAACCTAGTTTAATAAAAGGCTTTTATGATTTCATTTGGATTATTGTTTAATTGTAATGTATCATTTAATTAGTATCATTCAATGAAAATGGCCTTTAATATTATTTCAATGTTTTTACTACCATGTGCTATGAGCAATCGATTCATATTCGTCTGCCCCGATGATTTCGCCGTCTATCAGGGTGTGACACTGACGGCACCACCACAACTAGATCTAAACACATCACTGGTTCCCCCCACCTTTGATTTTTTTCTCAAAACCCTAATTAACCATTAACTGATTGGGGATGAAGCTATTGTGGATGTTCAATAGAGATGAAGTTATAGTGGAGGGTCCGATGGTGGTGATGATACGATTATGAAGATGGTGTTAACGGTATCGCTGATTCAATTAAAGATAAGGTGGTGTTGGTGAGTATGATGTGACAGGGTGGGGGCCAGTGGTGGTGGCCGGCGGTGGGGGCCGACGGTGGTGGCCGGCTGTGGGGGGATCATGGTGGTGGTGAAATTATTCTGCTAGTGAAGGAGATAAACATACATACATTGTGTGTGTATATATATGGTAAATTACACAAACACTCCCTCATATATGTTAAATGGCACAAACACTCCCTTAAGTTACGTTAATAGTCCTTGTAAAGTGAAAGGATGAAAATGTCCTTAGATTTAATAGAAAAGTTAACATCTGTTAGTGTTAATACCTTAACTTATTACAATTTGTAAACACAATACCCCAACTAGTTATAAAAAACTCTTAATACCCAAACTTGTTATTTTCTACAAACCATAAGAACCATTTGTGTAATTAGCTCTATTAAAAATACTATTTAGTTAAGAAGGTAAGAGAAAAAGTAATGATTTTTAATGTAATTATAAGGATAATGATAGAAAACTAGATGTGAATGCTCTTAGGCACATTGGATGAAGGATTTCATAAACTCTCACTCTTTAATTTGCTTTTACTACGATACTAAATATCATTCCACTCACATAATCATCGTATATATACATTATACAATTGATTCCGCCTTGATTCTGCTCATAAATATGAATAAAATTTAAAAATGAAATGGGGAAACGTAACTTTTTTACAAACCCAATTATGTCCACGTTTCAAAACTCATCATAACTTTTGTATTACAATAATATCCAAAACCCATTTCAAAACCCATCTTAACACGTACAAGAGAAGAAGATGAAGAAAATGAAGATGAAGAAAATGAAGAATAAGAAAACAAATCTTTTGATAATCTTCAAGTTTACGAAAGCAAAGATGAAGATATTCATGACAAAGAAACACCTCATCGAAATCCAAGTAGAATGGGAAATCGTCAATGCGGGCAACTAACAAGGCTTGCGATGAAAATAAAGAGAAGACATTGGCAAAGGTTGGATATATATATCCGAAGACCCTACAATTAGAAATCAACAAAAATGTGGCTCGTGTTGGAATAACGTATTTTGACATTTCACCGCCACCGCTGGTTCGACCAATCGAACCATTGATCAACTAAATTCAAAGTGGGGGAAAATGAATGTAACATTCGTGTTTTTTTTTCATGCTTAACTCTGTGAATATTCTAGTACTTTAATGTAAGCATTAATTGAATTCAAGAACCTATTTGTGAAAACTAACTTATATTCTATACACTATTATTTAGTGTGATACTATTACCTGCTAATGTAATTATATAATAACATGTGTGTAAATATTTGATCTTGCTAGAAATAGTAACTTTGAATTGCTCAAAAATTTATCAAATTCTAAGATAATGCTAAATTACAACATAATGTGTAACTTAGGGTTACATATGTAACTTTTGTTCAAAGGATAAAGATTTAATTAAATTAAGTCCTATAATTATCTAGACATAATAAATAAATATAATATATATATATATATATATATATATATATATATATATATATATATATATGCATGTGTTATTACAATTTATATATATTATTATTTATTATTTTAATCATTTTAAGTGATATATATCTAATAAACTAATAAATAATTAACTAGTAATTATCCTAAATCTAACAAATAATAAACCAAACTTATTCTAACTCTAAAATATGACAAAAATTCGTTCATACCTATCCCTACTAAAATATATGATTTTTATTAATAAAAATATTATGAAAATCAATCTTAATTGAAACCTAAAACCTTAATTTTTCCACTATAAATAGGGGATCTTATTCTCATTATTTTTCACACAAAATCTAAATCTCTTGAGCATCCAATAAGCTTCCCTCATCAAGTAAGTTTTAGTGTTCTTCGTATTCATACCTTTCTAATTTTGTTCTATCAAAATTCAAATATAACTAGCTTAGATCTATGATTAAATAATATGTTTTTGTAGTAATCATAGATCTAATATGGATCAAAACATCAAATAAACATGAAATCATCAAAACTTTGCTTAAACACAGCAAACTTAAATTTTCGGATTTTGACGGATTCATAGGGTCAACTTTGGATAGTCATATCTCCCTCATAACAAACTCTTTTTCGATGATTCTTTTTTTAAAAATAAAATTCATAGTTTTATCTTTTCAAACATATAAAGAACATCTTCTAACTCATTGATTTGACCCTCAAACAGCTCGCGCAAGTTTAGTGCGCGAATCTGTCCAAAGCTATGAAAACCTTAAATTTTATAACTTTTCAATATTTTCATAAATATAATATAAAGCAGCGATTTTTATTATAAAATAAGTAATATAAACATGTTTTAAACAATAAAAATCCAAAATTTAATGATTATTATGATTATATATCAATTTGAATCATGTTTCTTGTAAAATTCTTCATCTTTTCAATTGTAACCCTATAATATACAAATCTCATATTCCCATCCTTGCTGAAGTTATATTTAAACTTGTTCTCTATACTTTATAAACATACAAAACACAACTTTGACTTGGTCTAGTATACATCTAGAATCGTTTCACCCGGTATGTAGTTATATGGCAAACAAAAGGTTCTGGCTAAGGAAAGATGGCGTACCTAAGTGATGAAAATACACCAACTCTTTCCTAAGAATCCTTATGTTAGATGTGCTACTCTGGGATGACACATATCTAGTATACGACAACCATTCTTGAATTTTTACAATAACAACCCATCAACTATTCATAAGTACAATAAACTAACTAAATAAACTTACTTAGGGCAATCCTCACTCCAAGTTACTGCAAGTTACAAGATCAACCCACCTACTTTACAAGGTAAGTTCATAGCCTATTTTTCTTTTGTATTTTGGGGTGGAAACATGCTCTCTGTATTAAACCGAGAATTCAAATTCTAAAGTCAAACTAGTCTTTTGCAAACTTAATGACAACTTTTTTATACTAGTAAAACTAAACTGATTATACATATTGCTATATTCTATGACACTTTTTACTATAAAGTCCTTCATTTTCTAAAATCTATACAACCATTAACTTTGGGGAAGCCATAAGAGTACGTAGATAGATCTATTGGCATGGCAAGCCCATTCGGTACTCGGGTTGATGCATGCCAATCAATACCGAGCGTCCTTTGAGTCAACGTATTTTTTTTTACTTGAAAGGAGCTGGATGTTTAGAAACTGCATACTAGACAAGTATACTATTAGTCTGACCTCTTATGTCAGGAGGTTAGACGGGAGGGCATTCGATCACTAGGGTTGATTGTGGACTCATGCATAATAGTTTACTTACTTGTATTTGGAAAATTGTTTGTTGGTTTGTATATTGTTATCTACGATATGTATACTTATAAACCTATGTTTTCACCAACTTTTTAGTTGACATATTTTAGCATGTTTTCAGCTAATGGAAACTAAGTTCGTTGCTTTGCTCACGCTAGGTTTCAAAGATAAGCTTTAGTTGGACCTAGTTAGACTTTGAATAAATGAAGACTTATTTACTTGTTTGGTTTATTTGTTATTAGGAGTGGATGTAACCAACTATTCAGTTTTAATACTTAAATTCTGTTAGTACTCTTTATCATTGTGTTATGATTCAATTTCATCACGCCTCGGTGTTTCTGCTTTAGCTGGGGTGTAATAATGAACCACGCAATGAGTCGCTTTAACAAAAATATATATCCACATGGTAAATTTATTACTTTTACATTTATATATTTACATTTTATATTTATAATTTGATTTTTTGTGTAATTAATTGTTTTGTCTTTAAAAATATAGAAACATCATTGGTCTAGTGGGAGCAACGATTAGAATATCATTTTACAAGCCTTAAGAGAATACAAAAAAATTTATGAGAAGAAGGCTTTACGAGCATCAAGGCTTGGAGGATGGTAAGAAACCACGCCAAATGGGAGGCGATGGAGGTTATGAATCTGAAGTTTGGTACTCAAATAACAAATAGGACCAAAACTTCGGAATTGGGCTAATACATAAGCTCTAATAAGCCGGTTTCAAGCCCCCTCCCCAACCTCAACGAGAATGCCACACCAATCGGCCTGAGGCGCAAAGGCAAAACGACGGGGGAGTCTTCTTCAAACAAAACAACGTTGACTGAGGCCATTAGCGAGTACAAAGCGATGCGTGAAAAAGAAATGGAGGAAAAAAAGAGAACGAGAAACGCTTCACATAAAAGTAACTGAACCTAAATTGGTCTTACTCGACTTACAATGAGAGACGTTGCTTCACGAAACGTTAGATCAAGACATGAAGATTTTTCTTAAACCGCATGATGATGTCCTTGAACTGATGTTGAAGAACGTCCTTGAACGAAAACCTGGTTGAGCCTTTAATTTGTAGATTTTAGTTTTAATATTTTCATTTTTTTTAATTTTAATGTTTTTTATTTAATGTATTCTTTTATTTATATATGTAATTAATTTATATTTATAAAGTAATTTTTTAATTAAAAAAATTGGTGTGGTGTGATATGAGTGTCCCCTCCCGCCCAAATTGATGCGATGTGATGTGATATGATTTAATTGGAGAGTGCGTGGTGTAGTGTGGTGGGTGTGACATAAGCACCCTCACCACCGTTACATGATGATACTAACAAAAAGAATTTCAGTTATGCAAAATCCACATATAAACGAGGCTATCATCTTCCTTTGCACAATTTGATATCATAAAATGTTGTTACTTGACATCTTACGCGTGTAGTTTTTCTTTTGTATTATTTAACCAATGCATGTAGATCACTTATCGGTGTATGTCTTGATTCCATTGCAAAATAATTTTCCAAGATCTATACAAACCCTAGCGTTGTGTTTCCAGTTTGATAAATGAAAAAAAAGGGAGACTGAATTATAAGATAAAAGAAAAGGAGATGAAGTGAAGAACAAGATGTAATTTTGTGTTCTAAAGTTTGAGTTAAAATATAAGAAATTAAAGATTTTATGTGTTTTCAAATTAGAAAGAAAAAGACTATTATCGGTGATTATGAAGACTACTTAAAAATAATTTTATATTTAGTGAAAAGATAAAATCAGTAAATAACAAAACCTTAATTTGTATTTAACTCCTCTTAAAATCTATTCATTTTGAGAGGATAGTTAGAACACAAGATTTGATAAATCTTTATTTCTTTCCGCCTCCTTCCGTAAGAAAGCTAACATACAGAAATTTTTTTTTTGGTTTTTTACATTTTCTTTCATTCTATAATAACTCAATTACAAGTGTCGGTTTTAGTTGTTGAAAAATAGACTCATAGTTGACTTTTTACACAAGATTCGGTGTTGTCTTGGTGGTAAAACCTTTTGCTTTTACAACAAACATAATGGTTCGACTATTAATAACCCCCTAGCTATTTCTTTTTCGGCTTTTCTTGTTTTTTTTTCCATGTTTTTTTCTTTTGCTTTTTTGTATTCTTTTTTAAAATTATTTTTTTTTGTTTCTTAAAATATTTTATTTTCTTTGCAACAAACCTTTTTAACGAGTTCATTGCTTTAATGTTGGGTTCTATTTACGTCTCCATGTTTGGTCTTGTTTATCACGTTAGTGTCACGAGGGCAGTGCGCATAACGAATTTCGACGCTGGTCATGAAGTTTGCAAATGTACCCCTTACCACGCTAATATGATCATATGGGTGAAATAACTCCGTCTATCTTATTAGAAAGGTATTGGAAACAGTGAAATTCTAACATAAGAGTTTATGTTGGCTAAAGATATAAAAACAAAAGTAAGAGATAAAAGTTGTAAACTCTTATAAGTTATGAGGACCGAAGATAATAACATAGAACATAAACACACCGTCACTCACTCAGACGCGAAAAACCATCACTCACCGGAGCGATCAATTGCAGAGCTCCATAGCCGCCGTCTCCGGTCGACGTTGATAACGTAAGTTACACAAACTCCGTTTATACCAACGACTTCTGATTCCTATTGCTTACTTCCGATCTCATTTGATGATAGCTGTATACTCCTGTTTAGGTTTTACTTCGTATGTCACGTCTTCTGGTTGTTTTTGTGTTTTGTACGGGTTAATGCTGCTGAGTCTATCAACATTTGATTTTCACAACTTTGTTGGTTTATACTGATGAGTGCATTCGTGTTTGAATCTGTAATGTTTGCGGTTTAAATCTTGACAGTTAGATCTCAGCTTTCTCTTAAATGAACGTCGGTTTGAAATTCCAGATTGGAATCGCAATCGAAGTCGCGGAGAGGATCAGGCAGCAGTTGCGTCATTATTGTTCGATTGAATAGTAGGTGTTATCGAAATTGTTCACAGGCTGTTCGATTGAATTGCAGGTTCGTAAGTTAGGCAGCAAATTGATTTTTGGTTTCTCAAAACAATAGAGGGCTTATGTGGTCAGCAATTTGTGAGAATTTAACTTTCTATTTAACAGCAAAGTTGAATCCCTGGTCTTTATATGTGAATGATGATGGCTAATTGATTTTTCAATTGCTGTTCTCTTTAGGGCGAAACTATACTATTCACCTACATTGTTCAATTGTTTACTTGCATTGGTTTTTCTAACTTGGGAATGATACTTACTGAATTTTATTTACTTAACTTGTTTCTTTTTTTATGCTTATTGACTATTGTTGATTTGTTATATCTCAGATCTACTCTTTTGATTGCAATTTTCCAGGGGGGAGTAGCTTGAAGCCAATTGCTTACTCAAAGCTTTTTTGCAGTCATCACACTAGCTAAAAGGTTAGCAAATCGAATTCTTTCTTGTTGTCCATTGTTTTTGCTGGGCTGCTAAGTATACATCTTTTTTATGCACATTAGTTTATTGTTTTAGCTTGCTGTTAGTTTTAGCATATCTAGTCGAATACATTATCATTACTTTGCCTGTTTTGACAATCCATTTTTGGCATATTTGACCAATCCGCCACTGATTATCAGACGCCTTGTTTGCATTGCCTTTGTCTCTTTATAGAGTGTTGAAAAGTTTTGGATAGTGTGACTAAAATCAGTAAATTGGCCAAAGGGAAGTTGGGTAAAATGCTCTTAAATTGAGGATTGATAAGTTTTTTTCTTCACCTTTGCAGGATGAGTATTCTAATAAGAGTTGTGTATGGCCATATATGAGTGAAGTATGTCTTGTATCTCATAGTGTTGGAGCTAAGAGGAAGTGAGTAGTATGGCTCCTAAGTATAGCAGCAAAGCTTCTACATGTTCAGTTTCTACTTTGTTTCTGTCAATCTCTATTCTCTTTGCCCTTTTACTCTCCATATTTTTGCTATCATCTAATCACACTTCCAAATCCACTTCATCTCTATCATGTCCAACATTGTCTACCACTGCCACCAACTTACCCAACAGCAATTCAATTAATGTATATGTTTCAGATCTACCTAGATCGCTCAACTATGGACTTTTAGATAAATACTGGTCTCTGTCTCATGATTCAAGACTGGGCAGCGACATAGACAACGAAATCAGATTGACCAATTCCTGGAATAATAAAAAAGTTCCCATTTATCCTGAGAGTCCATTGATTAAACAATACAGTGCTGAATACTGGATTTTGGGTGATCTGATGACTCCACCAGAGTTAAGAAGTGGGTCTTTTGCCAGACGTGTTTTTGCTCCTGAACAAGCGGATGTTATATTTGTGCCTTTTTTTGCAACATTGAGTGCTGAATTGCAGCTTGGTACTGCGAAAGGGGTTTTTAGGAAAAAAGTGGGAAATGAGGATTATGCAAGACAAAGGGAAGTTTTGGACTTTGTGAAAGGGAGTGAGGCTTGGAAACGTTCTGGTGGCAGAGATCATGTCTTTGTTCTTACAGGTAGCTCGCTTCTTGTTTCTTTTAAGTCTTGTATCATGAATTGTTTAGTAGGGTGTATCTGGTATAAGGCATCACATTATAAGTGTAATTTTATTGTTTTTGTATATAATACGGTCTCTGAGACGTTATGAACTTGTATTCTGGCATAGTATTAGATTCTTTTTATTAAATGGGAATGAGATGGGGCTTGAGATAACACCGTGAGCTTGGAAATTTACATAATCTGAAGATAGATCTGTACATTGCGAACAGCACTTTTTATAAAGGTTGCTTCCTTGTTACACATAAGCCTTCTACTTGTTCTCTAACTATATATGTGCTTGGTGGAAAAAGGATAAAAGGACGGGTTAAGTTGAAATAATAATTTGGTTACTGTGCTGCTGTTAAGTAATAGAAGATTAATGCATCTTCTCCTACATGCTGATAGAATTTTTGAACATTAGGTTTTGAGCGCTTGTCAAATTCACTTCTGCGTTGGTGGGCCTGAGTGCAAAAAGAATAATAGGGCATTTTTATACAATACGATATTTGTGTAGTTTTCTTCAATTTCTGTGCTATGAATGACCCCGTATTATGTAATGTATATAATCTTATTATAGGTCATTGAGGACCCCTTTAGGTACCTCAAGATACAGAGGACAATATCCCACTGCCAGTGTAAGATGCAAACATACACCCATGAAATATGCAATTTTTGAACAATTAACTAGGTCATTAGTTTCTGGCTCAGTATCCTATAGCTCTATGATTTTTTTGGGCTACTGTTTCTAGATTGGACAAAATATAAATGTGCATCATTGTAGCCCAAATCTGATTAGGAGTTGCAAAACGTATAGTGCAAAACGTATACCATCCTGCAAAGCAAGATTATTTATTTGAGTTAACTAGGATCAATAACCTATAACCATTTTGGGAACTCTTCATAAAGTGGTAAAAATTTAACTTGTTTAAGTTTTGACGAAGAACTCAAGTAGTAGAAGATTAGTCATGAATGGAGTAGAATGTATTTTTAAACCTGAAGGCTGCCTCAACTTGACAAGGTTCCCAAACATCATACTTCACTAATTGGTATATACTATGTGAATAGATAATAGAATAGATTAAGCTTCAACTCATACTTGTTGCAGTCAATTTGTTTACTTTTTTCCTGATATCGAATTTGTTTTTATCTTCACTTTGTTGTAATTATATGCATTTAATTATTGTAACTTTATTGCAAGTAAAGTTAATCAAGCTTTCATGGGGAAGGAATTGCATTTATCAATTATTATGTATTGAAGAAATAGTCCTAGAATTAATATCAATATAAATTGAAATAAGAGTTGCACAGGGAGTAATGCATCTGTTACAACCCGAACACATTTTGTGATTATAATCAACATATTAGTCGTGTCTAAGATTTAAAAGATGGACATAAAGGTCTTAGTGGGGTCAACGCCGCATTACCCGCTTGTTTTGGCCCATACTAAATAATGCCTTGTTACAACCCGAACACATTTTGACTTGTCATCTGACCCATCCATATTGCCACCTCTACCTTATACTGTTGAGATTTGCAAGTCAGTCATGCTATAAAGTCTAGACATGAAAGCTATACAAATCTACTTCATGGCTCTGTTCATCCTGTGTTTAAATGTATGAACAATAAATATGTCTGGTTTCTCAGGTTATGTTATAACTTGAAGCTTTGTTTGGCAGACCCTGTTGCAATGTTTCATGTTAGAGAGGAGATAGCTCCTGCAGTTCTGCTGGTTGTTGACTTTGGTGGGTGGTACAGGATTGACTCAAAAGCTGCTTCTAATGGAAACAACACGTCTGATATGATACAACATACACAGGTGTCACTGCTGAAAGATGTTATAGTGCCCTACACTCATTTGCTACCCAAATTGCATCTATCGGAAAATCAGAAACGCCATACTCTCCTCTATTTCAAAGGAGCTAAGCATCGTCATCGGGTTAGCATTTAAAATTCTCGTATTTATGGAAAACATATCAGTTTGTCCGGTGTATAAAAGTTAATTATATGACTACTCACACCATTTTTCCCACATACTTTCAATTAAAAGAAAGAACTTGGCTTGTTTGCCCTTGTGGTCCGAACCGCTAACTATGGTTTCAGGAAACGACAAAATAAGCCAGCTGGGTTGGTGGGTCAGCCAAATAGCTGTTTGACGGTTTGGTTTTGGTAGTTTAGACCAATTTTTTAAATAGTTGATTTGTATTAAAAATTATTAAATGATAAAGAGGTCAATGAATATTATACATTTACATAACTTCATATTTCAAATATATATAAAAAACTAAATTAGAAAAGGGTTAAACAACAAGTTCAGTTTACATGGTCAGTTCCAAGTTCCATGACTGACCAAGTTCCATGCCATGGGCTAGACATTTAAATCACCGAAACTGAACCTTGAAACCGAACCATATAAATCTCAAATTGGTTGAACCGGCCAACTTGCTTCAGCTTGGGTAGTTCTGTCAGTTTCAACAGTTCATGATAGCGGTGCAAATGAGCCGAGCTGAGCCCGAGCTCGTATGGGCTCGAGCTCGGCTCGTGATGACTTAGGAGAGCTCGAGCTCGGCTCGTTACGAGCTTTATTTTTAAAGCTCGAGCTCGGCTCGACAATACATTTTTAAGCTCGAGCTCGGCTCGTTTTTTATTTAAATATTATTTTTAATATTTTATATTTAATATTGATATATATATATATATTTATAGTTATATATTTTATATATAACATTATTCATATTATTTAATTGTTTTTTTATCATAACTAAATAAACTGGTATAAGAATTGTATAATGATTGTGTATTGATTGTGATCAATATTAGAGTACAATAGGATCATATATATAGATCTATACATGGGTACTAGGGGTAACCTAAGTATATCAACTAATACTCCCCCTCAAGCTAAGGTCGGGGACCAACCCTTAGCTTGGACTTCAAGAAAAGAAAACGATCCGAAGACAACGGCTTTGTGAACATATCAACAATTTTCCTTTGTAGATATGAACTGGACAGATAACTTTCTTTGAGCAACTTTCTTTCGAACAAAGTGAAAATCCACTTCCACATGCTTTGTCCTAGCATGGAAAACTGGATTAGTAGAAAGGTATGTGGCTCCCAAATTGTCACACTAAGAATTGGAGCCGAAGGCAGCGAGACACGAAGTTCCATAAGTAGTGTTTCATGCCAGGTCAATTCAGCCACCGTATCAGCCAAAGCCTTGTACTCAGATTCAGTAGATGACAGAGATATAGTCTTTTGCTTTCTGGCTGACCATGAAACTAGATTTGACCCGAGATAAATAGCATATCCCCCGTGGATCGACGGTCATCCGGGCACCCAGCCCAGTCCGCATCAGAGAAAGCGGTCAAGGGTGGTCCAGTAACATCCGTGTAGACATGCAAAACAGGAGATGAGGAGCTAGAAATCAAAAGACCATGATCTGTAGTCCCGTGTAGATATCTTAGAATGCTTTTTACAGCGGACCAGTGATTGTCAGTAGGGGAGTGCATGAATTGGCAAATGTTATTAATCGCAAATGTAATATCAGGCCGTGAAAGAGTAACATACTGTAATGCCCCAACCATTTGTCGGTATTTTACCGGGTCATCAAAAAGAGAGCTATCACCGAGAGAGAGAGCAACACCTGTGGTGCAAGGTGACGGAATCGGTTTGGACTGAGATAGGTTGGCACGGTCCAGCAATTCATGAATATATTTGCGTTGTGAGAGAATGAGATCAGAACCTTGACGAGCCACCTCAATGCATAGAAAGTAAGATAAGGGCCCCATGTCTTGTATTGTGAACGATTGGCCCGGTTGTTGTTACCTGTCAAAATAATGTCATCGACATACACTAGCATATACATAAGTGTCCCATTTGCCGAATAAATAAACAAAGAAGGATCCGTTTAGATCCCCGAAAACCGAGAGCAGTCAAGGCAGATGAGAACCTGTCAAACCACACCCGAGGTGCCTGTTTGAGGCCATACAAGGATTTATGTAAGAGGCACGCATGGTTCGGTTTGTGAGGGTCAACAAACCCTAGTGGTTGTTTGAGATACACTGTTTCCTTCAGATCACCATGTAAGAAGGCATTTTGAACGTCAAGCTGTCGTAAGGACCACCGTTGGGTAACGGCTAATGATAAAACAACCCGGATTGTGGTGGGTTTCACTACAGGACTAAAGGTTTCAGTGTAGTCTATACCAGGTTGTTGACTGAAGCCTTTGGCAACCAGACGCGCCTTGTAGCGCTTAATGTGCCCATGTTGGTCGCGTTTGATTTTGTATACCCATTTGCAATCAACAACATTGGTGTTTGGAACACGAGGGACCAAGGACCACATACCATTACGGATAAGAGCGGAATATTCATCTGCCATAGCCTTACGCCAGTGAGCTTCTCGGTTGGCAATAGCAAAGTTGGTAGGTTTGGTGTCGATTGTAG
The DNA here is from genome assembly GCA_025506505.1 of Flaveria sonorensis. Lineage (NCBI taxonomy): Eukaryota > Viridiplantae > Streptophyta > Magnoliopsida > Asterales > Asteraceae > Flaveria > Flaveria sonorensis. Next base: position 69,283,350 of record CM046432.1, read on the forward strand.
TGGAGGTATGAAAAGAAGAGGGATTGTAGGGTTTGGTTTGTTTGGGGTGGGGGCGTAAGTTAGGTGGGCGCTGGCGTTGTATGGGAGGCGGGGGTGGTGTAGGTAGAGTAGGCGGTGAGGAAGGTGGGTGGGCAGATTGTGTAGTTTGGTCTTGCGGCTGGTCAGGTGGAGTAGGTGGAGAGTGAGGTGGCAGGGGGGTTGGGTGTGTGGGTGGTCAGGTGGAGTAGGTGGGGATGGAGGTTGTTGTTGGTTGTAATGATCAAAGGCTGGAACTGCAGACATCCGTGGTGTTGTGGATCGACGATAGTAGGTATTAGCAGGGTGATTGGCGGTTTGTGTAGAAGTAGGGCAAATGGGTGGTGGGGAGGTGTTAGGTGGAGATTCCATGTTGGTGTGTATAGGAATGGAGTCCATGGGGTAAGAGGAAACGTATGGGTTGGTTGAGGTGGGTGGCTCGGTGGGTTGAGAAAGAAAAGGATAAGTGTGTTCATGGAAGCGAACGTGACGCGCAATATAAATGCGTTCAGAGACAGGGTCAAAGCATTGATAGCCGTGATGAGAGGTGCTGTAACCAAGAAAAACACACGGGGTAGATCGGAAATCCATTTTGTTTGGATTATAGGGACAGAGGTAAGGGAAGCATTGACATCCAAAAACCCGATGGAAGGAAAAATCCGGTTTCCGTTTGAAAAAGTGTTCAAAGGGGGAAATATTTGAGTTTGTACGGGAAGGCATTCGGTTGATTAAATAAACTGTAGTTTCAAAAGCATAGTGCCAAAAACGTTGAGGAACATGAGATTGGGCCATTAGGGTTAGACCGGTTTCAACAACGTGGCGGTGACGTCGTTCAATGACATTGTTTTGCTCGTTGGTGTGAGGACAAGAGAGGGTAAACTATGCCAATGGAAGCAAAAAAGGAAGAAAGGTTCCTGAATTCCCCTCCCCAATCAGTTTGCACGGTTTTGAGTTTAGTGGAGAATTGTCGTTCAACCATAGTTACAAATTGTTTAAAGGTTGCAAACACATCAGATTTTCGTTTTAAAGGGAACAACCACATAAATTTAGAAAAGTGATGAGCACACAACAGAAAATAGGTATGGCCATCAAACGAGGTGAGAGGAGCTGGCCCCCAAACATCATAGAATTAAATCCAAAATATGAGTACTTTTATAAGCAGAAGACAATAAATGAAGTTTGGAAGATTTTCCAACTAAACATGAATCACAATGGAAATTATAAGTCTTCGCAAAAATAGGTGAATGATATTTGGAAAGCATAGTGTGAAACAACTGGTGGTGTGGATGTCCCAAGTGTTGGTGCCATGTGGTTGTTGTAGCACGAACGGTAGAGAAAGCAACTTTAGGAATTGATTGATTTGTTGGAAGTTGGATCGAGTAGAGTCCACCGTCACTTGGACCCGTGAGGAGGATAATGTGAGTAAACTTGTCGTTCACAGAAAAGAAATTTGCATGAAATTCAAAATAAACATTATTGTCTTTACAAAATTTTTGTACAGAAAGGAGGTTTTTTTTTTATTTCAGGCACATGAAGGATATGGTTTAGGGAAAAAGTTTTGTTGGGTGAGGAGATTTGTGAGGTACCGATATGTAAAATGGGTAGGGCCTTACCATTACCAACGCGTAGATTGTCATCACCATAATAAGGCTCGGCGGAGTCAAAACCAGACATATCCGGTGCTACATGATTGTTGGAACCTGTGTCGGGAAGCCATGACGAAGAGACTTGTGATTGATAGTCAGTATAATTAGCCGATGGTTGTCTCGGCCGAAGAGTAGACGGGTCTCTATTCCGGCATTGAGATGGTGCATGCCCAATACCACACCTGTTACAAGTTCCATAAACAGTGTTCTGGTTAGAAGCCCAACTAAACTGACCTTGGTTGCGAGTGTTGCCATTCTGATTGCTGTTGTAGCCACGCCCACCACGCCTACCACGGGGTCCTCGGCCACCGCTGAAGTTGGAGTGACCAAACCTGTCGATGTAAAAGGCCTAAAGGGCAGTGGCGTGGGACAACCTGGGGTGAAGGCTGCAGTTGAAATTCTAAACAAGCAACCAGTTGTTGAAGCGCCTGAACAATATCATTTTGAGCAGTAGAGGGGCCGGCTGCAGGAGTAGCCATGAAGGCTTGAACACGTGGGATGGCAGTGGTTGGTTTCTGGATCAAAAAATCATGATCTGCAAGAAGGGCATGTAGCTCAGAAAAGACAGCAGTGAATTCTCTCGATAGAAGACCTTGTTCGACTCCATTGTACTCGTCACGAAGACCTGCAACAACCAGCATAACAAGATCTTTTTCAGGCATAGGTTGACCAATATTTGCGAGGGCATTTGCATACTCCTGTGCCCTGGCATGGCTAGGTATGCTGTGGTTGTCTCATCTCATTTCATCTGGATTTTTATAAGTTGTGTTTTCAAAGTGAATTCTCTTGAAGAAGTGTGTGGGGCATAAGCTTGTTCAAGACCAAGCCAAAGTTCACGTGAGGTGGTACCTTGAACATGCTGGAAGGATTTTTCAGAGATGGTTGAGAGTATTAACATGCGAACATGAGCATCATTACATAACCAAGTTGTGTAATTAGGGTTTGGTTTGGTGGCAGCAGTTGTGGCTTCGGAAGTTCCCGGAGAAGAAAGAGTTGAAGGAGGGCAAGGAATGCTTCCATCAACATAACCGAATAGACTATGTGTAGCCAGAAAAGGCTGGATCATTAGTTTCCAATGACCATAGTTGGTAGGAGAGAGGGTGAAGCCAAACTGGTGTGAGTTCTGGGCTGTTTTTTCAGTGGTGGTGAAGGCAACAATCTGATCGGCAACCATTGTGGGGTCGGTTCGGAAAAAAAAAGGAGCAGGGTAGGTGACGGCAGAAAGAAAGAGAAGAACAGATTGTAACAGCCTTTTGTGTGGCTAGGTGACGGCAGAAAGGACAAGGTAGAAACCCTAGGCTCTGATATCAAAATAAACTGATATAAGAATTGTATAATGATTGTGTATTGATTGTGATCAATATTAGAGTACAATAGATATTAGAGTACAATAGGATCATATATATATAGATCTATACATGGGTACTAGGGCCGGCTGCATATGCCATGGGCCGGGCCTAATATAACCTAAGTATATCAACTAATATAACTTTATATATAACAGATATTATTTATATAACATATTTAATAAACTAAATAAAAATATATAAATAAAATGCTCGTTTAGGCTCGCGAGCCGGCTCGAGCTCGATACGTGAAGCTCGGGCTCGATAATTAAATGAGCTTTTTTCAAGCTCGAGCTCGGCTCGTTTCGAGCTTTTTATCGATCCGATCTCGAGTAGCTCACGAGCGGCTCGACTCGTTTGCACCCCTAGTTCATGAACACCCCTGTGGTCGGTGTACCTACATAACTTTAGGGAAAAGAATGTTCATATCACTCTTCATGCGCATACCTACTTAACAATTCACTTTGAACATCTTTAGGGCGGTCTGGTCCGGGAAAAATTATGGGATTTGTTGGTGAATGAACCTGGAGTTATAATGGAAGAAGGCTTCCCAAATGCAACCGGAAAAGAACAATCAATAAAAGGAATGAGAAACTCTGAATTCTGTTTGCATCCAGCCGGCGACACTCCCACGTCATGTCGACTTTTTGATGCCATCCAAAGTCTGTGTATACCCGTCATCGTCAGCGACAACATCGAGCTGCCATTCGAAGGGACCATTGACTACACCAAATTCTCCATATTTGTAGCTGTGAATGAAGCACTACAACCGAACTGGCTCGTGAATCATCTCAGAAGCTACACTGATGTGCACAAGAGTAAGTTTAGAGAAAACATGGCTCGGGTTCAGTTTTTTTTCGAGTATGATAACGGCTATCCGGGTGGTATTGGGCCGGTCCCGGTTGATGGTGCGGTTAACCATATATGGCGAAAGGTTCATCAAAAGTTGCCCATGATTAAAGAGGCTATAGTTCGAGAGAAGAGAAAACCACCAAATGTATCTGTCCCACGTCGGTGTCATTGTACTTGAATTTTGACGTTTGCAAGTTGTGTATTATGGTTCTTTATAAACTATATGAAATAGATTACAAGAATTTATAACATTATTAATTATAGATCATACATCAACGAGGTTGTGGATATTTGAAATTTTGAATATCTATTTATTGACTTCTAATCTAGTGGGATCATTAACTTTTCCTTATATGACTTGATAATTATAAAGTATGAACTAAATTAGTATGTATTTGTGTAAATGAGTTTAAGTGATCTAAGTTACAAAAGACGATATTTTTTTAGTTTGTAACAAGAAATGGTGACTTTAAAAAAGTGAAAAAAAAGAGGGGAGGGGGGAGGGTTGTAGATTTACTGTAGCAATATAAAAATAATTTATATTTTGTTGTGAGTTTATATATATAATTATTAAAAATATTCTTAGTTTGTAGATGTTCATTTTTTACTCTTAACTTAAATAAGATATGCTTTGATTCCAAACTAATGTTTTTTCTTAAAATGCAAAGGAAGATAATTATAACATTTCATCATGTTAAAATATAACGGATATTAAACTAATTATCATGTAATTGCAGGGCGATTAAAACTGCTTACAAGCTTTGTTAAATCATTGTTAGGTTTATATATAATAATATAAAGAAAATGTTTTCCTCAAGGTTCTTACGCAACACTCAAAACCATCATCACCAGACAAGTTTTGAAATGGCATGACCGTAACATGTCAAAATGTAGGTGGCTTTTGATTCACGGTTAGTTTCCAAAGGATTTGAAATCGTAAGAGTAAGTAGATGGCCAAACCAATAACAATACATTAGACAAAGAATATTCACAATCTGATAACAATAAAAGTTAGCAATTTTAAGGGGCGACAAGGTTAAAACTAAGAGCTTGAAGCTAAACTACTCAAAATTTCAACCAAGTTACTGGTTAATCCACCATCATCCACAGTATGTTGTGAAGGAAGTTGTCTCCGTTTAGAGAAGTGATACTGTTTCATCGTTAGTGAATCCTCATATTCTCGATCCAGATTAGACGCCACAGTCACCTAACACACATCTCAGGATTCTCAGTTTCAAATGACAGAAGGAATATATGCGTACATATATAAACATACTTACAGACATGTACGTAATATTATATATAATATCATTCATTTCAAAACCGATAATATGTTTTGTTTTATCAGAAGTCCTACTTGCTGATCAATAACCAAGAGTTCTTGATATGTCTCTAATGATGAAAGAAAAGTTTAGCATCTTAAAGACCAACACTGGTCAGCTCACTTTACTTCCGGTGAGGAGATAGGATTGTCGGGCAAAACGTGAGAGTGAAATAGCGTAGATTGACCAAATTTTGAGTCAAACTGATCTTATGGTGTTTATAAACCGTCAAAACCGTCCGCAACGCCCAAACTGAAGCAAGTCGGCTAGTTTGGCCAGTTTGAGATTTATACAAAGCTCGCGGTTCAATTTTGGCGGCTTAATGGTCCGGCCAACGGTTTGGAACTTGGATCCGGTTTAAGTATTTAGACGGTTAGGTTGGGTGGGCTGGCTAGACCAACCGGTGTAAAAGATGTTTGATAAGGTTTTAAGTCTAAACGCAAATGGAAATACCTGTAATTGCACAAAGGACTTTGAGGACTATGAGATTCAACAGTTTTCGTCCTTTTGAGGATCTCTTTTTCACCTGTTACTTCGCTCGCAGAATTTGCTGACAAACGATGGTTATCGCCTGGGTTTGAGGCTGGAACATCATTCTTTTTGGCTCTAAAAACTCCCCACAGATAGTAATTTCCTCGGAACCCTGAAAACATAATCAAATCATGTCATGCTTGTTAGGATCAAACTGGTACGAACACACAATAGAGAACAATAAACAATAACAGAGACACAAGAGAGAGATTTATAGAGGTTCGGTCGCGGTGTGCAAACGTCCTCTTGGGGCAACTAGGGTTTTCTTTTTATTGAGAGATAAAATTTACAAGTACAATTTAGTTAATAATAGGGCCTAACTTGGGCCGGGGCCGAGCCCAACTGCTCCAAATTAATTCACCCGAAGCCTACACCAACAATGTTTCATATACAAATTAACAGGAAGCCACACTTCATTTTCTTGATTATTGTAACCAAATTACCCTTACTGATTTAATGCAATCAACTTGGTTTTAGTGCTGTGACAGATGTTTAGTAAGAGTAAAATGGTGACAAAATTTAGATTAAAGCCTAAAAATGGATCAGATGGGCAAAATTGTGATCATTTATCAGATGCGGTGGTGGGAAAAAAGAAGTCTGTGCCTCTTGCCATGCCCAGACAGTCTTTCAGGTCATGGTAGATTGGCTAAATAAATACTTTTTCCTTGTATGAGACTCATCTATTTCGTAAAACAATCCAACTTTCCTTAAAATATATAACAGAAATAATGATTCAAACAATGGAAGTGAATTTAGCATCCTTTCTAAGGCTTTTGTTAGTCATAAAGAACTCACTCCAGTATGACTGAGGCAAAACTTTAGAAGTAAATATCAATAGTTCTGCATTTTTAGAAATGGCTTTCATTGCAAGGTCTTCATCTATCATGTCACTGACCAACTGCTCGAAATCCCTTTCATTTCTGGGGTCAATATTAAAATGTTAGGATAAATAAAAGAAAATGAAAACAAAAACATGTGAAGGGAGGATGATATTTAATTATTTACTTTGGGTCTCCTGGAAAAAAGTAGAGCCCGATACTTTCACCAGATGGCATACACTGCAAGAAGCTTTGGGGCCAGAGATTCGCCCTTGAATGCATTTCCAGGGAAAGCATTGATGGAAGTGTAGTTGCCTCCACACACACCTTATGACAAGCTTTACTTGATAAATGACCAACAAATCCTTCAAATAGATCATAATCTGTTTGAGCAATACTAAAGCTTCCCCTGCAAGTTTCAAAGAAAAGACACTGCATAAGGTAATAAAGATCCGTTAAAACATCTCCAATGTTAACACCAAATCTAGTGCAAATAAGTGTATTCCAAGAATATGCTTAAACCACATTTGGTTTCACTTCAATGTATCTACCAAACGTACTTTTTACACTAATGATACGGGTATATAAATATAAAAACAATCAAGAATTCAGAAGTTTGCTTCTGAAGTTTGTTCAGATCACTTCTGTATTTTGTTCTGGTCCTCTTTCAGAAACTCCTTTATAAGTTCAAGTGCCATCTGATGACTAAGCAGCTCAGAGGTTAATTCAGAAGTTCAGCACAAGTAAACCTCTGACCCGCATTTTTCGGAGGCTGGTTCAGAAGTTCATCCAGATAACCTTTGACCTCAAATATTGTGCTGGCCCAGTTCTCGTGAACGTGAATCAAGCTATAAGCCTATAATTGTTTTACCTGCCATATCACATTTACAGGAGTTTCTAGGTGGTCCCGATCAAAGTACAACGAATGGACTAAGGGTTGTCCACTTTTATATTCTTTCAATAAAGTTGTCCATATGCATATGCTCGTGTGTGAGTTTTCAATTATAAGTTTTGGAAATTACTTGGCCTGTAAATGAAAAGTAGAATACAGCCAAAGGTTTTTAATTATAAATGGTGAAAGGTTGTGTATGAACAATAAAAATCGTGAACATTAGTCGATGAACAGTGATCAGTACAGCGACGAACAGTAACTGACGTTTTCTGGATCAGCAATACGGTTCTGGCACAAAAATGCATCTAGAACCACTAGACCACCAAAAAGATACTTTTCATCTGTTAATTATCTTCTGGCTGAATATGGTGAACCCCAATGTTACTCTGAAGCAGTCAATGTGAAAGACTCATTCCAAAATGAGTGCGCAAAGAAAGAAGAAATAGGTTCATTTCAGAAGAACAAAACTTGGGTTCTAACAAAGCTTCTAGCAGGAAAAATGGCTCTACAAAACAAATGGGTCTTCATAATCAAGGATAAACTTGATAGTACCAAACAGTACAAAGCTCAATTCATGGTCAAAGGGTTTCAACAAAAACAGTGCTTGATTACAATAAGACCTTCTCTCCTTTTGTGAAGATGACCACAATCAGAATATTTCTAAGTATTGTGGCTGCGGAAGACTTACATCTAAAGCAGCTAGATGTCAAGAAAGCATTTCTACATGGTGACCTTGAAGAAGAATTTACATGCACAACCAGAGTTTTTCTTTAAATTACTAGAAAATAAACATCGTTTGTAGGTTAAAGAAGAGCTTGTAAGATCTGAAGCAAGCTCCGAGACAGTGGAATTTTAGATTTGATAACTTCACGGGCGGAAACAGTTACAAAAGATGTGAGATGGATCACTACTGCTATCTCAAAAAGTTTAGCAATTCTTATATCATCCTACTGCTCTATGTAGATGATATGCTGACAGTTGGATCAGATATAAATGAGACCAAGAAACTGAAGAAACTTTAGTCTAAAGAATTTAAGATGAAAGACCTAGCCACAGTGAAACAAATACTCCGAATGAGTATTATTAAAGACAAGAAAGATGGTTTTGTGACGTTATCTCAAGATAAGTATATTGGGAAAGTGTGATAAAAATTCAGCCTTAATGATGTCAAGATCGAAATCACTTCAGACGGATGAAGAAAAAGCGTACATGGCTAGATTTCCTATGTATCAGCAGTTGGTAGCCTCATGTATGTTATGGTATGCCCAAGTGCAGATATAGCACATGCAGTGGAAGTTGTTAGCCAGTTTATGTCTAATCTAGAAAGAGCATTATGAAGAAGTTATATGGCTGCTTAGAAATGTGAAAGGTACCTTAAATGTAGCACTGGGTTTCAGAGGTAAAGTTGTTGTTCTGAAAGGATAAACAGATGTTGATCAAGGTGGTTGCAAGCAATCTTTCAAGAGTATAAATGGTTATATCTTTCAATGGAAAAAACAACTATCAGTTGGATGTCTAGACTTTAGAATAGTGTTGCTCTTTCAGCTACCGAAACAAAATACATGACAGTTGTTTAAGCTAGTGAAAAGCTTGTTCAGTTGAGGAATTTTTATGAAGTAGACAAAAAACAACCAAATTATCCACTGTATTGTGACAATGAAAGTGCCATTTTATCACACCAAGAATCCATTATTTCACGGGAAGACAAAGCACATCCGTTTAAGTTTGAACCATGCGCCTATCCTCGCCTTGTTGGATTATATGAATTGAGGGTCCAACCGTAAAGTTCTAAGAACTGAAGCATCAGCCGCTAGAATAAAAGAAAGCAGTAATCATTGAGTTTGAACCATGCGCCTATCCTCTTAGTAAATCAGAGTAATTGTATTGTGTATTGCGTTTATGATCAAAGATTACAAGAATATAAATAGAGTAAATAATTACACATTAAACCCTCTAATATATAAACGTCTAATAGTTGTCTAATATTCCCTCTCAAGCTAAGCGCGAGGAACGAGCTGTAGCTTGTCCCGTAAAGTCATAAGCCTCTCTGAAGATAAAGGCTTTGTAAATATGACAGCAATCTGGTCATGTGTAGAGATAAATTGAACCACTAGTCTTCCTTGAGCAACCTTTTCTCGCACAAAATGAAAGTCAACTTCAACATGTTTGGTGCGAGCATGAAACATTGGATTGGCAGATAAATAAGTGGCACCAAGATTATCGCACCATAAAATTGGAGCAGATCTCACAGGAACACGAAGTTCACGCAAAAGCGAGTCCAACCAAGTAAGTTTAGCAACAGTATCAGCTAATGCCTTGTACTCAGATTCAGTCGATGACTGAGAGACAGTCCGTTGTTTTCGAGCTTACCAAGAAACAAGATTAGATCCAAGATAGATAGCAAATCCCCCTGTGAAACGACGGTCATCGGGACAACCAGCCCAATCGGCGTCAGAGTAGGCGATGAGTGAGCGAAAATAGGCATCGATATAAGCATGCAAAGTGGAGCCAGAGGACCGTTGGGAAAGAAGACCATGGTTCAAAGTACCCTGTAAATACCGAAGGATCCGTTTAACTGCAGACCAATGGTTGTCAATCGGGGCGTGCATAAACTGACAGACTTTATTAACAGCAAATGCTATGTCAGGACGAGTTAAGGTCAAATACTGTAAAGCCCCCACAATTTGACGATACCGAACTGGATCATTAAAGCTTGGACTGTCACCAAGAGTCAGGGGAACCGATGTAGAGCACAGAGAGTTAACAGGCTTAGATTGTGAAAGTCCTGCTTTGGTTAAGATCTCCATAATGTACTTTCTTTGGGAAGGATCAAACCAGAGTCTTTAGAGTGAACCTCAGTACCCAGAAAATAAGATAAAGAACCCATATCCTGAAGTGCAAAAGAGGAACTCAAGCTCCGAACCATATTATCAATCGCTGTGGGATTGTTACCTGTCAGGATGATGTCATCGACATATACCAACATATAGAGAAGAGTACCGACAGAGCAATAGATAAAAAGAGAAGGATCTGTTTTGGACCCTTGAAACCCCAAATGCTGAAGAGCCCGAGATAAGTGCTGAAACCATGCTCGAGGTGCCTGCTTTAAGCCATATAAGGATTTGCGTAGAAGACATAAATGTTTCGGTCTGGCAGGGTCCACAAAACCGGGTGGTTGTTTCAGATGAACAGTTTCCTTTAAATCACCATGGAGGAAGGCATTCTGAACATCAAGTTGTCTAAGAGACTAGCCACGAGTTACCGCAAGTGAAAGAACAACTCGAATAGTGGTTGCTTTAACCACGGGACTGAAGGTTTCATGGTAATCAATACCAGGTTGTTGTTTGAAACCTTTAGCAACTGAGTCTAGCCTTATATCGTTTTATAGCACCATGTTGATCCCGTTTAATTTTATACACCCATTTGCAGTCAACTACATTAGCATTCGAAACTGGTGGAACAGTCCACGTGCCATTTTTCATAAGAGCCCTATATTCCTCAGACATGGCATGACGCCATTCAGGACTTTTGTTAGCAATAGTAAAGGTGGTAGGTTCAACAGAGGTGGACTCGGTGGTGGTATGATAGGCAGCAGGGTTAAATCTGTTGGTTTTGGGAGGATTTTGACGAAGATTGGCGAGACGAGGATGATTGGTCGGTGGTGGAGGTGGAGGAGATAGTGGGATGACAGGGGAGTCGGTTGTATTAGCGGCCGTAGATTGGGTGGTGGTATGGTTGGTATCCGTGGGAGATGCGGATTGGGTGTGTGAGGGGGGAGGTGAAGGTGGGGTTGATTGAGTAAATGGGTTTGTGAAGTTTGTGGGTTGGATATGTGGGCTTGTTAAACCGCTTGGCGATGTGGTGGTAGCGGGTTCAGTGTTAGGCTGGTGGACGGGAAAGGAAGAGACATATGGAGAGGGAACAGTGGGAGGTGAGTTAGAAGGTGTTGAAGATTGTGCAGTAAATGGAAAAGTTTGTTCGTTAAACCGAACATGCCGTGCAACATAGAGCCGATGTGTGGTCAAGTCAAGACAACGATAACCATAATGAGATGGACTATAACCAAGAAAAACACACGGTAAGGAACGAAAATCCATTTTGTGAGGATTATATGGACGTAAGTGAGGGTAGCATTGGCATCCAAAAACACGGAGGAAGGAGAAATCGGGTGGCCGTTTGAACAGGTGTTGAAAAGGAGAAATTTTTGAAGCAACCCTAGATGGCATCCGATTGATGAGATAAACAGCTGTATCAAATGCAAAATGCCAAAATTTTTGAGGTACACCTGATTGAGCGAGAAGGGTAAGACCCGTTTCAACCACATGACGATGACGTCTCTCTACAAACCCGTTTTGCTCACTGGTGTGAGGACAAGAGAGACGATGAATGATACCGTGAGAGGTAAAGAATGGGGTGAGAGGTCGAAACTCCCCACCCCAATCAGTTTGAACCGATTTGAGTTTGGTCTGAAATTGTTGTTCAACCATAGCATGGAAATTATTAAAGGTAACACATACATCAGATTTGCGTTTTAAGGAAAAAATCCACATATAACGGGTAAAATGATCAACACATAATAAGAAATAAGAATCACCAAAATGATTACAAAAAATTATGTCCAAAACCTGAGTACTCTTAAATTTTGAAGGAAACAAATGAAGTTTTGGGATTTCCCCATGCGACATGAATTACAAGACGACGACAAACTTTTATTACCAACTGGAAGAGCAAAAAAAGATAACATACTTCAATAGATCTGGATGAGGATGTCCAAGTCTTCGATGCCATGTATCAGTAGAGGTACGAACAGCAGAGAAGGCCACTTTGCGAAGAGGACGAATGGATGGTACGCAAATGGAGTAGAGCCCGTTTTCACTTGGACCCGTGAGGAGGGTTTTCCGTGTAGACGTGTCCTTCACAGCAGAAGACATTATCTTGACAAAATTTTTGAACAGAAAGAAGATTCCATGTAAGTTGTGGAACATGAAGAATGTTAGAAAGTGTAAAGGACTTGTGTGGAGAATGAATTTTGGTTGAACAAATGTGTAGAATGGGTAAACTTTTACCATTGCCAACATAAAGAAAATCCTTACCATAGTATGGTTCTGAATGATCAAGATTGGTATGATCCATGACAGGGTGACCATTGCATCCAGTGTCGGGTAGCCATGATGTTGATGCCTGTGAGCGATAGTCAGCAATATTTGCTGTTGGTAATGATGTCCTTAGAGTAAGAGGATCTCTGTTAGGACATTGAGACAGAATGTGCCCGATTCCACACCTGTTACAAGTGCCAAAAACTGTATTCTGATTAGATGCCCAATTAAATTGACCTATGTTATTCCCGTTGCTGTTATAGGAGTTGTTGTGGTTATGAGTGTTGTAACAAGAGTTGCTACGTCCTCCACGGCCTCGATTTGAGGAGCCTCGACCACGACCCCGAGCCCCATAGAAGGCTTGCGGCTGGGACAGTGGCTGCTGCTGTGATGCTTGTGGTTGAACTTGTAAACCCAACTGAGACATAACTTGTTGAAGGGCCTGAATAGTATCAGCAGGCAATGAGGAGGCTGCAGGAGATGAGGGAGGACGGTTGCCGGTGACTGTGAAGGCCTGAGTAGTAGACAGATCTGGTTTCTTTACCATGTAATCATGATCAGCAAGTAAAGCAAAAAGATCAGAAAAGGGGGTGGGAGGGGAACGACCCACAATGTGTGATTTGAAGCCATCATATTCCTCACGAAGTCCAGCCACAACAAGCATAACCAAATCCTTTTCTTTAACAGGTTCGCCTATGTTGGCTAAGGCGTCAGCATACGATCCGGCCCGGGTAAGATAATCAGTGGAGGACTCATCAGGTTTCATCTGGATTCTGAGTAGTTGGGATTTCAGAGTATATTCACGAGAGATTGTATGCGGGGCAAAGGCACGTTCCAGGGCTAGCCATAATTCCTGAGAAGTTGTGCCCTGAACATGTGGGAATGCTTCTTCAGAGATCGTGGATAGGAGCAGCATGCGTACATGGGCATTATTTGAAACCCACGTCGCATAGGTTAGGATTTGGTTGAGTTGTGGGGGGCAATTCCGTATTTGTGTTTGGAACAGTGATGGTGGGTTAGGGACATGAAATAGTACCATCAATGTAATCAAAGAGTTTGTTTGTGACAAGGAATGGGTGTATCATGGTTTTCCAATGACATAGTTAGATGGTGAAAAGGTAAACCCAAACTTGAGAGAATTGTGACTATGTTTGTCGGTTAAGGAGAATAAGGCAAGAAAAGCCATGGTTGAATTGTTGCAGAATTTCGAAGAAGATGATGATTGCAGAAGGCTGCACATCGAAAAAGAAAGAAGAGGGAAGATGGCGGTTGAATTACGGTTAGATAAACCAAGCTCTGATACCAAGTAAATCAGAGTAATTGTATTGTGTATTGTGTATTGTGTTTATGATCAAAGATTACAAGAATATAAAAAGAGTAAATAATTACACATTAAACCCTCTAATATATAAACATGTCTAATAGTTGTCTAATACTCTCCTTGCTGAGTGTGTGAAGCTAGATTCCTTAGAGGGTAGCCTACCTTAGGCATAGCCAACTTAGGCTAATTTTGGCAGCTTGACAAAATTAAATTGACAGCCTGTTTCCAGCCCCATGCCAACATACTTAGGCGGCTATTAGCAAGGACTTTTACCTTCATTCCTTCTCAATAAATATAAAAACTGTAATTATAATTTCCACAGCAACTCATAAATGAAATAACTTGCTAGTGCAGCCATGGACATAGGTCACATTTACTTATTTTTTTGTTTTGGTTGTTTGTTTGTTTGTGTGTTTTCTGGTTTTTCGCTTAACTCTGTCCAGCAGCAACTATCACCTTTGTGACCTGATCAGCAGCTCGCTGTTCTGTAAATCGCCGCAACCAAGATGACGCTGCTGTCCCTGCTCGTCCACCAACAGCCTCTGTTCGTTGCTGTGTTTTTGTGGCTGTTTTGATCGCAGATCAGTCCAGCAGATTTTGGACTGCTGTGGTAACCACTCAACACGCCTCTCCTCACCTGAGCGCCTAAGCAAGAGCTTTATAGGGTGCAGACATTTATTTCTTTTACTATTGGCTAATATTCTTGTATAAAGATCAAATCTTTTTTGTCTAGAGAATGCCTTGTAATTTTTCCTCCAGGGATTTTGATACTGAAAACTTCTTTTTTTTTTTTTTATAGATCTTTGATCTAGTTTTAATTTTTTTTTATTCATAGATCTTTGATCTTGGTGGTGTGGTGTAAGCATGCACCTTTAAACTTTTTGAATTAATTTCCTTTGGAGACTAAAGCACTGGATTCTTATCCCTTCTCCTTTAATCTTGGTGGAATAATTTCATTTGAGAGATTAGAATTGTGGTGGGATCTGATATTTATTCCTATTGTTATTAATTTTGTTCTTAATTTTGGGTTCAAGTTTCTGTACAGCCATGCGTATCAGCTAACTAAAATATGTATGGTGATTTATTCAATTATTATGTGTTAGCTTAATATAGTTCTATAAATTTATAATAACTTAAATTTAATATTTAAATTATTGATTTGGTTGTAATATTTTTTTATTATGATTTGTTGTAGTTGTTAGGGATCCGGGTGTAGATCGACACACCAACACAATCAAACGGCGAGAGAAAATAATAATAAAGATGAACACGCGAGATTTAACGTGGTTCGGTCGATGTGACCTACGTCCACGGGCTGCAACCAGGATACTGTTTTATTGCTTTCTGCCTCACTCGTAAGGAATACAAGTACAATGACACAATATAAATAGAGAAAATTAGGGTTTACAACTTAATCCCTAAGAAAACCCTAATGGGCTAAAATTAAATGAAAACGGGCCAAGTCTTTAATTTAATTAATCTGCCACTGAGTTGTCTTTTAACCCGAGCCCAAGTCAAGACTCCACAAACCCAACAATCTCCCACTTGGAGGCTTGATCATCTTCAAACTGCCTTCCGATGTGAACACTTGTACCTCTTGTAATCTTCCTCGTCTTCCTGGTTGCAGCGGCCTTCTCATCAGTTAACCTGAAGGCCCGTTAAAGCTTCAGTCACGGCTGTATCTGCCCCTGACCTGTTCTCCGTCCCTATCGGCTCCCACTGAAACAAACTGCCAGATCCTGGAACACCCTGAGAACAAACACTCTCCACATTCAGCAAGTAATCATCTGAAGATATTTTATTTGAGAGAATATTAATTCTTTTAACCCATTGTTGTCTAGGAACTGTAACTGAAGCACAACCTGTGCTCCCACTGCCACGAAATCCTTTAACTGGTTTTTCTGAACTCTTCCATGCACATTCATTCTGAATCTTTCTTGTGACTCTAGGTTTCTTACTTGCAAAGCAAACCTTCTTCTGCCCATGAGATTCTGTGAACTGGACTTTGGTATTTTTCTGAACTGGAACATCACTTCCTTTAGATGGTAAACTGACCATATACAATGAACCCATTTTCTTTCCACGAGCAATGACAAGATTCCCTTTAACAACTTTCCACTGCTTATTCCCGAACTTAACCTCATGTCCCTGTTCATCCAACTGACCGACAGAAATCAACTGTTTCTTCAAATCAGGAATCACCCTGACATCTTTCAAAGTCCATGAACCAGCTGAAGTAACTAAATCCATGTCACCCATGCCCGTAACATCAAGAACATCATTGTTCGCCAGTCTTACCTTACCAAAATCGCCTTCTTTTAGATTCTGCAATGCTTCGCTGCTGTGGGTAGCATGAAACGAAGCTCCAGAATCCATGACCCAGGAATCCACACTGCTCTCCACGCTACAAATTAAAGCATCATCGTCTGAGTAGTCTGCTGCAGTGTTAACTTCTTTTTGATCATTCGGACACTGATTCCTGAAGTGTCCCACCTGTTTACAGTTCCAACAAGTCACATCATTTCGAGCCCTAGACTGACTCCTTTTCCTGTTCTTGCTCCCACTACCTCTGTTATTCTTTCTTCCTCTGCCAACATTCAATAGTTCACTTGATGTTTCACCTGAATTTCTTCGTCTGGTGTCTTCACCCATAATAATATCCCGAACCCCATTTAAAGTGAACGTGCTGGTGGAACTAGTAATTGCTGTAACAGTACCAGCCCAGCTATCAGGCAATGATGATAACAGTAGTAGAGCCTGAACCTCATCCTCGAATTTGATGCCAACTGACCCAAGTCTTGACAAAATCGAGTTCAAGTTGTTGATGTGCACTAAAATTGAACTTCCCTCTTTCATCTTTGTATTAACCAGCTCTCGAATCAAGAAAACTTTATTTGCTGCCGAAGGCTTCTCATACATATTAGCTAACGCATCCATGATACCTTTTGCTGTAGTTTCCTTCAGAATGTTGAACGCAACATCCTTTGTCAGCGACAACCTAATAACCGCCTTGGCCTTTTTATCCAAAGTTCCCATTCAGCTGGTTTCATATTTTCTGGTTTCTCACCCAAAACAGCGTCCAAGTCTTTCTGAACAAGCAAATCCTCCATTTGCATTTTCCACCAACCAAAATCGTTTCCATTAAACTTCTCAATCTGAAGTTTCCCGCTCTCAACCATTATCCCAGACCACAGATGCTTAACAGTCAAGTCGGAACTGAGTTTTGAAATGCAACACACAATCAAACTACCCAGTAAGTTCGATAGGAAACCCTAATTTGACAGAACAGAATGGCGACAACAGAGTGGCGGCGGCGGCAGAACGACGGCGGCGGGACAGCGGCGGCGGCGGCGGCAGAACGGCGGCGGCGGCGCAGAACAGCGGCTGCGGCAGAACGGCGGCCGCGGATGCCGATTCTTGAAAACCTATATCGATACTTCTCTCGCGATTCGTGTTTCTTGCGTGTGTAACGAGCCGAAGCTCTGATACCACTTGTTAGGGATCCGGGTGTAGATCGACACACAAACACAATCAAACGGCGAGAGAAAATAATAATAAAGATGAACACGCGAGATTTAACGTGGTTCGGTCGATGTGACCTACGTCCACGGGCTGCAACCAGGATACTGTTTTATTGCTTTCTGCCTCACTCGTAAGGAATTACAAGTACAATGACACAATATAAATAGAGAAAATTAGGGTTTACAACTTAATCCCTAAGAAAACCCTAATGGGCTAAAATTAAATGAAAACGGGCCAAGTCTTTAATTTAATTAATCTGCCACTGAGTTGTCTTTTAACCCGAGCCCAAGTCAAGACTCCACAAACCCAACAGTAGTTTCAAGTGTGGAATGTTTTATTTAAAATTAAACAATGTTGTAGTTTATCCTACTCTACATTTATGTACATTTATTTTATGTACATTTATATACTTAAACTATTTAAATATTTAAGTAAAAAGCAGAAATATTTTTAATAACAACCATAAATGAATAATAAAACTATATTAAATATCATATCCAGGACTCATTTAAACTTCTCAATATGAATAATATATTTTGTAAAAAATAATTTCTACTTTTCATGATGAATATTTAACTATGTGAATTAATAAAAATATGACGTGCGTAAAAAGGTGAATAAAAAAACGCATTACCTCCATACCGTATCCTCTATCGGTATCGCAGGTTGATAATCGATGTCTTCTATATCATTTTCCAAATTAACTGATTGAGAAGCATAAGCATTACCATTAAACTCCTTACTCATCTCTTTTAACTCCTTTTCAGTGGATGAAGAATTAGATACCAACTTGTCACGATCAGACCCGTGTTCATGCCTTAGCCCCTCTTCAGTGTGAGTAATCTCCTCTTCATTCTTTGAGGTTACATCTGTACAGCTTGACTCACAAGAAGAATGCTCGATTGTCTTCTCAGTTTTATGCTTCTTTTTCACAGCCACACAAGTGTTGTCGTTTTTCCTTTCTACATTTCCTTCCACTGGACAACCGCCGTTGTCTAACTCAGCAGACTGTGGAGTGATTTGATTGACTCCTGTATCTGAGTTTATAAATGCTTCTTTAAGTGGAGAATTTGATGGTGTTTCAACAAAATTCTGACAGTTGGATTCTGGGGTCTCCTGTGAACAACTGATCTTGTCTTCCCCCGGCAAAGGAACACCTTTTCTTTTCTTCTTTAGTGTTTCTAGTAACTTCTTATCTCTAGTTGTTTTTACATGTGAACTTCTGGCAACCTTTTCCTGGAACTTTAAAGACTCGTCTTTTGGCGTTTCCAACCCCAAAACCACACGTCTAGTTATTTCATCGGAACGTAAAACAAACTCATTGTCTTTCCCTTCTACCAAAGAAACAATCTTCCTTTTCTTCAGTGGTTTCTTTTTTCGTTTCTTCTTAGGATGAGTTGTCTTTACAAGTGCTGTATTAGGGGGATCCTCTTTATGGGACTCTGAAGGATCATATTCTGGTGGTGAAGTAAAGTGATATGGAAGTGATGATTTGCAATCGTCACAAAACCACTTCACAAACTCATCATATGTCTTTGGCATTACATCCAGGCAATACCTGAATCACAATCCGAGAAAGAAATGTTGAAAAACAGCATTGTAGTTTATCCTTCTTTTTTTGTGTGTTAGAAATTTGGATTAAGTGATTGTGATTATGTATAATAAAGCTTACTGTAGGAGATGGTGTTTGTACGTGCTTAAATGCTTCAGCTTGTAATAATTAGAAAAATTAGGGGTTCTAAGATTTTAGCAAATATAATTTATTTAAGCAAGTGATGGATGAATTGGCCAGAAAAGCCATATGTTATATAATGTGGAGTAAACATACTTTAAACATGATTAATTTTTATCAGATATAAAAACATTATCTTTTTATGAATTGTTAGTTAACAGTAATCAAACAATCGGTTTTATAACATACATCCAAACACCCCTTTATGAAACAAGATTTAAAGTGCCTAGAGATTCTTTGAGGCATGTGTAAATCGTGAACATTACGTGGCTCAAAGAATCTTTAGGCACTGTACATATTGTTTCTCTCTTAGTTATTTATAATTGACTAGTTGATTTAGATATGTCATCAGTATCTGTTTGACTTGACTTTTAATGTATTGCCTTGTTGATCAATTATTGGTGTTTAGTAAGAGTGCACACGAATGAGACTCCTCAAATAGTGGGATTCAAATTTAATCCTTAGTCGATTATCATGATGTGGGTAATGAACTGAAATAATATGAAGAAAAAGTGTTTCTGAGTAATTAATTAATTTTCTTCCTGTTAATCTCCATTACTGGTAATATCAAATATTTAACCAATTCAATATTCAAAAAGATACAATTTAAAATATCCATGCAACCTATTTTTATTTACATAGCATGGTGATTATAACACAGTTAACCATTACAAGCGACTGTTCACCCTAGAAAATTCTTGGTATTCATTTGTACTGAGTACACTTTTCATTGATTGCCGAGAGAATATAGAGAGAATCACATACATACAAAATGAAAAGAATGGTGAGTTACCTGTGAATCACGAATCCCAGACACTTCACACAGTAAATAAAAGCATTGGTGTACCCTTCGTCACCACATGTCTGACATACCAAAACCTATAGTAAGAGAAAAAAAACATAGTCATTTTTTCATGTATCAGTTATAGATATACCGAAGCTATTGAGGCTAAAAGCAACAAGCGTGGTGGTGTGGGGCTCTAAACAAAGTGCAAAGCGATGCATGCATATTAAAATATAGATTCACATAGGAAAAAACAAAGACTTAAACTTTGAACATACAAAACAAGAGGACAACTTTTTAAAAGAAATATGCTGCAAGTAGATAAACTGGTTTATTCATTTGAAGTTCTAAGATATATTTGAACAGCACTTCAATTATGCTACAGTATGTAACTCATTAAATGCATGCGTCAGCCTGATTTTAAGAACAAGATGGTAACACCTCCCCCCCCCCCCCTTCCTTTCCAAGACAAGCTCTTAAGTCTTAACAACATAATAGGCAAGATTATGAGAGAACTCATTTAATTCTCTAGGGAAATTATCTTCAAAAATAGTAAGCTGTAAAAGAGTAGCAATGAGAAGCAAAAACTAGTGGAGGTGTCATGGGGGTCGCATGACCCTGCGACCCCTTGGTCACAAGAATTCGTCAGTTTTTTTTTTTTTGGTATAAAGCTGGGTTTTTTTTCGAAATGCATGACTTGGAAGTTGGTAAAGCAACTTCCTTGAACAAACATCACAGGTGTTTCTTCAGTAAAACACAATTCTTTTCTATTTGGAACAAAAAATTCACGACAAAAAGATATATACCATATCTCCATATCCAATTACACCTTGGAATAATGCACGCATTAATTTCACAAAATTGCCATCAAAATCACAAGCTATAACCAAAATCATTAAGATCAATATCATACTTTAGATTCTGAAAGTAACCCCTTCGATCGTCAAAATTATTTACATATCCAAGTGAAATTGGGGGCGGTGAGGGGTTAGGGCAAATCATCGATATCCACTGACCATCTTCGAAATAAAAAACCTTTTTTTTAAAGAAACTGCTTTTTGCAAAATTAACAAGCAATATAAGCGATCAGAACCAAAATCGATTATATTACGGTAAAAATCGACGGAATTAGTGGAGTAGAACACTACACACCTCCTCTGAAGAAACTGGTGACTCCATTAATGGATGAACAAAGAACCCTAGAGCGCGGAAGAAGATGATGAAGCGAACATCAATTGTTTGCGCTTAAAGGGCAAAGATGAAGCAAAACATAAGGTTTTAATAATTTGTAGGTTATAGGGTATAATTATAAGGTGAAGTTTGACAATGTGAAACTGAAGAACATATTCATGTTTATAATTTGTAGAGTTACGAGTTTGGTCATATTAGGTTTTAGAAATTACATTAACATTGATGGTATTTAGTATTTACGGTTAATAAACGGATAATACTCGTGGTACTTTGATGGAATATTTCTTAACTATTACTATAAACTTAATTTTAAAGGTCGTGGCTAAAAACCTACCCTCAACTTTCTTGAATTGACATTTTAACCCTTAAACTATTTGTAAAATTTAAAAAAATATCACTTTGACCCCTCGAGTTTCTAAAGCTTTGGAAAAACTAATTTCTTATATCCTTATTTATTATGTATGTGTTAGTGCAAGTTCGAGTTCATCTACGTTTTGATGAAAATTGTTCGAACACAAGCTGGATCAAATATAAAACGCTTCCGTGCTAAATTTTATGTATGTTTTTAGTTGGTTTACGTTTCAATGTAGATTTTATTTGAAAATAAGTGAAGTCATATGTAATATGTTTTTGTTCGATGATATAAATTCGCTAACTCTACGTTTTGACTTAAATTTAGTTCGGAATCAAGTGGAGACAATTGTAGCCCACACTTTATCATGTTGCGTACGGCACCGTCTCAACGCGCGGGTATATTTAATAGTTCTTGTTAAAATTATATAGTAGTTGTACTATATTTATATTGTATTATTTAATACTATAGCAAGAAAAAAATAAATAAAATAAATAAGCAGTAGTTTTATCATTATTTAATTTAGTTTATAATTTTTTCTAGTATATGTAATATACATGTTTTGAACTTATTTTAGTTTTTAGTAATTTTATTTTCCTTTTGACCTTTCGTGCATGAACTAGTTTCTTAAAAAACGGAATGTGCGGCTCTCTTTGTGTCTTTTTTTTTGTTGAACGCTTCGGTAATAAGTATTTTTTAAACAAAGTTGTATACATAATTGAGTTTTTAATCGTATTTACTATGGGTTATCATTTTTTTTTACGATAGAATGGATTTTTGAAGTTTTAGGATTTGATTAGAGTTACTATTACAATGGATTACACGTTAAAAACGTTGTTGAATTTGGCAGGTCTTACAAATTATTATTGGTAAATTTGTTTTGAAAGATTGGCTATATATTTGATACTTTATAATGTTGATTGATGATTATACGTTAAAAACATTATAGGTCTTTTTTAATACTTGGTCCCATATAACCCAATTCATCCTCAACATTATCTTCTTTTTTTCTTTTCAATATTTCGAAAAGTATAAACACATTTTAACATCACTCTTAATCTATTTATTTGGTATATCATAAAACTTGAAACATCAACATATTGAAGAAATAAATCCTTATATACACCATCAAATATCACTGAATTAGCTCCTAAGAGAATATTTTAGTGATAATATGATTCTTCTTTATTTAAAAGATAAAGTTAGCTTTAAATTATCAATTTAGTGTACTTAATTAGCATAAAAAAACTGAATCACTATGAATCATCATCATGAAAAATATACATTTTTAAATGAGATGATAATAATAATATTTACCGGGACCAAGAACAAATATTTTGCTATAGATCAAATCATGATGAACAAACTTACCGGAAAATCGCACCCTCCTCATTACCACCACGTTTCCGACGACTGTACCCTCGATTCCCCCATCGAAGACGCTGAAATATTGAACGAAAGTAGTCTCTAAACACGCTTCTGATTTTAGGGTTTAAGAGCACAACAACATCTTTAACATATCAGTTTCCACCACGATGGCTTATACACATGGTAATATTGGATTTATTTCTACTCCATATGCTGTTAAGATCTCTAGTTTATCTGATTTAAGCTATGGAACTTGATATATGTCGTATGTTTTCAACTGTTGTGCAGTTTTGATGTTGCTGTTTTGTTCCTCAATCTACACGAGTGCCTTTGCTCCTTAATGGTCTTTACAGGTAAGTTATTTTGTCACTCGACTATTGAATGATGATTAAGGTTGATTGATATTAAGCTTGTTTATGTATGCCTCTAGTTGTGTTTCCTGCAAGTGTTTATATAGTCTACATCTGACTTGCATTCGATATTATTCTCGGTTAGGGACTTAGGGTTTTGGGATTTCAATTCCATATGTTGTGTGTGATACTAAGCTTTGTTGTATCGATAATATAATGCCGGATGTGGTAATTACAGCTCAAATTTTTACTTGAAATACGCGGTAATGTTTTTATAAGGGAGTGGTATGGAGGTATGGTGATACTCGTGAAGGCCTATACCGATGAAGGAGTAAAAGGAATTAGTTATTGTCTGACTAGGATTGCAGACAATCTATCTGCTTTAGTTAAGTTGGCTGTGATCCAAAACAGAAAGAAGATAAAACTGGCAAACCTTGCGCCAGAACTATTCAAAAGCAAATTGTAATCCAAACCATTTAATCATCCATAGGAAATGTAAAAAAGTTACCCAGTTAAGAAACAGTTCTCATCCATAACAGTCTTGAGAATCTAGTCAAGAAAATCCATGGTTTCACCGGGGATCCTTGGACTGGAACTGGAAGGCTCTGCACCATTCGTGCTGCTGCTTCCGGGCTGAGCCCTACGTCTCCTCTGATACTGATTCCTAGTCCGAAGGGCCTGGATAAATGAGTTTGCTCGGAGTCGAGGAAGACCAAGGACCCTGTTTTTCTTAATGGGCCCTTGAGCCTCAATTAGAGCTGAAATCCCAGAATTCCAATCACTAGCTGACTCCCCAAAGGCTTCTTGTGATGCTAATATCTCCCGCATCTCCTTCTGATGAACAACCAAACAAGTGAGTATTTATACAACTTCTATTTAACATGTAGCTTCATTTATTAATGATACCACTAAAACATACCCCAATCGACTCAGCCCTTTCCGATGCCCACTCATGTGTGTCTTTAATCTTATGAGTTTCATCCCAAAACTGTACAGCCGTAGGAGACTCATTGTACTTTTCAGCCAGATCCTACAAAATAAAATAACATAGAATGTTAAGTCGTAAACACCCTTATATGAACTAGATGAGTTGCTAGTTCTGTTTAAGTTTTCAGTCTTATCTTTAAAAATTACCTGTTTAAACTTATAGAAGGGCTTTGCCCCAGTTGTATGAACCACTTGAAGCTTCTTTCTGTTCTCTGTGTTGATAGCAGACTTCCTCCGGAAGGATTCATTGCGCCAATGAGAACAGAAAGACCTCCACACAACTTCCTTAAAGTATGTTGGGCACTGTTCCTCAAATGTTGTATGGTTTTGTTCCGCCCGTATCATAGTCCGATTCTTCTCCTCGTATAGTGTCTGCGTCATTGTACGGGCCACATGCAGTTTTACAACCGCATCACCATCAACATCCGATGTACCAGGATTGCAGCTATAGTATCTCTTTCAAAAACCAACAAAAGAATTAACTATAACATAGTTTAAGTATTAGTAATCAACGCTAAATGTAATTGAATTAAGGACAACGTATCTACTCGGAACTCGGAAATAACAGTTGGCCAAAAGGAACTCGGCGCCTGTTTGAATGTAAATGTTCCTACAGGCCAATTATTGCGAATTATAGCTAACAAGGTCTTTGTAGCAATTTTGTCAAGAATGCTGCATACACAGATAATAGAGTTAAAATCATGGAGCAACTAATTGTGCGTAAGTAAGATAAAATTAAAGGTGGCAATTTCAACACATTCGCTTATGAATGGTTCAGTTTGAGTTATGATTCATCTCAAGTGGGTCAAATGAAAAAAAAAATTAGCTTGAAGAAGAACTGATTGACCTGGTCAAACAGATTGACGTCACCAAAGGTCTACCTCCCATGCATACAATCTCTTAAATTGTTTTTGTTTTTGGAATCATTAGTTAAACAAAAATTTTTCTTGAAGAAAAATAAAAAAACAACAAAAAGGTGTATGTGGGTTAACCCTTCTTGACCACAACAGTTTCACCTTGTACTAAAGTTGATCGTCTCAACCTAGACTGCTGCCAAACCCACCCATCTTGTCACCTCTAGTTAAAATCATAAAACATATTACTCACTGTGTGCTGCTAACATTAATTGGTCGAGGGACCTTAGGAGGATTCCCATACTCTCCTTCAGAATGACTTCTTACTCGTTTAGCTACATGAGAATCATATAAACTTATTATATATGCATAATATATTGATAAAAGAATTAAAAAATTGTAGGCTGGTTGCATAAAAATACCTGGCTGACCATCAACATTGTGCTTGCCATCTCTTCGTTCTTTTCGTTGTCGTGCCATATCACTACTTCAGTTCAGTTGTGAATACATGAGTTAGTTGCAAATATTCGTGAAAGGCAAATGTAACCAAAAGATGGCTTCCCTTAGTATGGTTTATTCTTAAGTGTATAAATTACAAGTTAGTAAAACAATATTGTTCCAGTTCAACAAATTGCTACACTTGCAAAACTGAATCACCTTAGAAAGCTGTTATTTTTCTCAACAAGATATGGCAAAAAAAACATGATCATTAGCATATCCTAACTAAACTCTAAAATAGTTTGTCCTAACATTATTTTCTAACTATTTCATTTATAATTGGTAATACATAATAAATTTCAAACAAGTAGATCTTAATGTTACAATTTGATACATTAAGCCCATACTATAAATGCAATGCATATTTCAGATTAGTAAAATATTAACTAACCTTCAAATCATACATCTTGAAATTCATTTCATGCTAAATAACCGCCTTGAGTTGGATTACATCACTTTCAGAATGGTAAATTCTTAATTAAACTCTTAACCTCATGCATCCCCAATTGTATTTTAAACTATAAACCCTAATTTCATATTAAATTACATTGCCCCCTAACTTGTGACCCCGATCGGTTCAAACTAGTGTTTAAAACTCTACGATCGTACTTTCCCAATTCCATTCACACTTCATTCTCAATTTTAATTTTAAAAATAAGCATATACAAGTATAAATAAAGAAATGAAGATTTAATCTATAAAAGCAAACTATTAGTTAAGAGATCTATTGTATGCCTTTAGATCGAGAGAAAATCTAATCAAGAACACTACAATTCCCTGAAATTAAGAAAGTATATCAGAAATGGTAACACAAACCTGATTTGGAGAGAGGAGAATGCGAGATATGGAATTAGATGGGCAAGATTGACAAAACGAGCATCGTCGACAAGGAATCGTTAAAGCTTACACGAGATCTTTCTTTTACTTTAGGTAGTGGCGGAGTTATCGAGGTTACACACTATCGCTTTACATATAGGCTTTTCAAGGAGAGATGTCCCTTTGCTTTATATGTTAGTCACTTAGTCTTATTTGTGTGTGTGTGTATATATACATATATCCTTCTATTCTAAAAAAAGGGTAACTAATATTGACACATGGCACCACCACAATTCTCCTAATCAAAATTTTTCCGCTTCTCTCTTCTATTAAATAACTACATTAATTACTTACAATTTTATTTAATGCTTTTTATATTAAAAATAACTTTTAATAAATTAAGAATGACATATTTTTATTAATGTTATTCTAAGGAAATAAATTTTTATAAAAAATATTTTTTTCTAAAACATCAAACATTTTTAAAAATACAAAAATATTTTAAATTTAGGTCTTTAAAAAGTAAAAATTTTATAGACCAAAAATATTTGAAATTGGAAATTATAGTAAGAAAATTTTTAAAGATGACATTTTTTTAAAACAGTTTGTTTTGAAACAAAATGTTTAATTTATTTTTTGAATAAACAAAAAAAAGTTAAAAACAAAAGTTTGAAAAGTTGATATCATTGTTTATTACTTATAGTTCGTACTCGTACGTAATTTCATTTGTATATTATCTTAGAATATCGTTTTATAATTAATAAAATTTTATTTCATTTAATAATTTATATATTCAACCCTTGTAATACACGGGTTTACTAAAGCTAGTATATATATATATATATATTAAATTATGTATTGTTAAATATTAGGCCATGGCCCCAAGGACGCGCTTCTCCAGGGTTTACCCACTTGTATATATTGAAGGTTCCTCTCCATAGTAATTTACTAAGATATTTTTCTCATTCTTATAACGTGGTATTAGAGCGAAGGCTCTCAGTCTAGCCCTAGCCAGCCCGCCTTAGAGATCTAAACCGATTGGTTTTCAATTGCAGTTCTGTTTCAGGCTTTCTTTGCAATCACCTATTTACATACACACCAGTTTTCGATTTCCAATTCTTTTCCGGACCTAGACTTCGAAATCTGACATTCTTATAGTGACTTCTCCATCTCACTATCATTTCCATCTTAACAAACTTTCGATTAGCTTAGCGTAGAAAAATGTTGCTTCTTCGCCGCCCTGCGTCGGCTTTTTTTTTGTTGTAGCCACCCAATGCGCCGGCGTGTGTTAGCGCATGCCGCCTTTGGCCATCGCCTTTTTTCATCGTAGTCATGTGAGTATTTTGAACCATCGAGTGTTGGATTTTTTATTTGACCATTTCTGGTTTAGCTTAAATTTTGGTTCATGTTTCATGTGCGATATCACCGTCCCATTTCTCGTGTTCGAGCTCTATCGTTTCATAAATTTCTGTCAAGTGCATTAGTTCGTAAGTTTGATAGTACTTTATTTAGACTTTACATTCTAAACCTTGTAAAAGTTGGTTCCATATTTCATGAATTTCGTTCTTATGTAAAAAATCAGTTAACACATCTATTAAAATCTTATGTAATAAATAAACAAGCTTACCTAGTATAATCCCATTAATAGTATTTTGTTATTGGTAAGGTCTCGGGAGGGTGTGATGACGCAAGTCTTACCTCTATCCCAAGAGATAGAGTAGTTGCTCCTGTTTACACAATGATCCTGTGAAAGAATATTTGTCCATCGAATTCTCTACATATGTGGAATCACATGGCATTGTTCACAAGTCTTCCTGCGTGTATACACCTAACCAAGATGTTAGGTTTCAAAAAATGCACCTTAGTCGCGTCTAGGCGCGAGGCGTCGTGAGGTTCAAGTGGCTGAGCTTTTGAGAGTGGGAGGCATAAGGTGTGCATGAATGAACCTAAGATGCGCCAAAGAAGGTCTTGAGGCGCAATTATAAGGCGCGCCTCATGTACATGGGAAGATTTTGTGCATCAGAATGTTATAAAAGCTATTTGTATATTAAATCATATAGAGCTTATCTATCTTTATGTTTTAGGTATGTGATGATAGAAATATATATATATATATATATATATATATATATATATATATATATATATATATATATATATACATATATATTTATATATAAGGAAGGGATCAAATGAGAACTCCATTTTTTGTGAGAATTCTAGAAACCAACGTGAGCCACTAGTTTTCAATGGCAAAATGGTAATTAACAAAAACATAATAAAAAAATTATAACTCAAAAAATAACATAAAAATTAAAAAAAATTAAAACACAAAAATGTTTCCCTTATTTCCCTCTTTCGTAAAAATAAAAAAAGATTTATAAAAAATAAAAAAATTCTCGTTTTTTTTACGAAATTCGTTTTACACATGTATAATACCCGATTTACATGTGTAAATCCGGTATTATACATGTGTATAACCATATTTATAATTATATTTACACATATGTAAATAACGGGTTCATGATTTAAAAAAAAAAATGTGTATCAATATGGTAGGCGTTCGAAAAATAAAAAATACTGAAATTAATGGTGAAATTTTTTTGAAAAAATAATGTCGTGAAAAAAAGTTATGAACGTTTAAAAAAAAGATGGAAATGGCATGTGACTAAAATGTGACTAAAATGTGTGGCTTATATTGGTTCCTAGAGTTCTCACAAAAAAAGATAGTTCTCAAGATAACCCTACCCTGTATATATATATGGGAGGGATCCCTTAAAAACCATGTTATAAATGAAAACCATGAAAACCAAGGGTTACATATATGTAAGTACGTGTTACAAAATATACAACTAAGAGTTACATACATGTAGGGGTTATGTATATGCAAGTACGCGTTACCAAATGTACAACTAAGAGTTACGTACATGTAAGTCATACAAATTACGTATATGTAAGTCGTTTCGTCATCATCTTCGTTCCTTGGAGTTTAAATAAAAATATATATAATGACCATAAAAAATAAGGTTGAAATGTACTCAAATATACTTTAAACAATTAAAAAGTTAAATCAATTACACAATATGTGATGGGGTAGTGGTGGTTTTTACAGTTTTCAATTATAAATATGGTTTTCATTTGATCCATCTCCTATATATATATATGTATGTATGTATTGGGAGGGATCTCTTGAAAACCATGTTATAAATGAAAACTAGGGGTTATATATATGTAAGTGCGTGTTACAAAGTGTACAACTAAGACTTACATACATGTAGGGGTTATGTATATATAAGTACGTGTTAGCGAGTATACAACTAAGAGTTACGTACATGTAACTCATACAAGTTACGTATATGTAAGTCATTTCGTCATCATCGTCGTTCCTTGGAGTTTAAATTAAAATATATATAATGATCTTATAGAATAAGGTTGAAGTTTACTTAAATATACTTTAAACAATTAAAAAGGTAAATCAATTATAAATTATATGATTAGGTGGTGGTGGTTTTCATGGTTTTCAATTATAAACATGGTTTTCATTTGATCTATCTCCATATATATATATATATATATATATATATATATACACGTATATATATATATATATACACGTATATATATATATATACACGTATATATATATGTATATGTGTATATATATGTATATGTATATATATGTATATGTATGTATGTATGTATGTATGTATGTATGTATGTATGTATGTATAAATACCTCGCACCTTGGTTCAGGACTCTATCGCCTCATGCGCCTTGCACTTGATAAAACCAAGCCAAATTGACATTACTGAATGCAAGAATCGTCATTGTTGAATGTTGATTGCACTATCATGCTTCATTTAAATGTCTCCTATCAATTCTAGGGTGACATTGTTCTGACTACCTTTTATTTATATATTGTATGCCCTCATCTGGTCTTCGTGTTTAAACTCATTTTTATTTGAAAGCTCGTATATGTTGGCTAAGGCCTAAGGGTTACTCTCATGCTGTTGGTTGTGACGAGACTTTCTTCCCTGTTGCCAAAATGGCATTTGTACGCATTTATATATTACTCTCGCCGCCATTAATCGCTTGCCACTCTAGATGTCAAGAACGCCTTTTTTAAAGGTGGCTCTTGAGGAGGTTTATATATGGAGCAATCACCTGGGTTCATTGTCGAGGAGGCGTGCAAACTACGTCATCTCTTATATGGCCTTAAACCGTCTTCAGGGCACGATTTGGTTGGTTTTCTAGTGTTGTGGGAGAGTTTGGGACAATCCATGGTATATATGATCACTTTGTGTATTTTCAGATACCTTCATGGCCTAAGGATTATTGTAGTTGTTTTAGGTAGATGACATAATAGTTATAGAGAATGAAGAGGTCAAGATTACCGAGCTCAAGTAGTTTTTCAAGTATCAGTTTAAGACTAGGGACTTAAATGACGTCGATGCTTTCTTGACATAGAGGTGTCTCATTCCCCGTAATATCAATGTGTACGGCTAGGTTTAAAACATTGGAACCGCCCAAACCGGTCATCGATTTGGTTTTGAGGTCGGTTTTTTCTTTAACTTTCAATCGGTTGGTTTCAAACATTTCAAACCGTAACAAACCACTTGGCTTGCGATTTATACTGAAACTCGGTTGGACAAAACCAGACGTGACTATAAGGGCCCGTTTGGTTCACAGAGTGTTTTTAAACGGAATTGAAATCTTTAAAGGAATTGGATTTTGATAGAATTGGAATTTGATGGAATTGGAAATAATTCCAATGTAAATTATCTTGTGTTTGGTTTGTACATTTATGAATGGAATTGGAATATTAAAAAGATAAATTTACTAAACCACCCTTTTTATGCTAGGCTCCTTTCCAAGCCCTTCTCCTTCTTGTTCAGCCGTCTCCACCGATCTAGGATGTGATTAAAAGTGAATCTACTTTGTCTTCAAATCAGATCGGTCCTTACTAATCTAGAGCTTCATGTCCAACGACACCAATCGTCTTCAACAACTGAATCATAGATCTAAATGTTGAGGTGTGAAGGCCTTTTGGGCTTTTGGATGGAGTTATGGGCCTGACCCATTGAAGCTTCTTAAAACCCTAATTATCTCTATATATAGAGCATGTCATTGTATTGTAATCTTGTCCCTTTAGCTTAATAAAATACCTAGTTGCAGAGAGTGGACGTAGGTCATCTTGACCGAACCACTATAAATTCTCGTGTTCTTATTGCTTTCGTGTGCGTACGTGTAACAATGTGTTTGTTTTCGCTGCGTAAAGATACCCAACAACTGGTATTAGAGCATCAGGCTCTTGATTACTGTTTGAAGATTTTCGTACGAAACACGCCACAGTGTACCTAGGGTTTCTGCCGCCGCCTAGGGTTGCCGCCGCCGCCGCAATGGCCTAGGGTTCTGCGCAGCCGCCACTTCCGCCTAGGGTTTCTGCGCTGCCTAGGGTTTCTGTCGTCGCAGCCGTCACCTAGGGTTTCCGCGCCGCCGCCTAGGGTTTTGGTTGGAAGTACTGGATCTGGTTTGTCTATCCTTTTGTTGACTGGTTATCAACTGTTCAGCGTGCCTGTTTCTTTTGGGTTTTTTTTATCTCTGTTTTGCTATTATGGCTGAAGACGGAAAGACTGTGATCGAAAAGTTCAATGGCACTGATTTTGGTTGGTGGAAAATGCAAATAGAAACATTACTGTGTCAAAAGGATTTGGATATGGTACTGGAAAAGAAACCGGAGAGTATGGAGAAAGCTGAAGAAGCAGTTTGGAATTCCAAGGACAAGAAAGCTAGAGCGGCTATTATGTTATCTTTGACGAAGAGCGTTGTTTCTAACATCATGAAAGAAACCACTGCAAGTGGTGTGATGTTGGCTCTGTCAAATATGTATGAAAAGCCGTCAACTACTAACAAGGTGTTCTTGATGAGGGAACTGTTCATGACAAGAATGAAAGAGGGAAGCTCAGTCACCTCTCACATTAATGAACTGATGTCTATTCTTACCAGATTAGAATCAGTGGGAATAAAATTTGAAAATGAGACTCGAGCTCTGGTGTTGCTATCTTCACTGCCTGACAGTTGGTCCGGGACTGTAACTGCTGTTACAAATTCTATGGGGGCTAACGAAATGACATTTGAAAAGATCCGAGACATTGTGATAGGGGAAGACACACGTCTAAAAAGTGCAAATGTTGGTTCATCTTCTGAGATGTTACATGTTGGCAGGGGAAGGGAAAATAGCCGAGGCAGTGGGAGTCAGGGAAAGAGTTCAACTCGGACTCAGAAAAATGTGAGGTGCTGGAACTGCAACGAAGATAGACATGTTAAGAGTCAATGTCCAAAGAAAGGTCTGAACACTGCTGCTGAGGATGTCAATGATGGTGACGTGTTAATTCTTGAGGCTGAAAACAATGTGGACTCTTGGATCATGGATTCTGGTTCTTCGTTTCACGCCGTACACAGCGGTGAAATGATGGTGAATCTGAAAACAGGCGATTTTGGGAAGGTACGTCTCGCTGATGGCAGAATGCTTGATGTAATGGGCATGGGTGATATTGATTTGGTGACTCCATTGGGAACTACATGGAACCTGAAGAATGTCAAGGTGATTTCGGGTTTGAAGAAGAAATTAATTTCTGTTAGTAAACTGGATGAAACAGGACTGGAAGTCAAGTTTGGTGATGGTAAATGGAGGGTAATCAATGGGAACCGGGTGATTGCTCATGGTGATGAGCATGGGTCATTGTACATGGTGGAGGTACCTGCTGAGGGATTGATCAACCCGTTTAAGCAAGTCAAAGTCGGGTTCGCTAAATCTGCTGCTAAGAGAGTTCATTTTGCAAACATGAAGTCTGGAGCAGAGATTGTAGCTGAATGGGGTCAGAAGTCTAAATCAGTCAGAGGATATTGTGACAGTGGGAGCATGGGGCATGTTCCGGGTACAGTCAAGAAGAATCGTTGGGTTTTGAAGATTAAGACTGGAAAATTCTCTCCTGGTGATTGTTTGCTGAATTTGGAGAGTGTTAGTGGTTCTCGGTGTATCTCTGAATCTGGTGGATCGTGTAAACCAGTTGAGACAGAGGATGGGTCGTTGGTGGAATTTGCCACGACTGAGTTGGAGCTCGGGGGAGCTTCAACGGGCCCTTTCAAGTAATTGATGAAAAGGGGCCTCTGCAACTAGGGGACTTGGATTGAAATCTTAGCTTGTTCTTCGGAATTGGAGGCTTGGAGGATTTCTGTTACTTGAAGATTACTGATAATACTAGATGACAGGGTTGCTTTATACTTAGATGGCTAGCTGGATTATCCGCAAGGCCTTCAAGTGGGAGATTGTTGAGGTGTGAAGGCCTTTTGGGCTTTTGGATGGAGTTATGGCCTGGCCCATTGAAGCTTCTTAAAACCCTAATTATCTATATATATAGAGCATGTCATTGTATTGTAATCTTGTCCCTTGAGCTTAATAAAATACCTAGTTGCAGAGAGTGGACGTAGGTAATCTTGACCGAACCACTATAAATTCTCGTGTTCTTATTGCTTTCGTGTGCGTACGTGTAACAGTGTGTTTGTTTCCGCTGCGTAAAGATACCCAACACTAAACATCAGGGTTCGATTTCTTCATCTCGGTGTGAATATGGAAGTCGTCATTCAACAGTCCTGTTGCGGTATTGTTTCTTCGCTTCTTATGGGTTTTAATTTCTACCTTGGTTCATCGTCCTCCGTTGTTCGGTCTCCTAGGTTTTGATGTTTGGTTCATGGGTTTGATTTAGGTTTGATAATCATATGTTCTTGGGTTTTCCTGGATTTTAATCTTTCGCGTTTTGCTTTGCTCATGGATTTTGGTCTTCGTAATCAAATGCTTGGGTTTTGGTTTTGATTATCATTTGTTTGGTTCATGGATTTTCAAGTTAGATTTTGGTTTGTTCAAGTTTTTTATATTGATTTGATTTGATTATTTCATGGATTTTCAGTTCTTCTCATGTCGATTGATTGTGTAAACCTATTGATAATGGCTTATTGTTTTCTTGTGGTATGCAGTTTGGATTAACGTGATTAAGGTGGGTATTTTGGTAACTTTATAGCATTCCATTGGAAAAATTGAGACTCCACTCATATGGTGAAGGAATGTTGAATTCCTTTGGTTGTTGGAATGTTTTCCATTCCAATTCCATCATGTGCCAACCCTCAAGATTTTGAATGGAAAATTGTATAATTCCAATTTCTGAGGATTCCATGAACCAAATGGGACCTAAGGTTAGTATATATTCTATTCTTTTACATTATAACTAATTAGTTTTTTTGTGCATTTATGGAACTCTTAGAGAAGAAACAAAGTGTAGATTATGGAGCCTTTGATCCATTTAGTTGATCATGGATCGGATGATTAATCCAGTCTATTGACACTTCTAGGTTGGCCCTCTTTGTTTCCTCAATATTTATCATTCCCTCCTACATTGATTCATTTGCTAACTGGTTTTAAACCAACTTGCAAAGAGTTGTTCCAAAACTAGTAAAACCTTCTAAGGTAAGCAACTATGGAGGCATGTACATCAAAAATATCCATCACATGTGATGAAGTTTAGCATCAGGCACATTAAAATTGCAATCTTCCCTTATAGTAATAAAAGTCATATAGTATAAAATATGGTAACATTTTAAGCATGGAAGGATTGGTGTTTAGAAAATATTGCCCCTCATAGCAATGTTGATCGTGTGTATCAGAAGTAATAAAATATGTCTAGTCTTTACATAACATAATATATATATGTAAGTACGTGTTACAAAGTGTATAACTAAAAGTTATGTATATGTAAGGGATATGTATATGTAAGTACGTGTTACCAATTGTACAACTAAGAGTTACGTAAATGTAACTCATACAAGTTACGTATATGTAAGTCGTTTAGTCATTATCGTCGTTCCTTGGAGTTTAAATTGAAAAACATATAATGACCTCAAAAAATAAGGTTGAAGTTTACTCAAATATGTTTTAAACAATTAAAAAGTTAAATCAATTATAAATTATGTCATTAGGTAGTGGTGGTTTTCACGGTTTTCAATTATAAACATGGATGTGTGTGTGTGTGTGCGCGCGCGCGCGGGGGGGGGGGGGGGGGGGGGCGCGGGTGTGTGCGTGATAGTGCAACCTATTTTCTTTATTGAAGTATTATTGTATTAGGCATTTACTTTTTGGTCTTGACACAATTTGGTAGAATAATAGAATATGCTTCCCAAAAACTAGAATCTGCATCCCAGTTCAAAGATTTGGTTGCGTTTCTTATATTTTCATCAAACAAGTACTTGGGTTTGAGTTTGAACTATTTCTATTAAAAGCCTTTTTAAGTTTTAAATATTAATGATCAAGCGAAGGTGGAATTTGACTCTGGCTGGAGGATCAAAACAATTTATCTTGGGAATGAGTGAATTTCAGGGGGGGACTATCAGTATGGCAGGGTTCAGTCACTTATAGATCGATTTTGATTATGTTTGGTTAATTGTCCAATGTATTGCTTGTTTCTTCAGCAAAAAATGGTTCGTTATGGCGTTCCAAGCTTGGTTATACAGGGAAATATATGGAAAGATGCATGGTTTGGTTCTTTTGGTTTCGTTTAACTCGGTTAACCAAGGATACAAAACTGAAACTATCCAATGGGTCGGCTATGGAGATGCACTTAACCATAACCAAGCATTTTGGTCGGTCTTTGGTTAAAAAAAAATTTCCGGTTATGGTTTAGTTTTTGCTCACCCCTAAATGATGTTTGGTGATTTCTTTTAGAAAGCACCGCTAAGCATTTTCATGCATTCTTGTAGGCATGTTCTGTTGCCGAAAATCTTCATGCTTCGGTTAAATTATCACATTCAAGAGCATGTCATGCAACTTAATAGATCTTTATACAGGAACTTCAAAAGCACCTTTTGTGTGTGTTGAATGTGGTTTATCAAGTTGTATGCTCTCTATCAAGAAAGCCTATTGCTTTTCCTGTTTTGCTCGGTCATTACTATTGGCATTTGGCAATGTTACACGATACAATTGTTGTATGCTCTCTATCAAGAAAGCCTATTGGTTTACTCGTTTTGCTCGGTTAGTACTATTGGCATTTGGCAATGTTACACGATACCATTGTTTTGTTCCAGTTTCACTCTCCTTGCCACTAAGTTTGTTAATTCTTCTAGTGTTTGCTAGTGATGTCAAATGGTGCTTGATATAATTGCTAGTTATTGACACCGAGAAAGTGCTTTGCCCAAAGGTATACAATAGAAAACCTAAGATATGTTGCACAATACCTATTGTTCACGGAGATGGTGTAAACTAGTCAAAGTGTAGATATTGTTATACAAAGATAACGACATAAACACCCCGTGTCTAGGTAGCTATAGGCTCAAGGCGTTGTCACGTAGGCGCCCAGCTTGGACAAGAAAATGCAATGATAAAAAAATGAAATATTGTTTTCTTTATTTACATCAAAGTTTATAAACAAAAAAATATATATTTTTTTCTAATGTCGTTTTCATCCCACATTGTTGCAAATTGATTTTTTCAGCTACGCAAACATAAGATGATTCATGAGGATAGATTCACTTATTATATAGAGAATGTAAGTTTTCATCCCACATTGTTGCAAATTGATTTTTTCAGCTACGCAAACATAAGATGATTCATGAGGATAGATTCACTTATTATATAGAGAATGTAATTCACAAATGAAATAACATACATGTTAATGTGAAATTGATAATAAGATAGGACAAACAATACATACGGTACATCCGGCAAACGATTTTTCATGATTTCTCTAAACAAAGCTTAACAAACCTTTTTTAAGGATAAATTACATGGATGATTTGTGTGGCGTCCATTCTAATTTTGGTCATTTATTTAAAGAAATTGTGCATATGTGTCCATTTATCTAAAAAATTAACACAAATAGCAAACTCCTATCTACTTGAGGGACTAAAAATGTAACAATTAAACAAATGGAGTTGTTGTTCGAAAAGGACTAAATGTGTAAGGGGTAAGCAAATAGAATAGTTGTTAAAAAAGAAAAAAACATAAAAGCATGTGTGGTTTCTTAAAAACCAGAAGAAAAAAATTAAAGCTAGTGCATATGATGTAATTTGTTTTTTAAGCAAATTAAATTTTAACGATCCAAATTATTAACTATTCGACGAGACGATGTCAAGGTAAATATCAGGTTAATTATTATAGATTTATACTTTATTTTTATTGTTTTCACTAACAAAGAAGACACATTTCCTATTTTTTCATAATATTATTACCAGTAAAATTGACTGAAAATTAAATGTAATTATGTAAATGATTATACAAGTGCGATTGCTTTTAACGACTTAAAGTTAAATTGTCGCAATGACTTATTGCCGACGCATAGATTAAATTCTAGATCACTAAATCTAATTTTGTTTTTCTAAATAATATTTTCGGTTAACCTTTTTGTGTTAATATACTCTTTTTTTCATTACAAGACTAAGGAGTGAAATATAACATTGAGAAAGATAGAGGTCCTAAAGCTGAATACAATCAAACAAAAAGCAAACAATGTAAAAAGGGGGAAAATGGAAGTCATAAAACCCTAGCACCAACAATCCCCAAATCTTCTCGATACAACATATTACTACTCTCCATCCATTAATCTTCGATCGAAGGAAACCCTAGAAGAAAGCTTCAACATTCATTCATGGCGATGGCGAAATACGATCTAACACCTCGAATTGCTCCCAATCTTGACCGCCATCTGGTGTTTCCGCTGTTGGAATTCACTCAAGAACGCGAGCTTTATCCCAACGATCAAATCCTTAAAGCTAAGATCGAGCTTTTGAACAACACTAATATGGTTGACTACGCCATGGATATTCACAAGTCGCTGTACCACACGGAAGACGTTCCTCAAGGTAGTATACGTTTCTGTTTATGTATTAGTTTTGTTCGTGGGATATGTGTGCTTTTGAATCGCTCAGTTGAGACAACAACAAATGTTGTTGCTTTTTTTTTTTATGTGTCAAGCCTAGTGATATGGATGTTGCTTTAAATCTGTAGTTTAGTACCAATGTAATAATGTTTTTAGTAATTGATCTTAAGGTTTAAGGTATGTGAAAATATCTTGCGGAAGTCTGGAATGTTATCTATTTAGCATTTAAATTCTGAAGTAAAGCGCAGCACTTTTGATGAACAAGAGAGTTGTTAAGTTTAGCCGACTATGGGACTTAGTAGGATTAGTGTATTGGAATGTGGTATGGCTAGAAGAATTGTAGAATTCAGTCTAGAATAGGGTAGTAGAGGCTGACTTTTTGAAGTTAAATCATGTTGATTTGTAAAATCATAATGATACTGATTATGCTATAAGTGGAACATGGACCGATTGTTATTAAGTGAATGTGATTATCATTTTTATTTGAAAAGTTTATCAGTTTGTAGTGACATCTATGTTACAAGGTTACTACTTACTTGTATGTAGATGGTACATTTTTAGTGAACTTGGATTCACTAGTCAGGCTAGTTTGCCTGTGTGGGTGGGTGTGTATACTTTTCTTTATATGTTTGTATATGCGTGTGTGTGTATCTAGTTGGATAATTAGTGGCTGTTTTTAGTTCAGCAATTTACAAATGGTTTTTTTATGTTGTTCGTACTTGTTAGATATGGTGGACAGGAGAGTAGAGGTAGTTGCAAGATTGAAGTCTTTGGAAGAGGCAGCAGCTCCATTGGTCACATTCTTGCAAAATCCTAATGCAGTTCAGGAGTTGAGGGCTGACAAGCAGTACAACCTTCAGATGCTTACTGAACGCTATCAGGTACCTCATCACCGTGGTTTTATTTGACTTGAGGGTAATAGGTCAGTCTGTAGCTTAGAATTAAGGTTTTGTGCTAACTATTTAACGAGATTAGTGATACGTGCGTTGTGCATATTTTGTTGTGCATATTTTGTTGTGCAAAACATTTTTCATACGAGTCTGGACACTGTTATGGATGTTGCGTTCTTTGCATATTTGCATTTTTGTTTTGCTGGTGTACTAATAATTATCTACGTTCCAATCAGATTGGTCCAGAGCAGATTGAAGCGTTGTATCAGTATGCCAAATTTCAGTTCGAGTGTGGTAACTACTCAGGAGCAGCTGATTACTTGTATCAGTACCGGGCATTGTGCACCAACGCTGAAAGGAGTCTTAGTGCTTTATGGGGAAAGCTAGCAGCTGAAATACTCATGCAGAACTGGGACATTGCTCTTGAAGAACTCAACCGTTTGAAGGAAATAATAGACTCCAAGGTCTCTTTTTATGCATATCTTTTCTAGTAATTTCATGATTTGGTCTTTTTTAAAGTA
Organism: Flaveria sonorensis; assembly: GCA_025506505.1. Lineage (NCBI taxonomy): Eukaryota > Viridiplantae > Streptophyta > Magnoliopsida > Asterales > Asteraceae > Flaveria > Flaveria sonorensis. The sequence goes on from CM046432.1 coordinate 69,322,975, forward strand.
ATCTAATGAGATAAAAAAAATTTTCAGAACTTTGCGTCTTCATTGAATCAAGTTCAAAGTAGGATATGGTTGATGCATTGGAGTTTATTCATCTTCTTCAACCATGATAATGGCAGAACACAAATCATCGACTTGTTTAACCAGGATAAGTATGGCCTTTTACCTATATGGCTATATAATTTTTTTTGTTGAAGTGTACATGATAGTAGTTGCATCTATGTCTTTATACCATTGATACCCAAGTTTTTCTTTATACTAATGAAATGTCTCTTCCCAGGTATTTGAATGCCATTCAAACAAATGCTCCACATCTCTTGCGTTACCTGGCTACTGCATTCATTGTCAACAAGAAGAGACGACCTCAGTTCAAAGAATTCATTAAAGTCATTCAGCAAGAGCAGCACTCTTTTTCAGATCCAATTACAGAGTTTTTGGCATGTGTTTATGTAAATTTCGACTTCGATGGTGCTCAAAAGAAAATGAAAGAGTGTGAGGATGTAAGCTGCTTTCTTTTGTTTCTTTTATTATGTATATGCTGAAGAATTTATTTTTAGAACAAAATGTTTCAGAAGCACATTGTTGGTTATTATAAAAGTAGGAATTCTTGCCGAACCTGAATAATGTGCATGCAGGTGATAATGAATGACCCGTTTTTGGGCAAACGAGTTGAAGAAAGCAACTATACAGTTGTGCCATTGAAGGATGAATTTCTTGAGAATGCTCGTCTCTTTATCTTTGAGACCTACTGCAGAATACATGAGCGCATTGACATGGGGTATGTACTTCTTTTTGCATTCTTTCATTGTATTTGGTGTTAGGGAGGCTGAAAATTTCTGAATCTTGTTTTATGGGTTTGTTTCTTGATTTGCAGGGTGCTTGCTGAGAAACTAAACTTGAACTATGAAGATGCTGAAAGGTGGATTTTGAATCTTATTCGAACCTCAAAGCTAGATGCTAAAATCAACACCCAAACCGGAACTGTTGTTATGGAACCCAATCATCCCAATGTGTAAGTACAAAAAATAAATCATAAACATGATGCTGCTAATCTCTAGGTTTACGCCAATCTTTGGGATTATCTTGAAGTAAAAGTGCCATTTTAACACATTTTGTAATTTGTTTTTGTGAGTTAGATTTTATTTTAAACCCATGGAATTGATCTAGTTCTAAATACTTACCCGAAACTGAAATGGACCAAACTTGTTGGAGGTCAATCCAAGTGTTTTTCAAATGATTATAGGTCTTCTATATTGATTTATCCAAATAAGTTGGATAATTTAAGTTCAAAAGAAGTGGCCAAATAATGTAGGCTGGTCAAACCTGGATCGGCCTGCTTCGGGTCGAGTTAAAGTTTTGCTGTTTCATCCTTTTACCTGAGTTTTCCATCTTTTGATGAGCACTTTGAGGTGTTGCATTAGAATTATATTTTTGTGTACTCTCATGCACCATCACTGTAACAATGTATGTTTGACTTTTATCTTTCTTCGCAGGTATGAGCAACTTATTGACCACACAAAAGGACTGTCAGGTCGTACCTACAAGTTGGTTAGTCAGCTGTTGGAGCATGCTCAGGCACAAGCTGCCCGATAATTTGGCATGCTGTGGATTTTGGCTTTATCTACTTGTTTTATTAGAGTTATGGTGAAATTTTGAATTTAAGCAATGAACAGGTTCATGTTTATTTTAGAAAATTGAGATCTCAAACAACATATGTGGTAAAGATGCTGAAACAAAGCTTTTACTTTGAGTCCTGCTATTTTTATGTACTATCCTAGTAGTTCTGTTTTACGTTTATTGTTTTGCTTTAGTTGGTCGTCAAGGTTTCTTGCTTGTTATTTGCAGACGTCAAATGAAGTTTGTGTGCATCCTGTTTGCTTGTTGTCTGCGGACGTCAAATGAATGATTAATGTTACTGGAAAATAGCCAAATCTAAATACCTAGTCAAACTGAAAAACTGATGGTTTGGTTTTACTATTGGTGTTACTTTGGTTAAAGACATTTATGAAACATAATTAGCTGAGCTGGTAACTAAACCATTAGCCATTATATGGATATTGAATTGAACCATTAGATGACCTATAAATGAACCATAATACAATCGGATTGAATTGAACCGTAATATAGTCGAACTGATTTTTTACTAAAAAATAAGCATCATTGAGAAGAATACGGAAACATTTCTACTTTGTTAAAGCCTAAATCTGTATGAACTTGACACAGTTAAGCCAAATTCAAAAACAAACGCTCGTTGATTCATTAACCAAATACTGGCATGAATAGCGGTTTTGATTAGAAGTTTCATTGGGAACTTGCACATGATGGGGAGTGTTCTAAAAGAAATTGTCCCTTACACCATGGGAGTCTCATAGGGTTGAGAAGGAACACTGGTCGTTAAGAGTTGCTCCTATTAAGGGCGAGTTCTAGCTACAAGACAAAATATTTTATAAATCTTTCCAGACCACACTAAAGATAAGAACACGTGGTATTAGCAAAGGAGAGTGCTCTTAATGTGAAACTTCATCAAAAAAGACTCATGAAGTCAACTTATACTCCAAAAAAGTATTAATTTAAACAAATAGTGAATGAATTTTTAAAATTTCTCCTCTTGTAACGTTATAAGGTGTAATAAATGTAAGGGGTCATTTGGTTTGCCGAATTAGATTTAAAATTCTAAATTTTCTTAAGGAATTGAAATATTAGAGAATTGGAATTCATCAAAAGAATTTAAATTTTAAATGAAACTTAGTGACAAGAGAATTGGACGGCGATGGTCGTTTGTCGACGCCAGGTGCGCTCGTGTTTGTCAGCGGCTAGCACGGTTGGTTGTCGGCGTCATCGCTTGTGGGCAGTGACAGTGACGTTGGTTGCAGGAGACGGTGCCAATGGCGAGGTTAGGGGATGGTCGTAGGGGTGGATGATGGTGGTCGGTGGAGGAGGCGAAGAGGATTTTTAGTGGCAGACATTTTTTTCATTAAGGACATTCCGGTTGAATTTTTTCAAAATATCAAAAGGAATTTGAATTTCTTTTATTTAAAGGAATTCATTTAGATTTTTAATTTTTTTCAAAATATCAAAAGGAATTTTAATTTTTAACCCTATAGCATTCAACCTTTACATTTGACACTGACATATTTCCCCTTTCAACTTTAGTTCCATTTAGGCATTTACTTTTATTCTTTTATAATTTTTTTCATTTTACGTCTCAATCTAAACTTTTCAAGTTAACATATGCGAATGTGGTTGAACATTTTTACATCTATTTTTTTCTGTTTAATAACCACGTTGAGTTTTACATTTTGTTTTTACATCTATTTTTCGTTTGGTTTTCTTTCTTTTGTTTTACGAGTTTTTTATATTGATGGTCGTTAGCACCAGTGTGACATTAATAATACTTAGCATGATTTGACGTCCCCAAACCCCAGGCCATAGTAACACGTGAGTCTTGAAAACCAGCCTACTTTAATAATAACCATAACCATAATATTATATTATGCTTTGTGGCGCCTTATACTTCTTCCCGAAGTTAACAACAAACACCATTTGAAAACTCAAAAGATACCGGAATTGATGAACTGAACTCATGATCTCCTTCATACCCAAATCAACCACAAAATGTGTTCCCATCGCTGCCTTCTTCAAGTTACCTTTCGCTCAGGTATCATCCTTCGTTTTTCTTCAATCCTCGTCTTTTTTTTAACGTTTTGATCGTCCTCCTGATGTTGCTTTACCAATTCAAAATCTATTAGGGTTTCGTAATTCTGTGTGATACACGTTTAATTTTGATAGAAAATTTGTTGCCAGAAGTTCTAATGAAAGAAATATATACGATACTTACGATTTGAGGTTTGATCAGCCAGTTTTCTAGTCACTCTGTTCTCATACAAAAAGGGTTAATGCTCATATGAATTTTGATTTTGATGTTCATACGTGTTTCTTATGAATTAGTGATGATGTTAGATTCACTATGTATTGGTACTAATATTGCATATGACAAGAACTAGATTTGTGGTCAAATACATTACTCTAGCCCTCTTTCCAGATAACCGAAGAATTAAACTTTTGTTTAGGTTTGAGTTTTTATCTTTGCAAAGAGTAAAACTTCTCCTAGAAAATGACTGAATATTGGTTTCTTGATTGATTATTGTGTCGTGAGAAGAAGCAAAATTAAACTGTCAAGAGCTGGTGCAACGTTAAGCACTGATTCCGCATAGTAGTGGATTCAGGTTTGGATCCTGCTTCCATTTGTTTCCAGTCATAATTTCTCGAAGGCAACCGTCCAGCGCGAGCTACTATTGACCTACCACACTAAAAGAAAAATTATTCATATTTTTCAATCAAACAGAAACATAGAGTTTATACACTTCTGGTATTTCTCTTTCCAGATCAAATCTTCGTTTAGGAAATTGATTAGGGATAGTTGATGATGGTACTAAGTTTCATTTCACATGTGTGAGTCTTGCTGAATGTTATAACTTTATAAGATAAAGAGCTTTATTGCTTGTTAATATTGCAGCATACTCGTGGAATGGCCCGTTCTGCATTGGATGAAATGTCCGAATCTGGTTCCTTTATTAGAAGCCCTTCAACATTTCGTAATTTCATCTCACGAGACCCAAACTCCAGTTTTCCAGCCCAGCCCGGAAGATATCATCTATACGTCTCGTATGCTTGCCCTTGGGCCTCCAGGTGCCTTGCCTACTTAAAGATCAAAGGACTTGATAAGGCCATCCATTTCACGGTATCCTTACAACTTCTGAATTCTTGTAATATCTTAATTATTTGTTACCTTTCTATTATGTAAAATTAGTATAGTTTTTGTAAGTCATTAATTACTTATATTTTTTTTTAAATGGACAAAAAAGTATTTGGCAGGCCTACCTTCAACAGTTAACAGTTTTGTTTTAATACTCGTGCAATTTCAGTCGGTTAAACCCATATGGGAGAGAACAAAGGAAAGTGACGAGCACATGGGATGGGTCTTTCCGGACACCGAAACAGAGCAACCGGGGGCTGCACCGGACCCCTTTAATGGAGCAAAAAGCATAAGAGTGTTATACGAACTTGCTAGTGAAAACTACACTGGAAAATACACTGTTCCTGTATGTAGACCTTTGTTTATCCACTATTTAAACTAACATCTATGATCTATATTGGATTTTTTTTGTTAATCCAGTTTATTTATGATGGTTTTCATTTTGGGTGATAGGTTCTCTGGGATAAGAAACTAAAGACTATTGTGAATAATGAGAGTGAGGAGATCATTCGCATGTTAAATTCTGAATTTAATGAAATGGCAGAGAATCCAACCTTGGATCTTTACCCTTCTCATTTACAAGCACAGATCAACGAGTTAAATGGCTGGATTTATAGCGGGATAAACAACGGTGTCTACAAATGTGGATTTGCCAAGAAGCAAGGGCCGTATGAGGAGGTTTATACTTATCATAATTATCCAGTGTCTGTAAAATTTGCTGCTTCTTTTTAATTTATATCTTGGAATCTCATTATTCAAGGGTCATTTTTCTGCATTTTGTTTGGTATGTAGGCTGCTAAACAGTTATATGAAGCTCTGGACAAATGTGAAGAAATTCTTGGAAGACAGCGATACTTATGTGGGAACTCTCTAACGGAGGCAGATGTTCGCCTGTTTGTTACCCTCATAAGGTTTGATGAGGTATGTATTGCTTCTTTTCCCTGCAGTTTATGGTCATTTCTTATGTTGTGGTGCTCTAGGAGGGATTGACCTCTTGATCTGGTGTTTAAATCTTCTTTATCAAAATGATTATCCCAAGTTCAAAAACAAAGAATCAGATTATGATATATTAGGTTTATTAGCTGCAGCAAAGTGATTAATAATTAGAGATGGGTACTTATAATTCACCCTTAAAAATCAATTTTGTTGCATAAAATTGTAAATTTTATATCAAAATCTGAATGTTTTGGCCTTTAAGAGAGGTCACATACTCACATATGGCGAACATATGAACAATACATATGTTCTGACATCTCAAATAAATGCACCCTTATGTAAAATCACAGAGGTTGGTCATTTAAATTGAGATAAAGGTAGTATCGAACAATAAAAGCTTGTTATATTTGTTCTTTTAAATTGCCTCCTAACATGTTAAATTTAACTTAACAACCTTGAAACTTTACTGTAAACCAGATGGTTCGAGTATTGTGACTTCGAATTCACTAAAATCATAAAGTTAGGTGGTTATTTATGGAATCACTATATATGCAGGTTTATGCAGTTCACTTTAAATGCAACAAGAAACTGCTACGTGAGTATCCGAATCTGTTCAACTACACAAAAGATTTGTTCCAAATCCCGGGTATGAGTAGCACTGTAAATATGGAACATATCAAGAAACATTACTATGGAAGCCATCCTTCCATTAATCCGTCCGGGATTATCCCTGTGGGTCCAAACATAGATTATCTTTCGCCTCACGATAGAGATCGATTTTCTAGTTAACTATTGTATATCGTGTGCTGTAATGTTATATACACCACTTCTCTTAGTTACAATAATTGTTGCAACACTTGTATTACATCAGAGAATAAATTTTCATTTGTGTAATGTTTGTGTGTTATTAAAAATGGACGTGTTGAGTAATGGGTTGACATATATTATGTTTTAGTGCAGATACAACTATTCCGTTTGGGTTGGCACACAAAACTAAGAGATTGTAAACTTTTTTTCGATTTGTTTTCTTGTTTTCTGATGTTATTTTCTTGAATTTTACCACCTATGTTTATGCAAATAGGTTTAAAATGAATCATTGCAACCCTTTTCGAATAGGTATAGAGTGCAAGCAAATAAGTAATTGAGAAAAATATTCATTAATGAAGTGAATAGCACAATTGAACCACTAAAAAGTTTAACAAGATTTTGAAAACCCGACTGGTTGGACCAACTCAAATGAAGGTGGATAATGTTCGGATTGTTATATAAGCGTCTAAACTCAAATGTTGGACGCAATGATGCCTGGTCGGAACAATATTGAAGCTCGTTGCGGTGCTCAAATGGCAGCTACACACATGTCAACAATGGCATACGATGTCGAGAGAGAGGTACAAGGAAGGACTACATGGGTATCACTAATGTCTCTATTCGTCATAGTTGAATCCTTAATATTTTCTTATTTTATATCGAAATGATGTATTAAAAAATTATTATATAAAAATAAAAATATGTTTTTTCAATAAAGTTTTAAGATGTAATATATTTAATGCACTTTCAATATTTGATTTATAATTACATTTAATGTTTGAAACGGCTTTTTGTATGATCCATTTTGAGATTTTTTTATATAAGAGGTTGAATTTGTTTGTATATACACTTGTAACAAATTTTATATGTTATTCTTTTAAGGAGAAAGTGACAGCACTTGATTGAGATATTACAAACAAGAGGATTCAGGATAGTGTCTGAAAGGCGTGCAGGAAAGATACTGCATATCCAAAAAAACTTAATATTTCTTTTGTGACCTGTACATGTAAAACATACGCTTTAAAATATGCATAACTAGAAAATCCAGACATATGCAAAAATAAAAGTAAATATTAGAAGATATAAAAAATAATTAAATGTGTCATATATAAAATCTAGAGTTAGAGTTAATGGTATATGTGGTTTATCTAAATAACAGGTTTTGGTACTAAAGTTTTTTTGTAACAGGTTGGGGTAATGTGTTTTAAATTTTGTAACAAGTTAAGGTATTAAGACTAACTGACGTTAGTTCTTCTGTTAAATCTAAGGGCATGTCTGTCTTTTTATTTTACAAGGACTACTGATGTTAAATGAACTGTTTATGTCATTTATTATAAATAAATGATTGTCTGTGTAATTTAACACACACACTTATATATATATATATATATATATATATATATATATATATATATATATATATATATATATTACACATCACCACCATCATCAGCAGCTTCACCACCACCAACCACCAACCATGCAACCAGCAACTAGCCACCACCACCGACCGCCACCAGCCCCCACCGCCACTGAACAACGACCACCGGTCGAAAGTGACCACTACCAGCCCTTACATCATCACCACCATCGCAACGTCACCATCACTATCACCGCATTATCACTCCCATCGGAACATCACCATCACCGCATCATCACCACTATCACACCATCATCTCCACCTCCACCATTGCTCCATTATCATCATCTCAACAAACCCCCTCGTTTTACCCTATTAACCCTAAAATAAAAAAAAAAACACCCAAATCATTGGCTGGTCATTGAAATCTAGGGTGGTGCAACCGTGGGTGTTTATGAGGCTCAACTAGGGTTCAGATCTAATCTACATACTACCCGATTTCTTGTGACCATTGCTTAATTAGACTTCAGATCTCAATTAGGGTGTTTGGTGGTGATTGGGTGTTTGGAGGGTTAGCATTTGAAAGTGAACGAAGTGGTATTGAACAAGGTTGTGGCAAGCGACGGCGATGGTAAATGGGGACGACCGAAGGAGAAGGCGATGAGGGTGGTTTAGGTTGGATTTTTTTTATTTTGTATATTCAATAGTTAATTGCACAAATAGTCCCTAAACTAAAGGAAAGAAATAAAATTATAAAAGTGGTCTCTGAATGGGTATTTTAGTCATTTCATCTAAACTTAATAGAAAAACTAACGTCTGTTAGTCTTAATACTTTAACTTGTAACAAAATTTAAAACACAATACCTCAACATGTTACAACAAATCTTTAGTACTCAAACATGTTATTTTAGATAAACCATAGGGACCTTTTATGTAATTAACTCTAAAATCTATTGGCATTCTTTTATGTATATACTTGAGCATATGTACCGTTACTTCTAAGGGTCTGGAAATAAAAAAAACTTGATTTTGAATTATAATTTGTCAAAGTAGTTGTTTGAAAGAATTAAAAGAATTGGAATATGATAAATGCATTGAAATCTGTGATACATTTGGTTTGATAAAATGAAACTTTTGATTTGTAAACTAACAAAGAAGTTGAAATGTGGTGGCAACGACACGGGACAGGGTGGCGGCGACAACGATAATGATGGTGATGGTGACAACGATGGCGTGTGGCTATGACCATGAGGGAGTGAGATTTCAATTCTTTTGATTGACTTCATTCACCATATGCAAGAAATATTGAACTCATTTATTTGGAGGGAACAATTCAAATTCTGAATTAGTTCCTTCTATAAGCAAACATATTATCCGTTAATTCAGATTTTAATTTAAAGTGTTTTTACGAACTAAACAGGTAGGGAATAAAATTTAAATTCCATTTCTATTGAATTTCATAAAACCAAACGTCTGCTAAGTATATTGATATATAATCTTAAATACAAACCGGTCTTGATGAAACATAAATAACATGTTGAACGACTGAAAAACTAGAAACAAATCGTTTAACAAAAGTGGGCAAAACACAATTACACAACATATTTTAGAAGAAACTATTCAAATGAAACATAAATATCACATTAATGTGATGTTTAAAAAAGAAATATCTAAGCTCAACTTTAGTGTAACCAATAATGGTGTAGTGTTTAGATATTTTATAACCATGAGAAAACTACACTTTATACCCTCATGTTCTAAATATGGACAAACAAGCCCATTATATATTCTAATTAATGAACATGTTAAAAGCGTGCTTTAGAGCTTATTGCACAACTACAATCACTTTTAGCATTTTCAAATATATTTCTATCAAGTCTCAATGTACTATCATATTTTATACTTTCTCATGAGAATATCACATTTGAGATCATATTTTATCATTAGTGTTGTCAGATAAATTATTCAATATTTTTGTAACACTATAAATAATAATAAAATTAGCCAATGTAATTCTAGTTTCACATATGCTCATTGCCTCATTGGCGAGGCAAAAAAGTTTACATTTTACCTTGGGCTAGACAGATTTCAAAGACAAACAACAAGCGAGAGACCACATCGTGCTCTCCCATAACAAGGCTTTGACAACCCGTATTTGATACGCGTAATGCCAATATACATAACCTAACAAAATCTTGTAAGTTATTGTTACTATCATTCTATTGTGATCTAATTCAGGGACTAATTCTGCAATTCACATACTTATTTGTTTTTTCTCAAACAGCTAAAAAAATAAAAGTAAAATATGATAATAATAATTATCTAATAGATGAACAATGGGTCAAAAATCAATGATTGGATGATCCATTTGATAAAATTTCCCTTTTATAATGATGCCACTTTTTTCCCTTTCTATTCTAATATTCTAAAACCCCTTTATCTCTGATTTTGTGAATCACAGATTTCCACATATAGAAGTTCTTTCCATATATAGATTTCCTCTTCCCCACCGCTTTTCCGTCGCCGGCCGGCCATTCCGCCGGAAACACGACGATCTTCGGTGGAGTTTCACCGGCGGTTGTTTTGTGGCCCATTTGAACACTTACTTGTTAACTATTATTTTGTTGAGGGATATGTGGTTCTGTTGTATGCGTATTCTGCTAGTTCAAACCTCCGGTGTAAGTATTATAACTTGATTTTGGTTCCTTTTTGTGCTAATTTGTTGATCATGTTGTTCGTTCGTTTGTATGTTGTGACTTTGCAATGTTTGCACTAGTTTAGGGATTTTTGGACGTGCATTTTGGACAATTCGTTTTGTATATTTGGTTAAATGTGAGTATTATTGTCGGTTTTTGGTTGTTTTGTTGGAATAGTTAGATTTGTAGAGGATAGTAAGAGATTGCTGTGAGAAAGCTGAATATGGTTTTGATTTTTTGCTAATTTGGGTGGATTTTTTTTCTGGTTTTGGAGATAGTTATGCTTTGGTTATATTTAGGGCCAAAACAATCAGGTTTTGGAAATTCTGTATGAATATGGTATAAACTTTGAATATGAATCTGAATTTATGCTTATTTGGGTGGCTTATTTTGTTGGTCATGAAACATTTGTGATCTAGTTTTCTGCTTATTTAGAGTTAAAATAATTAGATTTAAATAAAAAGGAGGTCTACAAGAAGTTCCATTGAGAAAACTGATTTTGCTTCTAAATTCCTGCATATGTGGGTGGATTTTGTGTTTTCCTTGAGATACAGGCTCAGTAATTTGCAACTAAGAAGCCATTGGAATCTGCTATTATCGATCAGATTGCTTCTTATTGTGAATGAAAACCAAAGAGCAGGTGAGTGAATGTGGTTGATTAATTTTGTCTAAAGTTGGGGCTTATAGGAGTCGTACAAGTTATGACTTTTGATTTCTTTCAAGTTGGATTTGTGTGATGGATATAGGGTTTGAATATCATTATCTTGCTGGATCTACACCATCTGAGGAATCGGTTTTGGACATGGAGGAAACAGGCTGCAACCACCCTGAAACTATGACATTAGAGTCTTATGTTGGCACTATATCAGCCGGTCAACTCTCTGACACCAATGCAGCATACTTCTCATGGCCAACTTCTTGCAGATTGAATGATGCTGCTGAAGATAGATCTAATTATTTTGACAATCTTTTAAAAGGTGTTTTACCAATAAGGATCGGTCGATTGCCCACCGGAGAAAGAGCGATTACTTTGCTTGAACTCATGACAATAAGGGCTTTTCATAGTAAAAATTTGAGACAAGTTAGTCTTGCAACTGCAATTGGGTTCAGGATTCGAGGGGGTTTGCTCACTGATATACCTGCCATTCTTGTCTTTGTTGCTCGTAAGGTTCACAGGGAGTGGCTCAGCCTTTGCGAGCTTGTGCCATGTGCTCTTGAGGTTTTTAACTCTCTGTGCAATTTCAATTTTTCTTTAATGTCCCAATCACAATTTTTAAAAATGAAAAAGTAGAAAATTATATTTTTGTGGTTGTGCAAGTGTAAACTATTGAGTTATAAGAATTAAAATCATACTGCAAAAGAATAGGATGGGAAGTTATGCTATACTACTTATAACCAATCTTTTTTACAAAGTGTACAGTTTGTAGTAGCTCCATATCCTATAAGGCTTACTGTACCAGTCAGTACCACTGAAGTTTGTAATGATAATTTTGAGCAAGTGGTGTTTGGATGTGCATTTTCAGAGTGACTATTCTCAATTGAAAAATCAAAATAAGACAATCAGTTATAAAGTTGGGGATGGTTGGGTAATTTCATATTATAAGCATACAAAGTAGACAACAGATGAGTAAGATAAACTCTCATGATGAAAATTCTTCCTAAGTTTATGGTTCATAACTTCATATTAGTAAGCAAGTAAGTGTACAGGTGAATTGGTTAATGCTAATTTTGGAGTGAAGGGATGATTAAATGTGCGTTTCCAAAGTGATATTCCTATGTGGGGAATGATATCCAACACTTGATAAACCAGTTCTAGATAATTTCATATTGTTTATATTAACTAACTGAATAGGTTGAACAGGGACCTGGGGGTGTGTGGTGTGAAGTTGATGTGGTTGAATTCGCATATCATGGTGAACCTACAACAACTCCAAAGGAAGAATTTTACACAGAGCTTATTGATGGCTTGCGTGGAAGTGATCCTTTCATTGGTTCTGGTTCCCAGGTAGTTTCAAGTCTGTTTTGTATGCTTATAGTGTTGTCTTGCAGGATGTTAATACTTTAAACATCAACACAGATATTAAATGCGTGTGTGTTTATTTTTCCCTATCTGATTACACCCTTTTGTTAAATAAATATTGCCATTTTAGGACAACATGTCCAGTTTTCCAATGCACAAAACAAGTTCTTATGTGATGGTTCGCCATTTAGAGCTTTACAACGTCAAATTGCATCATAAATATAACATTGATATTTCTGGACTTTGGCTTTAATATCTTTAAGTTGTTTATTAGGTGGTGCCTTGGACTTGAGTGCCACAAACCTAAATTATTTATTACCATACAAAAGACACTACTGATTAATTGGTTTTTGGACTGGTTATTACCATGTCGCCATAATCGATTCTAAGTGTTTGACAGAACTAATTATGATTCTGATTTCTAGTTAATTGGTGTCAAAATAAACAGAATTGTCAGTTTTATGATTATAGTAAAATAACCTAATTATCCTTATCTTTAAGCAAATGGATATCCAATTACCTGATTAATTATTCTACCTCTTCAAGTGATAGTAATGACTATGAAAACTTGCATCCAAACACCCTTATGGACAACCAGATTTGGGTCTTCTTGGAACATGGTTAGCTGACCAGACTCCAAGTTAAGTTCATTGGCTTCACATGATAGTTATCCACTTATCCCAAATCATTCTCAGTATCCTGAAACTATTGAATGATCAGTCTTTATGTATGTAATGCTATACTAGCCTCACAATGAAATACAAGAGAAACATTCCTAGATCTGGTTTCCACTACACAAGGTATTGATTTTGGTTCACAACATCACCCTAATTATCCATAATAAAAGGGTATTCTAGATATTTCTTCATATGAGTTTAAGGTGGATATGAACTTTAAAGAAAAATTTCCATCCCTCTCTATACTCATATACATATAATTGCAAAATTATTGCCACCCTTTGTGGAGCTTCATGTGATGTTTGTAGTCACTAGTCAACACATTTTCTTTGACACCATTCAAATGCCTTTCAACGCATCAAGCCAGCACATACAAAAAATTACTTTTTTTATGTGTACAATTGGACCCTCTTTTGGTGTCTCCCCCTATTGTATGTTGTGCGAGTTAAAACTAGGATCAAAGCTAATGTTCATCCATTGTTTTAGTTCTTGTATCCTTAAACAAATTGGTGACTTGTTGCTTCCTTAGGTTGCAAGCCAATGTGCATGCGGGACCATGGGTGCCATTGTGAAAAGTCGAACAGGAAACCGCCAGGTTGGGTTCCTCACAAATAGACACGTGGCTGTTGACTTGGATTATCCGAACCAGAAAATGTTCCATCCTATGCCACCAAGCCTTGGACCTGGGGTGTATCTTGGTGCTGTTGAAAGGGCAACCTCATATATCACAGATGATATTTGGTATGGCATATTTGCTGGTACTAATCCAGGTAATAATTGTTCCAAGTGACGCATTTTAAGCAATATGCTAGATGTGGCAATATGGGCAGTTAGAGTGGGTTTGGTAATGTGTCAAAATGGGTTGGGTTTGGTTGACTCGAAACAATTTCGTACAATTACTAGTTTCATTATAAGTAGATAATGTGTCATAATGATTAAAATAATCATATTATTTAAATAGTGATTGTAATTATACAAAAGAAAAGGATCTAGGAGTTTCATTTATGCATTAAATGTTGGGTTTGTGGAGTCTTGACTTGGGCTCGGGTTAAAAGACAACTCAGTGGCAGATTAATTAAATTAAAGACTTGGCCCGTTTTCATTTAATTTTAGCCCATTAGGGTTTTCTTAGGGATTAAGTTGTAAACCCTAATTTTCTCTATTTATATTGTGCCATTGTACTTGTAATTCCTCACGAGTGAGGCAGAAAGCAATAAAATAGTATCTTGGTTGCAGCCCGTGGACGTAGGTCACATCGACCGAACCACGTTAAATCTCGCGTGTTCATCTTTATTATTATTTTCTCTCGCCGTTTGATTGTGTTTGTGTGTCGATCTACACCCGGATCCCTAACAAGTGGTATCAGAGCTTTGGCTCGTTACACACGCAAGAAACACGAATCGCGAGAGAAGTATCGATATAGGTTTTCAAGAATCGGCATCCGCTGCCGCCGTTCTGCCGCCGTCGTTGTTCCGCCGCCGCCGTTCCGCCGCCGCCGCTGTCCTGGCGCCGTCGTTCTGCCGCCGCCGCCACTCTGCTGTCGCCATTCTGTTCTGTCAAATTAGGGTTTCCTATCGAACTTACTGGGTAGTTTGTTGTGTGCTGCATTTCAAAACTCAGTTCCGACTCGACTGTTAAGCATCTGTGGTCTGGGATAATGGCTGAGAGTGGGAAACTTCAGATTGAGAAGTTTAATGGAAACGATTTTGGTTGGTGGAAATGCAAATGGAGGATTTGCTTGTTCAAAAGACTTGGATGCTGTTTGGGTGAGAAACCAGAAAATATGAAACCAGCTGAATGGGAAACTTTGGATAAAAAAGGCCAAGGCGGTTATTAGGTTGTCGCTGACAAAGGATGTTGCGTTCAACATTCTGAAGGAAACTACAACAAAGGGTATCATGGATGCGTTAGCTAATATGTATGAGAAGCCTTCGGCAGCAAATAAAGTTTTCTTGATTCGAGAGCTGGTTAATACAAAGATGAAAGAGGGAAGTTCAATTTTAGTGCACATCAACAACTTGAACTCGATTTTGTCAAGACTTGGGTCAGTTGGCATCAAATTCGAGGATGAGGTTCAGGCTCTACTACTGTTATCATCATTTCCTGATAGCTGGGCTGAAACTGTTACAGCAATTACTAGTTCCACCAGCACGTTCACTTTAAATGGGGTTCGGGATATTATTATGGGCGAAGACACCAGATGAAGAAATTCAGGTGAAACATCAAGTGAACTATTGAATGTTGGCAGAGGAAGAAAGAATAACAGAGGTAGTGGGAGCAAGAACAGGAAAAGGAGTCAGTCTAGGGCTCGAAATGATGTGACTTGTTGGAACTGTAAACAGGTGGGACACTTCAGGAATCATGTCCGAATGATCAAAAAGAAGTTAACACTACAGCAGACTACTCAGACGATGATGCTTTAATTTGTAGCGTGGAGAGCAGTGTGGATTCCTGGGTCATGGATTCTGGAGCTTCGTTTCATGCTACCCACAGCAGCGAAGCATTGCAGAATCTAAAAGAAGGCGATTTTGGTAAGGTAAGACTGGCGAACAATGATGTTCTTGATGTTACGGGCATGGGTGACATGGATTTAGTTACTTCAGCTGGTTCATGGACTTTGAAAGATGTCAGGGTGATTCCTGATTTGAAGAAACAGTTGATTTCTGTCGGTCAGTTGGATGAACAGGGACATGAGTTAAGTTCGGGAATAACAGTGGAAAGTTGTTAAAGGGAATCTTGTCATTGCTCGTGGAAAGAAAATGGGTTCATTGTATATGGTTAGTTTACCATCTAAAGGAAGTGATGTTCCAGTTCAGAAAAATACCAAAGTCCAGTTCACAGAATCTCGTGGGCAGAAGAAGGTTTGCTTTGCAAGTAAGAAACCTAGAGTCACAAGAAAGATTCAGAATGAATGTGCATGGAAGAGTTTAGAAAAACCAGTTAAAGGATTTCGTGGCAGTGGGAGCACAGGTTGTGCTTCAGTCATAGTTCCTAGACGACAGTGGGTTAAAAGAACTAATATTCCATCTAATAAAATCTCTTCAGATGATATTTGCTGAATATGGAGAGTGTTTGTTCTCAGGGTGTTCCAGGATCTGGCAGTTTGTTTCAGTGGGAGCCGATAGGGACGGAGAACAGGTCAGGGGCAGATACAGCCGTGACTGATATATTGAAGCTCGGGGGAGCTTTAAATGGCCTTCAGGTTAACTGATGAGAAGGCCGCTGCAACCAGGAAGACGAGGAAGATTACAAGAGCTACAAGTGTTCACATCGGAAGGCAGTTTGAAGATGATCAAGCCTTCAAGTGGGAGATTGTTAGGTTTGTGGAGTCTTGACTTGGGCTCGGGTTAAAAGACAACTCAGTGGCAGATTAATTAAATTAAGACTTGGCCCGTTTTCATTTAATTTTAGCCCATTAGGGTTTTTAGGATTAAGTTGTAAACCCTATTTTCTTTATTTATATTGTGCCATTGTACTTGTAATTCCTCACGAGTGAGGCAGAAAGCAATAAAATAGTATCCTGGTTGCAGCCCGTGGACGTAGGTCACATCGACCGAACCACGTTAAATCTCGCGTGTTCATCTTTTATTATATTTTCTCTCGCCGTTTGATTGTGTTTGTGTGTCGATCTACACCCGGATCCCTAACATTAAACTTGTACTTTAGGTGACTTTTGACTACATTTGATGTGTTCCCTTTTTTGCGACTATTTCAAATTTTACCTTTTGTCCTGTTGAGATATGAAGATTCCCTAAGTCAACCCTTCATAAGTAAAAGGGTTGAAATTATAACCTCTACAATACAATATATGAAAATATGATATCTCCCTACTACGTGTGTGCCAGATAGAGGTTTGCAGTAGATAAATCTAGATGGAGCCATGGTATACATTGTAAACTTTTTTTTTCTCAATTTATGAAAAGTAAAAAAAAAATTGTTTTAGTAGTGCCCCCTGGGAAAATATTTGTTATGTAGAGCGTAACCTATTAATGAGATGTGCTAATATCAACATATCTGGTAATGAAATAAAATGTTATGGATTTTGCTGAATCAAAATTGCAACATTTGACTCCATACATAATTTAGTAGATGTATTTGACTATTAGTGAAGCGCACCCTTTAATAATGGATAAACTAGGAAAATCTCATTGACCATCATCAATAACATAATTTACATAAGTCATCTTAGTGATGAGTTTGGATAGTTATATAACTCTTAAGGGTTGCTGGATATGCATTGAAATAGTCGCTTTGGAGTGTTTGTCACGATTATGCTTTTCTAGAATGTTTATGGTCACAACTCACAATAGTCAGGTATAAGGATGAATGCAAATAGGTGCTTAAGAAAATTGATTATTCAAGACACATGTGGAAATCACTTACTACCCTAATCATAAGAAGCTGGTTATCTGATTCTGATTTCTCAAATTATAACAATCACTTTAAAATGCACATGCTAACACCTCCTTTATCTTAAACTTCTAGCAAAATAGGAGATGTTGCAAATTGTATAGAAATTGAGGATTGAAAAACTTTAAGACTAAGCTAAGAATTAAATATTGCACATATTATGCAGAAACGTTTGTTCGAGCAGATGGGGCCTTCATCCCATTTGCAGAAGACTTAAATGTATCACATGTGACTACACTGGTTAGAGGCATTGGCGAAATTGGTGAAGTCAAAGTCATAGATTTGCAGTCAAGGGTCGGCAGTGTAATTGGTCAAACAAGTAGCAAAAGTTGGAAGAAGTTCTGGATTGACCACAGGGACCATAATGGCATATGGCTTAGAATACAATGATCGCAAAGGAACTTGCTTTCTTACTGACTTTCTAGTAATTGGTGAGAACCAAAAAACTTTTGACCTTGAAGGTGACAGTGGAAGCCTTATTATTTTAACAGGACAAAATGGTGAAAAACCAAGGCCTATTGGAATAATTTGGGGCGGGACAGCCAACCGAGGTCGACTAAAACTCAAGGTTGGTCAACCTCTGGAGAGTTGGACCCTTGCGGTGGATCTTGGTCGCCTTCTAGATGTTCTTGAACTTGATTTAATCACAACCAATGAGGGTCTTCAAGGTTTGTACCTTCAAAGAATCTATACATAGGGGCAAAGATGTACAAACTGATTACAGTTTTTTATTTTTATTTTTCTTTAATATATGATTTCACATTATATTTTTTGGGGCAAACTGAAACTGCACAAACGATTATTCTAACTTATGTCCAACTTCTATTTGAGGTAGTGAAACCTTTATTTTCGTTAATTAAGGGTATCCAATTAATAACTTAATTTAATTCAGGAGCTTTTGACTTCTTCGATCACTTTTTTTTGTTAC
Source organism: Flaveria sonorensis (assembly GCA_025506505.1). Lineage (NCBI taxonomy): Eukaryota > Viridiplantae > Streptophyta > Magnoliopsida > Asterales > Asteraceae > Flaveria > Flaveria sonorensis. Next base: position 69,341,562 of record CM046432.1, read on the forward strand.
GTTGGAATTTACTAGAAAATAACTTCTTGAATTGGATAACCTTATGACCTTATTTAACGAAAAGAAAAGGTTGGCTACCTAGAATAAAAATTAGACTTTAGTTTAGTACCTCAATGTGCAGCATTTCCTAAAGTATTTTCTACATGGCATGTCACTGGGGCGTTACCAGACTAAGCAGAAACCTACTGAAATCCTCATTTTGGTCAAAGTTTAAATCATTAGTTGAATACCTTTAACTAACAATAAAGAAAAGATTCATGTCTCGGATGAAAATTGGACACAAGTTAGACACATTTTTTCCCCTTCAGTTTTCCCCTTTTATATAGCGGTTTTATTAACAGATTCTTATTTCCTCAACCCTCCCCCCTTTTCCCCCTCACTTAGCTGCACTGCAAGAACAAAAGAATGCATCAACATCAGCAGCAACCGCAGGAATTGATGATCTAATTGGTGCATCATCTTCTGACAAGTGTATACCAGCACAAAGAACTGAAGATAATCATTTACCATTTAATTTAAATGACCAAAGTGCCCCTCCAGAGTTCCATGTCGAAAGTGGTATTGAATCAGCTCCTAACATTGAGCATCAATTCATATCAAGCTTTCCTTCACATCAAATTGGGACCTATGAAAACTCAAATTTGCAGATTCACCCGTCGTTAAGAAATGGGTCCGAAGAAAATTCTATCAGCTTGCAGTTGAGCGAACTAGAACTAAAGAGAAGAAAGCAATCTGATGAACAAGCATAATATTTGTGGAATCTGTAAGTATCTCTAAGTTTTGTATTCATTGGTTTATATTTTTTGGCCCTGGCATGATTTGGCTGCTAAGGTTGCCTACCAGTCCATCCCTATTTAGATTGTAGAGTTGTGTAGATCAAACATGGGCTAAAATGAAAAAAAAAAAAAGGAATGTACATTTTTAGTCTTATGCTGTTCAGAACCTCTACTGTATTGCGAGTATTGATGATCAATAAAATAAACGATTTATCGTTGTTTCCTGCCAAGTGTCTATCAGTCCTTTTGCAAATGTTTCGTGTGTACAAAGTTTTCTGCAGCTCTAGGAGTTGATAAGTAAAGGTCGGGTCAACGGGTCAGGTTGGGTGCAACATTTTTATGTCCATTTTCTCTTAAGTTCCGTTGATGTATTGCCTATGGTTACAAGACTTATATTCTTACAACTATAAAAAAAAAACTTTTTTTACTTAAATGATGTAGGAATTGTATAAGTTGAATACAGTTTGGACATGTTGAGGACTTGAGGGGTGAATTTACCTAGGGGTGTTGTGTTCATTATTCGAATAGTACAAAGATTTGATATCGTAACTAGAGGTGTTGTGGTCATTATTCGAAGAGTACAATTACAAATTATAATTCAGTGTTTAATTTCAACACAAACATCATATATTGTGATTTCCATAGAGATTCGCCTCAACTATCAGTATAAGACTTGTATATATATGTACTATTATGTACTTTTTGTATTTATTTTATTATTTATTTATTTATGTGTTATAATCTGGGTTATTCAAATTAACCTGAATTTGAATTTTCAAGATCAATTGGTTGTTTGAATTCGGTTATAAAAACTTAAAAATCAAATAACCTGATACCTATACAAAGTACACCCTGATGGGAATTTTCTTATCGGGTGTGGGTGTGGGTGTGGGGGTGGGGGTGGGGGTGGGGTGGGTCAATTCTATTTCAATAATATCATACTATCAACTATAAATGAATAGCAATAAGTCTAATCATGGTGGTCAAATTTTAGGAAATGTTCGGTCAATAGTTATGGGAACCAACAACAATCCCTTTATGTCAAAGATGATATAAGCAATGTCTTATTCGTTTTCTTGATCTCCAATATTATCCAAATATTTGGTTATAGGAGAATGAGAAATGATATAAATAAAGGAAGTAACATGATATGATGATAACCATGGTATTTACTAGTGCCACATAGTTACATTGTTATGAATTTTATGAGTCCAACCCAGCAGCCCGTTCAAGCAGCCCAACAAATGAATTGGAAAACAGAATATGACTGATCAATATAAGGAGGTTAATAGCGGGAATTGGTGCAAAAGGGAATATTGTTAGAATACTCTAAATCTGTGTTCTCCCATCCCTTTCTTGTGGTTCTGATTTACTTTTGATTTTCATACTGTAATCCTTTCTAAAGATAACAGAGAATTGGCTAATTCAATACTAATCGATCTACTATTTCTAGTTGTGAAATAACCATTCACAGCATACATGACGTGTATAAAATATGTTATAGTTGAGATGTTTAATTAGAAAAAGAATTTTCATGTAAAAAGTAACATATAAAATTGTAGGCATTGTAAACCACCTAACATGAAGTTTTATGTTACTCTATTGCTTGGACATAAGACTATTTACGTCAATTGTAACATGTTTGTTAAAGTAATTACATCCAACAGAACATTTTGTCAAATTTATACAGTTAATATACAACTTTTTAAAAAAATCAAACTTGTTGAGTTTTGAATTATCAATCCAACTACATAATTAATGAAAACTAGGGATTTTAACCACCGCGCGTTGCGGCGGGAAACCCATGTGTTATGATTCAACAAAGATTAAATCAATGCGCGTGTTTAAACCAACAGTGACAAAGCAATATATATATAATTGCGGATTTAAAGGCTCAGAGAAGATGGATCGCTATGGCTGCAAACACTCGTTTGCCATGCCAGAAAAACAAACACAACAACGTTTTATTCATCTTCATCGCCGATCAACCGACAATAAGATCCGTCTTAGGAGCAACACAATAAACACCACTGTGTTCAGCAACCAGCCGTCAACATCGTAACCATGAACACCAGAATTAGGACACAACACAGGCAGACCCGGTCTTTCAACTCAGGCCACTTACTAGTCACTATCACAGCCCTCAACCAAGGGCGAAGCTTCATAGGGGCCGGGGGGAGGGGGGGGGGGCGCGAGCTTCATAGGACACAACACAGGCGCCCGCCCCCCCTCTTTTTTCCGTCAGTAGTGTTATTTTTTCGGCTCGGCAGTGTAAATTTTCGGTCCGGTAGTGGAAATTTTTAATAAATATAGTTGTTCGCCCCCCCTAAAATAGTTTACTTTCGCCCCCGCCCCCCCAAACTATGGTTCAAGCTCCGCCACTACCTCAACCATGACATGAACAACGGGAAACATCATAGGTATATCTAAAACAACACGTGAAATCCATGTTTACATGACAACAATATCATCAACCTGATCGTAGTAGTGCTCAACAATAATGAAAACAACTGGCAACAAAAGTCTTGAATGAGCCGGCACTCGTCGTCATCATCACAAACATAAAAACAGTACATGCATTACCCAGGGGTACCAAATGCACAAAGGGTTGCAAACAACGGTTCATCCCATTTCTAAATTAACATATAGCTTAACAACATTGATCATTAATCAAACAGGACAAACCCCTTGAAAATATCAAGGATATTGAAGCCATAAAGGCCATAGCCTCCAGAAGTGGCAGTTCAACAAGAGCCTTTCGACAACAACCAAATCGATACACGCGTTTAAATCAACAGTGACATAGCAAGGCATATAATTGCGGATTTTGAGGCTCGGGCGTTTCATTGTGGCTGCAAACATTCGTTTGCCACGCCAGAACAAAGAACACGATAGCCTTTTGTTTTCTTCATTGCCTATCATCCGACAATTAAATCAATCTCTACCCAACATAATAAACAACCACTAAGTTCAGACAACAATAGCCCATCAACATCATGACCATGGACACAGAAGTAGGTACAACATAAGTAGAACCTGTCTTCAGGCTCAAGTGCATTTACGATCACTATCACAGCCCTCAAATATGACATTGAACAACAAAAAGATGTGCACACTAAAGACCCATCAGACTGTTCAAATGGAATTATGGTCTGCGTGTTACAGTCAAAATAGCTCTCAGATGTGGCCTGCGTATCATCATCGAGCAAAAAATGAAACTAAGGGAACAATCTTATCAGGCGTCGTCACGAAGCGAGATCAGGCCGTGAAACACAAAACACCAACCAAAGGAAGATAATCGTCGGTCCCGCCGCCTAGGCGACACATGCAAGGAAATGTCCGGTGGCGGCGAGGGCCTACAGCCCCTAAGAAGGGCCGATTTCCGGCGTCAAGCCTAAAAGAACAACAATCGACGATGACGGAGTCAACGACGGGAAGGTGTGGCCACAACCACCACCACGTCGGCCTCCAAAAGCAAATGCAAGACAACGCTCAGAAGGTGGGCAACAACAGCCAAGCCGGCCACCACCTTTGGCACCACCAAAGAAGCCCATCAATTCCCAAACGAGAAATGAGAAATGACATCTGTTTGTTTTTTTTTTAAACATCGTTGAGGGGGCAAAGTGCAAAAAGAAGAAACTTATGTGGTCAAATTGCAGTCCATCAAAAGCCCACTATTTCTCAAACAACTTTTTTCATATATAGAAGAATGTGAATAATTTACATCTTTAATCCTTATTATATAAAAAGACCAAAATGCCCTTGATTTTAACAGAAAATTTAACGGTGTTCGTTGGTTGGAGTTAATCGAGACGGATTGCAAACCACAGGGAGCAAAATCAAGATTTTAAAACGTTTACTCAAAAATAAAGTTTACTCAAAACTAAAATAAGCAATCAAAAGATCTTATGGTCCTCTATGGGCTTGTTACCACGAGAGTGTGAAATACATAAAACATTAACTGATACTTATAAATGATGTTTCATTATACTTATCATAATTCATACATATTGATTAAAATTTACTGGCTTGAGATAATTTTTTAACACTATAAGAGACCGCATTACTTTATTTTTTTGGCATGAGGTTAACCAGTGGGCTCATTTAGTTTGGGACACAGAATTACTCTGTTTTTCAGAGTAGAGGTGATATTGACGTTACCAATGAAGGATATTAGTACTTGTGGAACATAGACTTTGACATGAGTGAGTGGTGAGTAAGACTGACCTTTTTCATGTAGTTTAAAATGTATGCTTTAGTTATCGGGTGAATTAACTTGTTATCTTAATTAAATAACATTAAGGAAATTGGGAAGTGAAATTCATTACTGATATGGAATCTCTAAGCCAGGATTGATGGAAGCCATGGAATTGCTTTATGACACTAGTATGGTTCATAGAATCGGAAATGTGTTATGCAAAATCAGTTTTTTAATTGACGAGGCCGTATTTCACATGGAAGTATGCTTAATAAATTTTATGATTTCTTTTCCTACATTCTTCATTTGCAATGCAACACTTTCTATTTTGTAATATCCCAATGAAATTTTCATTTCCGTCTTGGAAATACTTCTTTTGCAAAGTTGTTTATTTTCCCATTAGCAATGGTTGCATCATACAGGTGATATCTTCATTTGCTTTACCATTTTCTTATTTTGTAGCATCATTGCCGATGTTGTGGCCGAACCTGTGTGCTGAACATTCATCTGATCAAATGGTACATTATCTCTTCTTTATACAATCTCACACATCTTCAAGGTATTTTACCAAAGCTAGTTGAAATTCATCAGAGAGTCGCTCCCCACTTAGTGTATAACATTCTTCTAAGAAAATAAAATTGTTTGAAACATATGATATGTGGGCGCTTTCAGGCTTTACCTCAATTTGGTCTTCACTCACCTGTTAGAGTCTGCTCAAATGTTATAATAACGATGCATCTCGTAAGTCTTAAAGTTTGTGGTTTGTGGCTTGTGTGTCCATTTTGCTTATATGACCTTTTTGATATGCGAGTTTATGTTATATAGTTATATTGCTGAAAAAGATTGCATATATTCTTCCTAAATGTAAGTACCTCCTATTCCTTATAACAGTCAGTGTTTTAGACAAACAGCAACATCCTTATTTTTTTCTCTTATATTCACAATAATCCTGACCTCACCAACGGGTACTTGCAATTTAATGTTTATAAAGGTACATACCTCATATACTATATCTGCCAAGAGTTACTACATGATCATTTCATAGATGCATATTTATAAACATTAGTCCTTAATGTTTATCCTTTCTTTTATCACACAATTCTTTAGTATGATTAAGTTTCTGCTTCACTAATAATCTCTAACCAAACTTTCTAGAAACCTTGTTCTTTTTTCCAATCGGACTATGTAAATTTGAAGTTTATCGTTATATGTTGGATTATACTCCCTTAAAAAATTTTGTTATGTATAATTGGTAGTGTTTGGTCGTTCCATATGATGAGATCACAATTGTTAAATTACTTTTGTATCTGTGTAATTACCGTACTTTATTGGTTCTTGGAAACCTCACTGCACAGATTTTGTTTTCATTTTGTACCTCATACACGATGGCTTGAAGTAGCAACATGATGATCTTGGAGTATTATTATTTAATTTATTGAGATATTTCTTGTGTATTTGGTTTCCTGTTTCTTGATTGACACTGAAAGATCTAATGCTAACGAAATCAGTTAGTTAATTGTGTATATACCTTTTATGTAGTTCTATAAAATCCACGGAGGTGCTTCTGTGAATGGAGTAAATTCCATGACAGATTCAGTTGCAAGGCTAGATATAAGTACACCATCAAATTCCGATACCACACAAGGTGGTGCTACGAATTGCACTTGTGGAATGCCTTTATGCATATGTGAAGTGGCATCAAATGATGACGTGGCACCTGTGCAGGCAAGTAACAAGTCACTAAATTTCACCTTTAAATGTATATTTATTATCCTTCAATTCTTATAAGCTTTTGCATTTGGCTTGCAGCCCAAACCTATTCCAACATTCACAGCTCCAAAGAAAGTAGACACTGCACCTAGGAATAGAGGTTCTTCATCTAGCAAGTCCAGGTATATATGCTCAGACCTTGCTTTTCTGACAAATCGTTTTTTCTTGAATTTTGAATATTTTTTAATTAAGATAAAGGTATAGGTCCATAAGCGACAAACTGACCAAGATGAGCTCTTATTGGTTCCTCAAGCCAGCATACCTTTCATGTTTCTCAAATTTTTAAAGGACATAACCCTAAACAGTGACAAACTGAGATTTTTTGGGAAAAGATGTGTCCTCTATTGAAAAACATTCTTCAAAGTTGTTTATTTTCCCATTAGCAATGGTTGCATCATACAGGTGATATCTTCATTTTGCTTTACCATTTTTCTTATTTTGTAGCATCATTGCCGATGTTGTGGCCGAACCTTGTGTGCTGAACATTCATCTGATCAAATGGTACATTATCTCTTCTTTATACAATCTCACACATCTTCAAGGTATTTTACCAAAGCTAGTTGAAATTCATCAGAGAGTCGCTCCACCACTTAGTGTATAACAATTCGTTCTAAGAAAAATAAAATTGTTTGAAACATATGATATTGTGGGCGCTTTCAGGCTTTACCTCAATTTGGTCTTCACTCACCTGTTAGAGTCTGCTCAAATTGTTATAACGATGCATCTCGGTAAGTCTTAAAGTTTGTGGTTTGTGGCTTGTGTGTCCATTTTGCTTATATTGACCTTTTTGATATGCGAGTTTATGTTATATAGTTTATATTGCTGAAAAAGATTGCATATATTCTTCCTAAATGTAAGTACCTCCTATTCCTTATAACAGTCAGTGTTTTAGACAAACAATGCAACATCCTTATTTTTTCTCTTATATTCACAATAATCCTGACCTCAACCAACGGGTACTTGCAATTTAATGTTTATAAAGGTACATACCTCATATACTATATCTGCCAAGAGTTACTACATGATCATTTCATAGATGCATATTTATAAAACCTTGTTCTTTTTTTCCAATCGGACTATGTAAATTTGAAGTTTATCGTTAATGGGGGATTATACTCCCTTAAAAAATTTGTTATGTATATTGGTAGTGTTTGGTCGTTCCATATGATGAGATCACAATTGTTAAATTACTTGTGTATCTGTGTAATTACCGTACTTATTGGTTCTTGGAAACCTCAAAACTGCACAGATTTTGTTTTCATTTTGTACCTCATACACGTGGCTTGAAGTAGCAACATGAGGATCTTGGAGTTATTATTTAATTTATTGAGATATTTTCTTGTGTATTTGGTTTCCTGTTTCTTGATTGACACTGAAAGATCTAATGCTAACGAATCATTTAGTTAATTGTGTATATACCTTTTATGTAGTTCTATAAATCCAACGGAGGTGCTTCTGTGAATGGAGTAAATTCCATGACAATTCAGTTTGCAAGGCTAGATATAAGTACACCATCAAATTCCGATACCACACAAGTTGGTGCTACGAATTGCACTTGTGGAATGCCTTTATGCATATGTAAGTGGCATCAAATGATGACGTGGCACCTGTGCAGGCAGTAACAAGTCACTAAATTTCACCTTTAAATGTATATTTATTATCCTTCAATTCTTATAAGCTTTTGCATTTGGCTTGCAGCCCAAACCTATTCCAACATTCACAGCTCCCAAGAAAGTAGACACTGCACCTAGGAATAGAGGTTCTTCATCTAGCAAGTCCATGTATATATGCCTCAGACCTTGCTTTTCTGACAAATCGTTTTTTTCTTGAATTTTGAATATTTTTTAATTAAGATAAAGGTATAGGTCCATAAGCGACAAACTGACCAAGATGAGCTCTTATGTTTCCTCCAAGACCCCATACCTTTCATGTTTCTCAATTTTAAAGGACATACCCTAAACAGTGACAAACTTAGATTTTTTGAAAAAGATGTGTCCTCTATTGAAAAAACATTCTTCAGCCCCTACGCCCTTTGAAAGAGAAAAAAATTACTTCTACTTAAAGAGTTGAAGTGTTTTGTAGAATTAAGCAAGTCATGCAAATCACATTTAACATCTGGTATATCCAAGAAAGTTTGGACAAACTTGAATGTTTAGATTGGAATTTGGAAGGCGACATGAAATGTTTACACTTTTGTCAAAAGTTCTTAAAGTGACATTAAATTTTCGTACAAGACATCAGGTTTTTTTTATTTTTTTATTTATTTTAAAAAGTAGTTTGTGTTACACTCACGAGTCAAAAGGGAACACTTAAAGTAGAATGAAAGGAGTATTTTAGTTCATTTTGAAAGTTATTTTGTGATAAATTTGCAGTACTGGACAATCATCCAATTCTACCTCAGAAAGGCCACTTGCTGATTATGAAGTTAATGGAGAGGTATGTCATCTTGTAGTACATTAGTAACTGTGTAAGACACTGTAAAATTTTGCAAAATATGTTAATCGGGTATATATAATTATTTTCTATTTTTCCTCTGCATCCATCGATAGTAGTTATAATCTCTCCCCATATGAAATACCTTCTTTCTGTTCAATTGTCATCTATGTCATCCTTGTGCGTCTGGTCAGCTCTGTTGACTTTTTTAAGACCTAAACGATTGTATGTTTTTGGTAGGGTTTAAGGGAAGCTATAAAGAATGGTGACTTATTTTCTGTCAGAAAGCTTCTTGGTGAGGTAAGAAAGATAATTTCAAATAATTGGTAAATACTAAAAAGTTGTTTCAGACTTTCTGATATATGCATTTTCTGTGATCAAATGGTTGACTTTCCACTCCAAATATTATTTTTCTCTACTTTGAATGACTAAAGGAACATTGCTAATGAGTATATATTTAATTACTCGCTTTGTTTATTTTAAAATGAACCTACAGTGATAATTGAATCATAACAATGATCAACTGGATAATGGAACACCTATCATATCTCTAATTTAAGGGCTTGCTTATTTTTTTTTTTTTTTTTTTAAGGAATAACATTGGCATCTGTAATTTCTCATCCAACAAATCCGTTGGGCCCATGCAAAGCCCTTCTCATGTACCGGGCAAACTTTAGGCTGTTCTGCTAGTGGGCCTGGCTGTGAGAAGCTAATACTTTTCTGAGTTTTAATATTCGACCAATTAAAACAACTTTTCAAGCCTTACCCACTGGGTTTAAATTGTGTGTTTTTACCATAATAATTTTATGTTGAACTTTTTCTGTTGTAGGGAGTGGATGCAAATTATTGTGACAAACAAGGATTATCGCTCTTGCATCTGGTTATCTCTCTCTCTCTCTCTCTCTATCTCTCTCTCTCTCTCTCTCTCTCTCACTCTCACTCTCTCTCTCCCCTCTCTCTCTCTCTCTCACTCTCTCTCACTCTCTCTCTCTCACACACACTCTTACTCTCACTCCCTCCTCTCTATCTGTCTATTTATAAGTGTGTTTATTTGCGTGATTATTTCCTTGATTCTAACAGCATTTCTTGAATTTAGGCTGCTGTTTTTAACCAAACTGAGATAGCTTTTACCCTCATGGAAAATGGAGCAAGTCTGAACTACAAGAATTTGCAGGGTATATTTCATTAAGTCCTTAAATAATTTTTTGGCTTATATATGTTTTCATGATTTAACTTTTATGGACCCTTTCAATTATCGGTAGACTGAATTGGCTAAAAGTCAGTTGAGTTACTAGATTCATCTCTCACTTCCAAATTCCATTTAAGTTGTTACCCTCGGTAGCTATGAATTAGTATACGACTGATGATGTGGCACTTAATCTTTCATAAATTAAAGCTGATAATGAATTTTTGAGCAACTCAGTTTGATCTTTAGTAATCCATTCACCAAATTGGAAGAAATCCGAAGTACAATCATCACATGTTCACTGTATGTAGCCTTGTACTTGAGTCACGACTAAAATTTAAAGATTGATCTTTATTTCAGGGGAGACTGCACTTGATTGTGCCCCTGTAACATTGCAATTCAAAATGAAGAAGAAGATGGAAGAAATGAAACAATCCAAGTAAACATCATCTTTGGACTTCTGAAACATTGATATATCATGGTTGTAGATCCACATCTTGTGAGACCATTTTGTGTTTATTTTGCCCTACTACCCCCAATCATTTGGTGACTTGCAACTGTCTTTCTGCTTTGGAACTATACCGACTTCTGTTTTTATGCTCTCATAAAGTTATATAGCTGAATAAGCAAAGAGAAGGGTAAACAGTTTTTGTATATTATTTTCAACACACACCAGTTGGGTTTTAAAAAGTGCACCTAGGCGCGAGGCGTAAAGGTGTGGGCTTTTGGCTACTCGAGGCACATGTACAAAAAGCGCACTAGAGGTGCTTGATACACCGAAAAAAGCGCTCGTGGCGTCTATAAAAAGCGCATCTCATGTACATATAAAATTTTTTGCATCCACAAGTTGTACATATAGCATTTTAGGTTGCATTAATAGGCAATTTGGTACGTTGGGTTTGATAAAAATAATTATATTCTTCAAAAGTAAAAAAAATCAATTTCAATACAAAAGTTTTATAATTTATTTTTATTTTAGCTCAAAAGTACTGTGTATTTGGATTGAAATTGAAACAACAAATTAAAATTATAGATTGAAATTAAAACAACTTGATGAATCCATCGGATGTGAATTGATATTTTAATCTTCTGGAGAAAATATTATTTTATTAAACCTCTTAAAGCAAAACCGAATTTAACTCTATAATGTATATAACTACAGTGCGCCTCGCGTATAAAAAGCGATGCTCTTTTGTGCCTTTGCGGATCGTATTGCCTTAATAGGCCTTATGTTTTTTTAAACCAAGCACACCTGCACCCATGCATGCGTTACTCCTATATTATATCATTGTCCATTGATGGGGCTCGAACTATTGACCTCATGACGAATGATAACAATTTATTCATCTGGATACTGCTAGGCTAAAGACCTTGATATTGATGATAATTCTTATATAAAAAATAATTATTTTTTTTACAAGACCTAAACTAATCACTGATGTTGGAGATAGGAATGTAAATGAATCAACTTGGGCTCTAATGAACTGTTGGGTATCACATCTTCTTTCCTCGGTTAGAAGATTGAGTTCAAGTCGTGTAAGGTGGGTGTATTTCCTTGATTCTTTAGTTTATTATGATACATTGCTCTCATGTTTTTACAACTTTTTTAAAGCACATAGTTATTCTATCGATACTTTGGAAAGTAATAAATAAATAAATACATGTTTACATTGACTTGTTACATGGTTTTTTTAAATGAATAGAATACCTAACATAATTGACAGATAGGACGACATTAATAGTAGGTCTAATTTCCGGTGAAGGTGTAATATTAATTAATTGTGCGATAGTACTTTGAAATATGTCATTCTGTATTAAGTCAAAATGGTCGTAGAATCTTTTTTAACCAAAAGATATATATGATATAATATTAGGTTTTGGTTGGACTATTTGGTATCATTGAGATAGACTCTAGATATCGTGGTATATGTATCATTTACCTCTTTGTCGTCATTCTTTTGTTTAAGAACTGCATCTCTTTTCTTCAATTTAGGCCGAAAAAAGGTGCATACTTTGTGAAATTTCACATTGAAAGTGGTTTTAGTTCTTTAAACACTCTAAGCTCTATTGAATAAGGTGTGTAAGTTAACTATTTGTTGAAAATGTACGGAAGAAAAAATTTCACTTTGACAATAAATACACGAGAAGAAGTTAAACAAACTCCTTAGCTAGACCCTTATTCAAGACTTGCTGCTTAGGACACTTTCTAACAACAAAACGACCATGATAACTACTAGTAAGAAAGTGGGAAATGTCTTAACATTTGACTATAAAAGCCGCCAGAAAATGAGAGACGACTTTCATAAGAGAGGGATGAGCGAAAGAGAAATTAGAGAAGATGGAAAGCTTAGGGTTTTGAATGTCATGTTGCAAAATAGGTGGTAATCAAATTTGTAAACGAGTCATAGACGGTTAAAAGGGTCATAACTGGGTTACTAAGCATACATGTTTATGTTATAACTTTAAATGCTCTTAAATCAATAGGTTTAATTAAACTGTTTTTCTCAGGATGACCACACGTAACTTCCTAAATTCTACTTTCGAAACCCTGCTCATCGTGTGAGACTCGAAAGCATACCAATTAATTATATCCTAAATTCTAACTTTGTTTTGCATTATTAGATGTACTTTTAGTATACTTGGTTCAGTTGGTTGTATCCCATTTGTTTTTTTTTAATCTTTAATTTTTTTTACTTTAAACCCATGCATTTACATCTTTTATATTTTAATCCCAACACCTTTTCATTTTCAACTTTACTCCCTATAGTTTTTATCTTTTAAAAAATTTTCGTGTTATTCTAAATTTTACGAGTTAACAAGCAGTAATGTGCGTGTGTTGTTTAACGTTTTTGTGAGTTAACAACCAACTGCTACCGGGCCAAGAGGCAATCAATATCTGTTTAGTTAAATGAGTTATAATACAACAATTCATTTTTTAAACGCCTAGATGTTATCATACCTATCATATTCCATCTAATCTACACACATAACTTACATCAACCCATCATAAACAATCTTAAATTTTTAATCTTAAGAAAAACTTCACTACTCTAACGTAAAATAACCGTATCATTATATTCAACGTCGCATCATCGATAATCCATCTAGAATGGTAAAATTTACTATTTTCTTGTGGGTTGATAGGAATTACCAACACCTAACAAAATTACGCATCTTTATTTTATTTAGAACGCGGTCAAATACGCATGCCTAAAGATCACTTCAACCTCCAATCATACGAATCGTCTTCGAACCTTCATACAACAATATTCATCTGCTCACACCAAAGTTATACTTTGAAAAGAATCAATAAACAACATTATCAATCAATCACTCTTACACATGTCAATTGATACTTAAATTGGGCTGATTCAACCCAAGTTCATCTTTGAAACGCAACTCACCATTGCGAATACTTATTCACTCAATTGTTCATCCCCAACAACCACCAATATATACATGAAGAATCCCTCTATACATTCAGAAGCACAAATTCTTGTTCACAAGTATGAATTTGATGCAATTGCAATTGATTATACTGATTTCGTTAACAACAGCAACAACATCTTCTGCAATTTACGCGAGACCCGGGTGCAATGATACGTGTGGAAACATCCGGATCTCGTACCCGTTTGGAATCGGGTCCGATTGTTACTTCAACGAATGGTTTGCTGTTGATTGCAACTCATCAACACCGTATCTTTCTGCAATTAACAATCTTGAAGTGATGTCTTTGAACTTGCAGAACCAAACGGTGACAGTTAACGTTTCGATGAATTCCGATTGTCAAAACCCTGTGAGAAACAGCAGTGAGATCTTGAGCGTCGATTTGGGTGGGTCTCCTTTCTTGTTTTCTCAAGAACACAACAAATTCACGGTTGAAGGGTGTGGAAATGCGGTGATCATGGAGCAAGAAAACTTGCTCACAGGGTGTTCGACGATATGCCAAAGCGTAACAAGTGCTAATAGGAACAGTTGTTATGGCATAAACTGCTGTCAAACGACGATTCCTTACTATCTTGAGACGTATATTGTGAATATTTCGGGTTTGCAGAGGCAGGGTCCTGATGGGTCTTGTGGGTCTGCTTTCTTGGTGGATGAAATGCTGTATTCTGCTGGCGGGCGGTCGGTGTTGGTGGGCGACTCGTTTGTTCCAATTTCGCTTCGGTGGACGTTGACAGAGCGAGATGTTAGTGGAACAAGTTGTTCTTTTTTGGAAAGTCAGGAGCTTTATTTGGGTAATGGTACCACCATTGAATCTTACAAGTGTAGTTGTTCGCCTGTTGAAGAAGGGAGCCCGTATTTGGTTAATGGATGCGAAGGTATGCGATCTATTCGATCAATGCGTGATCTTTATTCGCGTTCAAATGCTATTGTTTATGTTTGTGTTGTTGTATGTTGTTCACTTGTTCAAGCCAAGGTGTGTTTGTTTTGCCTTTCAGTTGTTCAAGCATGTGCCTCTTGCAATGGTGAGTGTCAGTTAAACGGCTTAGGGAACATGACTTGCATTCCTAATCCTTTTCCTCGGGCTAGTAGCAAGTCATCGACACTTGGAGTTGTTCTAGGTAACACTACGAAACAGTTGGTTACTGCTTTTTATGGTTAAGCTGCATAATCTTTACTGTAGTTGGTTTCTTTGACATGGGTCATTTGCAGGTGTAAGCATAAGTGTAGGGGTGCTAGTTCTTACAGCAAGCGTCTTTGCGCTTTACAAAGTAATCCAGAAAACGAAAGACAAAAGACGAAGACAACGGTTTTTCAAAAGGAATGGAGGTATGCTGTTAAAACAACAAGAATCAGCTGATGAAAGTTTAGTTGATAAAACCACACTTTTCACTGCCAAAGAGTTAGAAAAAGCAACTGATTATTTCAATGAGAATAGAATACTTGGCCGGGGAGGTCAAGGTACAGTCTACAAAGGCATGTTAACCGATGGTAGAATTGTAGCAGTTAAGAAATCAAAAATAGTTGATGAAAGTCAACTAGAGCAGTTCATCAACGAGGTGGTCATTCTTTCGCAAGTCAACCATAGGAACGTGGTCAAGCTTTTGGGATGTTGTTTAGAAACTGAGGTTCCTATTCTAGTTTCTGAATTCATCCCAAACGGGACATTGTTTGAGCATATTCATGGTAATAACGACGAGTTCCCACTCACTTTAAACACACGGTTACGTATTGCTACAGAAATTGCAGGAGCACTAGCTTATTTGCATTCTGCAACTTCGATTCCTATATATCATAGGGACATTAAGTCGACTAATATACTTTTAGATGACAAAAACCGAGCCAAAGTTTCTGATTTTGGAACTTCAAGATTTGTGTCTATTGATCAAACCCATTTGACCACTTTAGTCAAAGGGACATTCGGCTACTTAGATCCTGAATATTTCCAGTCAAGTCAGTTTACTGAAAAAAGTGATGTTTATAGTTTTGGAGTTGTTTTGGTTGAACTTCTTACGGGTGAGAGACCGATATCTTTAACCAGACCCGGAGAACATAGAAGTTTGGCTACACATTTTATGCTGGCTATGGAGGAAGGCCAGGTGATGTCGGTTATCGAGTCTAGAATCGTAAACGATGGTTCTCAACGCGAGCTCATGGCAGTAGCAAATCTAGCAATGAAGTGTTTGAACTTGAATGGCAAGCATAGACCAACAATGAAAGAAGTTGCATCTGAACTAGAAAGCATCAGGATGGCTCATGTACCGTCTACAGTTAGAACCGATACTAGAAATTCAGAACTAATCATCTTATGATTTGTTTTATCATTTATTTACTTATTTTTGTAGATTTCAGCTATAATTATAAAAATATAGAGGTTATAAATTATTATTTCTTCTGGTTATAACTTATTATGTATTGAGGTAGGCGGCTTGTCCACAATAAGCTAGAAAATTTGTTTATTTGGAATATTTGTATTAATTATTACGTCATCAAACTTTTAAATCATGTCCGACCAGTGAACTTTTAAGTCGTCTGATTTTTTTTAGGTTCGGTTCTAAAAACATTGCGCATAACTATGAGTACTTTTGTTCACCTACCAAACTAGATTTCCATTAATATCGACTTAAATACATGTTGCGTATCAATATTGAAAGTGACAACTAGGCTTTCAAATCTACTTAAATTGATATATTTTCAAAAGCAAATAGTTCGAGATAGATTGCAATTGAACAATTTAAACGCAACTCTTAGTTACGTATATATTATAGTCATTTGGGTTGGTAGTTCAGTGGTAATAGTCAGATACTCTTTGAAAATCGTCCGGATTCAAATCTAGTTAGGAGTAATTTTGTGTCTTAAAATAAAATATTATTGTTAAAAAGAAGATAGATACTATTATACTAATAATTGATATATAACCGAATGACACTACCAAAGAAATACTAATAATTCTCTATTAACTACAAGTCTCCAATGAGACGTGTGGTTTTAACCCTGAAGCATACAATTAATAGATGTATATTAGACGTTCTTAAAAAAATTACAAAAGAAAACTTGGGTGAGTAGTAAAGCGCACGTCTTCAAAGTACAATTGTCCAAAACTTTTCTTTTAAACAATGAACATTATTTTTATTATTATTTTAATATTGTAATTACTTTTATGCATGTCTTGTGGAATTTTACACCATTGTAACATACATAATTTTTATCTATTTTTCAGTGTTAATTTTATTCAAAATTAAGTCACGTCAACTGTCACCAAATTCATCATGTATATGTTCAACGTCAGTCAAGAAATATTCTCTAACAAGTATTCAATAATTGTTTTACCAACAATACTTGTTAGTCCATTTGTTTACGTAGTGATAAAGACCCTACAAAAAGTTTTTTTGCCATCCAAAGTTCAACACTTATATTCACAATGAGGTAAATTTGTAACTAGCGATTTTATGTTTGCGATCACACAACTTTTACGTAATTGATCTTATAATACTATAAACGGTATTTTATGTTTTATACATACATAGACATCTTGTCATACCACAAGAGTCATAATTTTTATTTTCTATTTCTGAGTATGTATTAGATTCTCGACGCGAAACATAAGTACTCGACTAGTTGGTCTTATAACTAAATAAAACTAACAATTGATTTTAGATAAGGGTAACTTTATAAAATAATAATTAATTTTTAAAAATGTTTTAATTAGTTAACTCAAGTTTTAAAAATATTTCAATTAGGTCACTAAGCTTTTATATTTTATTGAAGTTATATGTTTTAACATGTTTTAAGCACGTTTTTCTTTTTGTTTTAGTTAGGAAATATATTTTTTGATGCAGATGTGAAATGATGACGTGAATTTTAGGTAATTTTTTTATTTTTTATATAATTAATATTTTTTTATTTTTTAATATAATATCATATGTTGAAAATTCGACCTCCAAGTCTTCTTCATAACTTTCTCGACATAAAAAATTCAATGATTGTTCGATTTGATGGTTTAGTGATTCAACTTGAGGAAAATAAACATGAGTAATTAAATTGTAACACTCTTAGAAATTTAATTACTATTATGTGACATTTTTTAAGCCATATGTTAAAATATAACGAAGGTTGGTTAAAATAAAATTGAAAGTAAATATGTTATCTTGTTCATCTACTAATCTAATTGAATGCATGAAAAAACTTAAATAGCATGAAAATCGTATTAACTTTGTAACTGATTTTGAAAGACAACAATCAAGTATAACTGATTTTGCATTGCATGCGATCAACGACAACAAAGCAGCTCACCCATGATCAAACCTTTTGCATCATCACCAATCTAATCTCTTCTTCACCTTGTCACTGATCTGTAATCATGGCATTATTCACACAAATTACGTTTTCACTCTGTTAATTCATCTTCTCTAATCAACATCATCTCTTTCCCCAATGATTTACGATTCCAATTCCAAATCAAAATCGCCATTTTCAGAATCCGATTCCCTCCACTTTTTGCCTTCTTCTTCGTAATCACAGAGACCCTCGATACGTTTGATGGAATGTGTTCTGTTTTATGTGAGAGCTGATTGATCGGACCTTGAAAGTGGTGACATTGAGTTTCGTATTGTGGATTTTATTCGATTTGAGTGGTTTGATTGGATATTTGGATGTGAATCA
The DNA here is from genome assembly GCA_025506505.1 of Flaveria sonorensis. Classification (NCBI taxonomy): domain Eukaryota; kingdom Viridiplantae; phylum Streptophyta; class Magnoliopsida; order Asterales; family Asteraceae; genus Flaveria; species Flaveria sonorensis. The sequence goes on from CM046432.1 coordinate 69,360,031, forward strand.
GCTTAGGGTGAATTAGGGTTTACTTGATTCAATTGTGTTTGTGGTGATGATGGTGTTTATTGTGGATTACTTTTGAGGGGGATCTAGAGTGTTATTGCAAGTGCAGGGAGGGTGAATTTGATTGAGATGGAAGGTAGTATGAATAAGGAGGATGAAGGGAAAGGTGGGATGTGGGCTTTGCAGCAGAAGTTTGATCAGCCAATGGATGAAGAGGCTAGCAAGCTCAAGAACATGTACACAGAGAGGGTAACACTTTCTTCTTTCCATCTTTCGTTTTTGAAGATTATTATTTTGACATAGTTTATTCTATTAATCAGCATCATGATATGTTCTGAGTTTTTTCAGGCCAAATTGCAATTAAGTAACAACATATTGTTACTTTGTTCCTAATTTGGTAGCTAGAAATCAGTTTATTTCAAATTTGCATATTTTGGGTAAATTTGACTATGATAAAACCTTTAAAACATGTTGATGAGGTTGAAATTTGAATGCTTTGGTAAAGTTTTCCAGTCACCAAGTTAGAACTAAAATGAAAGTGATATTTACTGCAGTTCTCCCTTATTTTTGCTGAACATTAACTGAAAGTTTGCGCATTGGGTACTGAACTTACTGACCTTGAGATTGACATACTAATTAAGATCATTTGGTCTATAAAATATGCTTGATGTAGCAATGGTATGATGGTTCATCTTGCTGGACTTAAGAAAGCTGAGCTGTTTTCCATTTATCGTATTTAGTTTGTGAGGTTTTCATCTGAAACAAGTTCCTGAAGTTTTATTATTCTTGGTTAGAAACTTACAGTTTTACTACTACTTTCGTTCGATAAAATCTGCAACATTTTGGGAGGCCCATATTTTATTGCTACAATGTGTCATCATTACAAACTATTCATAGCATTAGTTCTATTGTATGTAATCATTTTCTAAGGACTTTTGAGACATTCAACATTTAAGAAAACATACATGCCAGGTCAAACTTTGCAATCGAATGGTATTAGGGGATAAATAATAACTTCCATATTGTCATACGGTTTCCACTTCAAGTCAAACAGCAAGGCTATGGTTTTGATGGTGTGGTTAATATAGTAAGGGAGTTCCTAAGCTCTTTTTAATATTATCTGTTGATACAGAACTGCTCTTGGATGTTGCTTGTGCGACTTGCATTTCAAAGTCTTGGTGTTGTGTATGGAGATTTGGGAACTTCTCCTTTATATGTCTTTTACAATACTTTTCCTAAAGGAATCAATGACACTGAGGATGTTGTTGGTGCACTTTCCTTAATCATATACTCTCTTACACTTGTACCTCTCATCAAATATGTTTTCATTGTTTGTCGCGCAAATGACAATGGTCAAGGTACACCTATTTCTCCATTTCTGTTAATTGTTTAAAACCTTCAAGGGGTAGCGTGGTGATGCATAAATCCCTTGAAGGCTACTTGCATAGCGTAAACTACAGATTACGTGGTTCCAATGGTTATCAGGTGTTTTTCCTAACAGGTTCTAATAGTTACAAAAGAAAAAGATGAAATAACAATTAACATCCAATCTGCAAGTTAAAATCTAGTTTTCCAGTAGACAACTCAACGAATGAAATTTTGATTCATTAGATTTCTCCAGGTGGAACTTTTGCTCTTTACTCGCTATTGTGTCGCCATGCAAAAATTAAAACAATTCCGAATCAACATCGAACTGATGAGAAATTGACAACTTATAGTCGCACCCCAATTCATGAGAACTCTTTTGCTGCAAAGACCAAGAGATGGTTGGAAGCACATGCATTAAAGAAAAATGCACTTCTTGTACTTGTCCTTCTTGGTACTTGCATGGTGATCGGAGATGGAATTCTAACTCCAGCTATATCAGGTTAACTCACCTATTTATTCTTTCGTGTTTAATAATAGATCTTTATAATTCAATTTTTATTTATATATTTGCCATCAGTATCTGTCTTTTGTTTCCTAAGCAAAAAATCTTAAATCAACAAATATGTTTCTAACAGTTCTATCAGCTTCTGGTGGCATCAAAGTAAACCACCCGTGGATGAAAAATGGTATGAAACTAAACTTCCTTATACTTTGTTCAATATAACTTGCACATGATATGCTTATGAAGTTTTTTTGGTTGCAGAGTTTATTGTGGTTGTTGCTGTTTTCATACTAGTAGGATTGTTTTGCCTACAACATCATGGTCCTGATAAAGTGGGATGGCTTTTTGCTCCAGTTGTGTTGCTTTGGTTTCTATTAATTGGAGGAGTTGGAGTTTTCAACATTTTAAAACATGACCCGACAGTGTTACGTGCTTTTTGCCCGTTACATATATTTTGGTATTTTAGAAGGAGAGGAAAACATGGCTGGACTTCCCTTGGAGGGATCATGTTGAGCATCACAGGTGTTTTAAAACTTAATATTAATTAATACTTTTATAATCGTAATATAAAAAATTAAATCCAACCAGCACATGTCTATACGCTGATTGATTGTTTATTCAAGCAAGTAAGGTGTGATTTAGATGGTTAACTTATCTGATAGATTGCTGACAATGCACAGGGACGGAGGCACTATTTGCTGATCTGGCACATTTTCCACTTTCAGCGATACAGATTGCATTTACAACTGTTGTATTCCCTTGCCTTCTTCTAGCTTATTGTGGACAAGCAGCGTACCTCATGAAAAACAAGGAACAAGTGTATGATGCATTTTACCACTCTATCCCAGGTTTGTTAAAATAATTTTAAATATTGTGAAACTATTAAGCCTCTGTCTTGTTATTTTTACTTGATCCAAACAGTTTGATCTAAAGCGTCTTAATGGTATCTCAGCTACAAGGAGTTGCATTATGGTCAGTGTTCTTGAAATACTGAAGTAAATATATATTCTTATAAATGTTGCAGAGGGTGTGTACTGGCCAATGTTTATTGTTGCAACATTAGCTGCCATTGTCGCGAGTCAGGCTTCTATATCTGCCACATTCTCAATAATTAATCAGGCGTGTGCACTAGGGTGTTTCCCTCGGGTCAAAGTTGTTCATACATCCAGGAAGTTTCTTGGGCAGATATATGTTCCAGATATTAATTGGGTCCTTATGGTTCTTTGCATTCTTGTAACTACTGGATTCCAAAATCAAAGCCAAATCGGTAATGCTTATGGTAAGTTTTTTTTTAATAATAAGTCTTTCTTTATCCTGTTTATAGTATATATCAGGATTTCATATCAATACTGTGTTGACAGGCACTGCAGTTGTGATAGTCATGTTGGTGACAACTTTCCTCATGATATTAATCATGATACTTGTTTGGAATTGTAACTGGTTTCTCGTCTTCATCATGACATTCTTATCATTAGTGGTGGAATGCACTTATTTTTCAGCAGTTGTCATCAAGGTCGATCAAGGTGCATGGGTCCCACTCGCGATAGCAGCCGTGTTTCTTCTCATCATGTATGTATGGCATTATGGCACAGTAAAAGGTACGAGTTTGAGATGCAAAGTAGGATATCAATGGCCTGGATTCTGAACCTTGGCCCGAGTTTGGGTCTGGTCCGTGTTCCTGGGATCGGGCTCGTGTACACTGAGCTAGCCAGTGGGGTCCCACGTATATTTTCTCATTTCATAACCAATTTACCCGCAATCCATTCTGTAGTCATTTTCGTGTGTGTGAAATCCCTTCCAGTTTACACAGTCCCTGAAGAGGAAAGATTCTTGGTGAGACGAATCGGGCCTAAGAATTATCATATGTTTAGATGTGTTGCAAGGTACGGGTATAAAGACCGCAAAAGGGACGACGAATTTGAAAAGAAAATACTTGATAGCGTCTTCTTGTTTGCAAAGCTCGAGTCTTTAATGGATGGAAGCTCAGATTCAGACGAATACAGTTTATATGATCAAGAAACCATTCATTCTGATAACAACACATTCTCATCTGTTGTTGACATCACAGTTCTGTCAACTGAATCGGTTAGTGATCCAGGGACACCTTCTACTCATATGGAGTTTGATGAAATCGAATTTCTTACGAAGTGTCGCGATGCCGGGGTGGTACATATATTGGGAAATACAGTTATAAAAGCAAGGAGGGATACAGGAGTTTGTAACAAGATTTGTATTGATTACTTGTATGCATTCTTGCGGAAGATATGCAGACAGCATAGTGTCATCTTTAATGTTCCTCATGAGAGCCTTCTGAATGTTGGGCAGGTAGTCTTTGTGTAAGTTCTTTCTTTTAATTTGTATTTATTTTTTTATTTTAATATAAGAAAATAAATGTATTAGAAATGTGTTCCTGCTGCACAGCACTGATGGATAAATGAGTCAATAAGTTGACAAGTAATTGTGTTTCAAGAACATGTTGCAAGTTTGCAACGCTGTTATAAAATGAATTTATGGACATAATAATCTCCCTTTTTATAAAGAGTTTAAATTATATATTTAATTACATTTTAAAATTTTTATATATCGTAGATAAACTTAAATAATTATAGTAAATGCTTGAGAGTTCGATCAATTCTCATTATAACAAGTTTAAATTTGATAAAAACTGAATGATTTATTTATTAAAAGTACCGATCGATGACATTTGAGAAGTTTTAAATCTATAATCTCAATTTTTATAACTTAGTGATTCAAGCAAGACACAAGATGTATGGCCAGATAATATGAATACCGCATATATCATTCGTAATCCTTCCCTTAACGTATAGCCAAATAGTATCACTAACTGAGGAATGTGGCAGTAATCATGTCGAATTAGGGTTTGGGTTTGTAGGTTGTCTGCTTGAAATTGTATCATCTAAATAAGAACTGATTACTATTATTATGATCCAAGCTATATCATTCGTAGTCCTTGCCTTAATCAGCGTACTAGAACAGACACATCTTCATGTTGCTACCATAGGTCATAGTACGAGAGGCTACATATGTATAATATTACACACACACATACACATATCATATAGTAACTACATACACAACCTTTGTCAATCTAAAGATGCGATTGCTCTATGCTTTATCCATACAAATGCATTCGGTTTTATCTCCTCCGTTACTATAACTTTAGAGATAGGTTGGTTGAACACCTTATCATTTCCAGCTTTCCACATGAACAAACAGGTTTGTCTGAATATGTAATAGTTAACTATATGCTGGTTAGCTTGAACAAGTTTACTTGATCAATTTTGAGTTATCGGCATAGACATTGAGTAAAGTTATTATTGTTAGTTTTATATACGTTACCCTGTGTCAAGTTATGATCTTATTCACTCGGGCTCAAGTTTTACTCTAAGATTCGAAGCTAGTGATTAGACAAATCATATCCTGACCTCATAAGCAGACCATCTGGTAGCTGGTCTCCAAACAATTCTTCACAGCTGATTGTCAGGAGCTAATAGCACTTTGGTTCAAGTAAAATTAAGAAACGAAAAATAGTCTTTAAGAAAGATTACACAAAAACAGGTCTTCAACACCGACTACGCTGATAGGGGTCTTCACTTATAGAGATTTTCCATGGTGGTTTTCAGTCGTTGAACATCCGCCCCAACTATTTCCAACACCTTTTTTCCATCTACAAAGAAGTGGAGTGTTGGCTGCACGTACAAACACCAGTGATTATTAACCTAAATTATGATTTACTTTTATAGTATATTTACTTCAATTCTGATTATTGTATAAATAATTGTACGGACTCGACCTATTTTTAATACTCTATCAAAAGTACGGAATACCAACTGAGATTTTTACCATATTACAATCATAATAACATATTTAATTCCATAAATTGCCCTTTTTCGGTTTTTTATGTGCATAATATTTAAGTGTAGTTTACCACAGCAGAAATCTCTAACTTATCCAATGCACCCCTCAGCCCTTCCTGCAATTGAACAGAAATAAACATGTAAGGATAAATAGGCCGGAAGCGTCAAAGTTCAAAGACCAAGAAAGAAAAAGTAGTTACAAAAACTGATTGGGTGCTGTTCGCAGCCAAATACTTTCTTTTACCTCTTTTTAAACTACATATAATTGATACATTAAATGTGATCTCAAGAACTATAACAAGAATAATTATCTGACTTGTTTGATTTTTTGAGTAAAGCAACATAGGAGGCTGCAAACAGATGGGTGTGTTGTGGGTGTCTTATAAAGCATTTGATCCGCTTTTTTTTCTTCCTTTTAACCCTTTTGAACTCTTAGCAATAAGGTACAAGCCAAATGAATCCATTGTCACATAAATGGGTTTAAATGCACCCTCAAGTTAAGTGCAACATAAACATAATTTCATAAGTATACTATATTGCTAATGGGTCAAATGCAACATAAATATATTTTCACATATTTAAACCCAACATTATAATCTCTGATTCTTAAGCCACAGCATAATAGTAATACTTACAAGCACAAAAGGCACTTACTTGATCGATGTCAATCTTATAGGTGGTGACATTAGTGTATTTCTCACTCAACTCCCCAATAAGTGGAGATATAACCCTACCTGTGCAAGAAAAATAGATGCACATTAGATATGGTGAAAAAGCAAAAAACATGTTGCAAAGTAATTTCAAGCATTCAAGACGTATGATATCCAATCCTACATTTGAAAAGTAGATAAATAGGGAAGTAAAAAAATGCTCACATGGCCCACACCAAGCGGCAGTAAAGTAGAAAACTGCTGGTAAGGATTCATCTGGGTGACATTGTGGAAATACAAGAACATATGCATGAGTTAGGTAACACATAAGAAAATACTATTGGTTAAAAAATTTAAAATGGATGCAAAATAAATTACCTTGAACCTTGCGAAGTAAACTATCAAATTGATCTGCTGATTCAACCGCCACCACTCTAGATTGCCCTGTTATAATCGTTCTTTTAGTAAATATTCAAAAGCTTGTGTTATAAAATTTAAAAACTGGCAATCACCCTGTGAAAAGATTATGTAAATCAGCCTGAGTGTCAACATAAATAACATGTTAACTTATCCTGTGATGTTATTAGCCATATATATAGACATGTTTGCATACAAAATAGCAGGTAACATTTTTTGCCCATTTATTAGATTATGGCAAGCAGTAAATCAAATTGATATTTTGAGAATAGTCTTTGTTTCTAAATCTTTATAAAATGCCATCTCCATTAGGTTGATAGCATCACTTGTAACCTTACATTAAAGCATAACATAAATGAGATTGGTAAAGAACCTTGCACTGTTCGATAAATTGTTTTATCAGAATAGTAAGCACAATATCATACAAATCTCGAATGTGCATTAAGTAGTATCATTCAATAATGAACTTCAAAAGATCAAAAGATAATTATTCAAAATGAACCTCAAAAGAATAAAAAGGCGATCATTTAATAGAGAACTTCACAATGATCGATAGTTGTCACACAATTAAACGATAGCATGTGATACCAGAAATTAACTACATGTGTCGTAAAGCATACAGATGGCAAGTTGTCATAAAGAGAGAACCATTTTCATGTAAATAAGTAAATTTAAAGGACCTTCTAATGCTTTCTGGGTTAACAAATAAGATGCAAAGTCATTAACAACAGCCTTTTCTTTTATTTTTAACTACAGAAGTAGAAAGGAGATGAAACATGAGGACCATGTCTTAAGATAAGAACTTATAAGAGTTCGAGTTGACAGAGAACATGGTTAATGAACATTTTATGTTAAATATCTCTTGCACATTTATGGTATGAGTTCCACTATTCCAGTCTTAATCTATCATTCATTCATTCTAATGAAACCTGCATTGCTTTACGTTTGAATATGCAACTGTATTAAAGAAGTTAGTAATTAATAATAGATGATGTTCTTTCAAAGCATAATATCAGCTCATATTCTTGTGCTAATAAAAATGTTTCATAAAGAACAAAAGAAACAGTGTATGACCAAGTGGGGTGTTTGGATGTGATTTTAACCCTATTTGCAGGACCTTATTTAGAGTGTTAGGCAAAAGCTGATTACCAATCAGATTTTTCCTAATTATTTAAGGCCAAAATAATCACACATTCAAGGATCTAAAGGGGATGTTTAGATGTGTGTTTTAAAAGTAATTAGCATATAAGCAGAACTCAATAATCTGCTAAAAGAAAGGGGTTATTTGAAGTTAAAATGAACAATAATCACTCGTTCGAATGTTTGACAAAGTCCTATCGTAAAATGAACATAAACTAACATCTGTGTAAAGCATATACGTGCTGTCAGTATATGAAATGTAAGCTCCAAATGGTTAAATAGACAAATTCATGTCACCCTTTCATATCCACTGATTATCCATTATAAAATATTCGCAACCTAAACCCTAATACAGCAGAGAAGAAGAAAGCATATACCATATTAATCAAGAAACCCTAATTCCACTTACACACACCCATATTACAACCACCATCAGCTAATCTCAAACAAAAGCAACAAGATATGATATAGTACCTGATGAGGACGATGAACTGTGATTCCGATTGAACGGATGCTGTCCAGATTGAAACTTAGAGACGGGTATTGACGACGAGGGTTTCGTCACCGAAGAGAACGACAACGAGTACGAACACGGGATTGTTGCAGGATTGGAGGAAGAAGCTGATGCAATTTCACCAACAGATGAGTAGAGAGATCCACAGTAAACTCCATTGCGAAGCATACGACGAACAGCGAAGATTCCCCTCATTTTGGATGCTGAAATCAAAGCAATTTGATATTTTGATGTTGAAACAGATTAACAGAGACGTTTGGGGCTTATACCCTGATAATGTTGAATGATATATATTCGATTTTAGGTCCTTAGACTTTATGTAAAGGACTGTAGATACCTTGTGGAGTTTAGATAGTTAGAACGATTAGATTAAGGGTGTAAATGATTCGAGGCTTGAACGGTTTGGCTTTAGTTAAGTTTGAGTATGAATATTGTTTGAAAACTTATGAGGTACGCTTTGCAACATGGTTTTTGTGTTGGTCAAAATGGTTGGAATGGTAAAATAGAGTTTTTGTTTGAAAGAGAAATAGTCGACTTATCGTTGTTGTTGCATCCATCGCCATTGTCGCAACCATTGTCCTCGGCCATTGTTCTCATTGACCAACCCTACCGCTAGCCACCCTCATTAACATTGCTTTGATCTTCACCAGCATCGTTGCCACCACCGTCATCGTTGCCACCACCATGCGTCGCCGCCTCTTTCACTACCGCCTCTATAAAATAATAATATTGAATATTTGGACAAATTTGTGATATGATCGTGTAAGATTCAATGAAACGATCGTGTTACACTTAGGGTTGCTATTAAGGGTGTGCATGAAACCAAAATAACTGAACTGTAACCAAAACAACGGATTTAACCGAACAAAAAAAACCGAAACCAAAGATAAACCGACGGTTTGGGTTAAAGTTTTTTCGAAAACCAAGTTTTCGGTTTAGGTTTCGGTTTTGTCGGAAACAAAAACTAAAAAAACCAAACCAAACCGTATTACGATCAAACCCAATCAACCCCGTAACTGGACCAAACCAATACCATAAACTGATCCAAACCGACTAAAGTGTCCACATATGATAGTATATTAATAATGTTATATTTTATTTTATATATATATATATATATATATATATATATATATATATATTATGGATTGTAATTTATTCGAATGCAAATTATTTATAATGATATAAAGATTATTTTTATAGATTAACAAAATCTCAATTTTAGAAACCCGAAAAAAAACTAAAACCGAAATGAAAAGTGAAACCGAAGTGAAAACCGGAAAAACTAAAACCAAAACCGAAACCAAAGTGAAAACCAAAACAAAAAATCAAAACCAAACGATTTTAAAAACCTAAAAACTAAAACATCTACTTTGGTTTCAGTTTTAGACCAAAACCAAATCAAACCAACCATGTAGAACCCTAAGCATTGTGAATAAGAGATCAACAAAAGTTATGTTCTTTGAGCCAAAAGCAATTTGATGGGTTGTAGGTTAATGGTTTCTACAGGCCATGGGATTCTTATTGTTTTAAGGAAAAAAAAACACACTAAGGCAAAAGTCGAAGACCGAGAGCGAAAATGCAACAAATGGTTTGAGTTTTGGTGATTCTTTTGGAGATCATAATCCAAATTATATTATAATTATAATATGTATTAGAGTTAAATGCATTTTACATCCCTAATGTTTCATATAAATTATCATTTGAATCCAAAAGTTTAAATTTTGCCATTTGCATCCAAAAGTTTCACAAAAATTGCCATTTGAATCCACTTAACTACTCCTAATTAACGCCGTTAATTTTTTCCGCCAAGTTTCTTAAATTAGAGGTATACTATTCAAAACAATTACAAAATAAAAAATCAGCTCTACATGAAAAGTTTTAGGCGTTCAGTATCCTTTGGTAATCACCATTACGATTTTAATTTACCAGGAATGATATGTCAGCATTTCTTTCATTTCATCAATGAAGACATCTCTGAACATCATATTATATAAAATAAAATATAACTATATACTAACTAAAAATGATTTATTTTATAAAACATACAAAACAATATATATATATATATATAAATAAACAAACAATTCATATAATATAAATTATTTGAATCATAACCATAAAAGACAGATTATCAGAAAAGTATAAGAACAATTAATAATATGACATTAACTGCTCGTGAATAATAATCATAAAACATCAATAATCGTAACCATAATTAAGCTTTAAACCAAAGAAATCTATGTTAAATAAAACAAGCAAAAGTAGCATGATTACTAAACCAAAATACATTAACAAGATAAACAATAAAAGACTATTATAGAGTCAAATCATAACTACAATTATCAAAAGAGGCTAAACATATAAAAACCCTCACGTGAGTTGGTTCTTTATTTTGTAATTTTTTTGATTAAAATAACTCTAATGTTGGATAACGGAAAAAGTTAACCGTGATAGTTAGATGTAGCCAAATGGATTCAGATAGCAATTTTAATTAAACCTTTGGATCCAAATGACAACATTTTAAACTTTTAGATTCAAATACCAATTTTCATGAAACATTAGGGAGGTAAAACGCATTTAACTCTATATATTAAAAATTAACTTCACTGCTACAGTGAAGTTTGCTTTTTAATATATTGGTCACATATTTTTACAAAATGTATTAAAAATCCAAAATTAAATTAGGATTAACAACAAAGTTTTATATTTTTTATAAGGACCTAGCCTTAATGGATTACAATATCAAGTAAAAAGCAAAAACTCAAATCATACGAGAAATACAAGGATGCGAGAACTCGAGATGAATGATAAAGATCTCATCACGCGAAAACTTAGAGTTGCCGCGCGAGAACATCAAGTTCTCGCGCGAGAACATCTGCATAGTATATATAGATGTTTTTCTTTTGTATTTCATTATGTGTGTTTATTTTGTAAAAGTGCTCCTAGGGTGAGAGAGCAGAGAGTTGTGTGATAGGCTGCCCGAGGGGAGCTCACCTCGGTGGATCGAGCTTAAAGATGTATAATCCTTTGGTATTGTAATCATTTGATTAATAATATTCGATTGAGTTTGTTTAATGTTCGTTCATATCACACAAACACACATCCGTCTTAATTTGATTATCAAGTGCAACAATATGTGGAATCGATCGTGATGAGGACTTTACATTTTTGCTTTTCGACCACCGGTATTCGATATTATCAGAAACGTATGCTTTTGTGGTTTTCGATGAGCAGACCCGACAACGAAGAAAGTCACGGTAGCGTAAGACAAGGGAAAACAACCAAACTCCCCTGCGCGTAGCGCGGGTGGAAACACTAGTTTGCTTCAATTTCACAAGTCTATTGATGTTTTCGTTTGTTTTAGGTTTGAATGATTTAGCCATCATGTTTAGTCAAAATATTTTAGTTTGAACGGATTGATTTTTTTAATTATTTGTTTATTTGAATGGTTTGTTTACATGATTTTTTATGTTAACTATTGATAATAAATTTAATCAACTTATTAGTTTTCCTATAAAAGTTCTTTAATTACTAAAACCGTAATGAAGTTCTAATTGTTGATACAATGAATTGATCATGTTTTGTATTTGTCTATGAACTCAAAAATATTATAAAGTCATTCTATGTAATTAAAAATTTCAAACGACGTAAGTGTTTAATCAACGAATCACGCTTAGTCAAACATTAGATGGAGATTATGGCCAAACGACATGATGTCTAGTATTGACACATGCCATTTAATAGATGATCATTGCATCATAATTGTTAATAATCGTAAGTCTAATCAAATCAAGAAATTGTGTTAGTGTTAAAATTAGTTTTTATATTTGAATTTACTTTGCAATTTAACTATCAATTTTATTAGTAATTTTTCATAATTAAAAAAAATCAAACTTTAAGTTTATATATTCTTGTAGCCTACTTTTAATTTGCTTTCTTAAATTATAAGTGTAGTTTCACAACCGCATTTAAATATTTTAGTAAGCATGTAGTTAGAACGTTTTGATATAACAAGTTAATCCATATCATTAAAGACACGAATTCTACTTTCAGTCATACAAGTAGGTTCAATTTCTTATTTATTTGATAGATTCTATATCCAACGTTCTGCATGGAATCCCCGTGCACACACATGCATAAAGTTCAAACAATTCAAAAATTATTTTCTAAAATATTTAAAGTATGTATTTAGTCATATCATTTCCATTTAGTGCTAAAAACTTCTTAATAATTATAAAATTAGAATACATAATTGTTGGAAGAGACCATCCTTTTCATCTTTAGTTTTCTCTCATTCACATCAAAGACTCAGCGTTACATGAAATTATCCTCATCTATTCCCTTCCCTTCTCAAGACCTATGGCGTCTACCCTTTTCATCTCTAACTATTTTAAACATTAATATAATATAAATTTAAAATAAATAAAAGCTTTTTAAAATATAAGATAATATTTCATTAATTTAAAAATTACAAGGCTTATTGTGGGCGTGCGGTGTAGGCATTTTTAATATGTTCGACAGAGATTTGCTCAAAGATGATCATGGGTTTTTTTGGCAACGCAACTTCATAATAATTTCACCGTTTGCTTCTTCATTGAGGATATAGAATGAAATTAGCAACTGAAGCAAGAAAATAAAAATTACTCACATTCGCAGTAGATGAATCATTAGAATCTGATTATGGTAACAAAATAGATGATGAAAAATGAGGGAGAGACACTGATAAATAATGTAGTTGAAATATGAGTGTGAGTGATTTAATGTGAAAGATCAACTACGGACTTGATTTTTTCAGGCTTAATAAAATTTGAAAAAATATATACTTTCTAAAAGTTTAGCCAACAACAAAGAATATAGCCATATATGCTTAACAATAAGAAGAAATAGGGAAGTTATCGGTGAATACCATCCCAAGTGGTTAAAGTGGGGTAACTCAAGACTTCATTAGCATAAAAAGAGGTCTCGGATTTAAGTCTCATATGTAACCAGAAAAAAAAATTCAGGTTAGACCAGAGGTTTTTTTACATAATATGAATATTCTCCTGATGGTGGTCTCGGATCTATACTCAAGTAATGAATATAATCGGATGGGTCAGTGACCCGGCAATGATTCCTTAGCCGTTCCAAAAAAAAAAAGAAAAAAAAAGAATACTGGCCAATATTTAAATAGAGTTTTAATGGTACCAACAGATGTATTGTTCACGTCGGTACTACTTGAGCACCACCCCACCCCAAACCTACTCCATCACCGTGATGATCATAAAATTATTCAAAATTATATTAATTGAAGTAATTTATATATATTAAACTTTAATTTTTAAATTAAGCAATTTTCGGTGCTCAAAATGGGTAAAGCTTAAATTAAAAGTCATTTTGATGGTTGTTATGAACATCCAAAGAACAAACATTCTTCTTCCTTTTTTATATTTATATATGGGAAACATCATCATTATTGGAGGGTTAAATAAAGAAAACAAAAGTAATTAAATATAATTCAGCTTTAATTTAAAAATGCAAAACAAACAAACTTTGTTTGATATCAAATTTATTTCTCTAATCAAACGAAAGCTAGGAGTTAAAAGTTTGATAATTGTATAAGCAGAATGGGAAAAGTTCATATCAAGCTTGCCAAAAAAGCGTTAAAGCAATTAAAATTATGATTAATGGTCAAGAATTGATCATTAGTAAAACAAGTTGTTTGCTTGAAGGGACGTTATCAGTTATCTTACCATTAACTATTTATGATCTTACAATTTTTAATGGTTTTAAATTACAATAGTAAATTTGTCCTCATCAATTAAATTCGTGCCTAAACATGTTTAAGATGTTAAAGAGTTGTTTAAACCTATTTATATTACTTTTCTAAAAAAATATATATAAAATATGTGTCTTAGTAAACATTAACCCTAGTTAACACATTTGATATTTATTCATCATCTTCGGTAAACGACAGTCCACAAATCACGATTTTCAAAACTTCGGTCCACAAACCTATTAAGGCTTTTCTAAACCTGTATCCTAATATGTTATGTATTAGTTAAAATTTTTATGGATTTTGTTTGAAATATTATGTCAAGGATTATGCATTAACTAAGAGTTTTATGGACTTTTGATAACTTCTATTTCACTAAATTTGAATTATCATGCCAAGGATTATGTATTAATTAAGACATTTATGGACTTTTATTTCACTAAATATGTAATATTTATCGTATATGCAAATAGATCGTACCATGTAACCTTCTAAACAGTTTGTGTTAAGAGTTTGGAAAAAATGACACGATTAGTTATCGTGTCACATTCGTATTACGTATATTACGTAATCATGTATTATCATGTCATATCTTACATGTTATGTGAACTTTGATTTTAAGTGTCTTTTTTTTTGTCGTCATTGCTAAATTTTAGTCCAGTAGTGTAAATTTTTATAAAAATATCGAGTTCGCCCCCACTAAAAAAATTTAATTTCGCCCCCGCCCCCCGTACGGAAATGTTCAAGCTCCGCCACCGATTAACACCCTTAGAGTGTGTGCCTCTCTCTACACACATGTGTGTATATATGTGTATAATAAAATTAAAGGTGATTTTTGTTTGGCACACGTAGGAGGCGATCTAGAGGGCTCATCTCACTATTTCAATGATCAAGTTTGATATGGTGTTAAGACCATAAAGGGAGAACTTAAAAAAATTCACGCGAACCTACATCTTAACATCTATAATTGCATTATTACTATTTAAAAAATGATTATAACATAAATTTACACAAATTTTCATCTCTAATTCAAGTATGATACTGTTACATTTTTTAAAAATGTTTTTAAACATATTACATTAGGCACGAACAAAGGGCGCATTAGGGTTTCTTTAAGGGTGTGTTAAGTTTTGCTTCAGCCCAGCCTGTTAATAGTGCATTTTACCGCATACAACTCTCAAATTTCAATCACGATGGCGAATGAAACTATACCACTTTTAAGGTGTTACAATTGAAGAAATTAAGTAGTGAGTACTGAAGAAAGTTGATTGAGTTACCCTTAATAAACCCAAATAATAATGAAACAGGATAGTCAGTATAGTCTATGCTTAAATCATATGTTAAGATTATAAAAGCAAAAGAAGTAGTTGTGGTATCATTAGCTCAACGGGAGATTGTTGTAAACTTGGTATTTACTTTGGAGTGGTCATGAGAACTTAGAGAAACCACTCAGTGATTAAAACTCTATACAGAGCCCTAAAATTTCATTACCTAATAAATAAGTTTACGAGCCTTCATTTTAATTTTCTTGCTTCTTTTTTTAATCTAATAAATAATTTATTTTCTTTTTTATCATAATTCTTAAATCCTTTTATTACTGACTATTTATTATTTTTTATTCAAATCATATCATACACAAGTTTCAAGCATTATCTATAAATAAAATTAAGAGTGAATTGTCGTTTTCCTTTCTGTTGTTTAGCTTCATTTGTCATTTTCATTCAAAATATTTTTTTTTGTATTTGACTCCCCAAGGTTTGAAAAAAGTTATCACTTTTATCCAAATATGTTAGCTCTATTATTTTAAAATGTTAAATATTCATTGTTAAAATGGTACTTGTGTAAATTTTCATATAAAAACGAAATCCTGATTTATGTTTACATGTTGCTGATAAATTTTTTTTAACGGAATTCATGCTTTTAGATGAAAATGACAACTTTTTAAAACTTAAGGAACCAAATGTAAGAAAAAACATTTTTGGATAAAAAAACATTTAGGAGATAGGAAACTAAAGAGAGGCAATTTAGTGTCGTTAAATGGATAACTTAATTAATGATTTGATTATAAAAGAAAATATTAATAAAAGTGTATTAAGGGGAATGAAACTGTCGGTGTCCCTAATTATTGTTCAAACACACACCATCAGACAAGTGTAGTTGATGACAAACAATAAATTAACCAACCTCATGATTAAATTAGTTTTGAAATCATTAAATGTTGTAAAATGTAACATATTAACTAGGATGGTGCAATGATAAATAGTTAATTCCCTCCTCTAAGATGTATCAGCTTAAATCGATTTTAATTCTACCGGTTTTTGTTATAATGTCTTGAAGGTTGTTTGTTCAACATAAGTTATGATTTACTTGATTTTATAATTAGTTAGCAGATTATTAACAAGTCTAATAAGTTATTTGGTATATAACAATTTCATGTTACAATTAGTTATAACTATATGATTTAGTAGGAGGTGGTGGTTGATATATTGGGTGGTTACTTGCATTCAAAACCTTGCTCTCCTCTCTTTTTTCTTCTATATCAAGTACCCTTGATGATAGAGAAAGGGGGGAGAATCGGCAATGCTTCCACGATCGTTCTTTGATGGAAAGGGCGAAACCTGACTCATTATAAGCCTTCAAAAACAAAACTTATTGATACGCTTATACTTCAACTTAATAACAAGATTGAGATCAAAGTGAAAGATAAAAAATTTAATAAACGTCAGCTTCTTGTCTTAAATAAATAATATATGATTAAGCATCTATACTCTAGATTGTTTTGAAAAATACACCTTTTAGTAAAGATGATGACTGATATATAGATATATCTAATATCTATGTATACATGTACATACAAAAAACAATTGTTAGGTAGTGTTTGGTTTATAAATATATAAACAAAAGAATTATTTTGTTTCTGACAGAAGTATTTGGTTATACACTTATGCTCGTGCTTAAAAAAATGGATATCAAATGAAACAAATTTGAACACACATTCAATCACTAAAAGAAATAAGTTTAGAGATCTATCTCTTTCCTATTAATTATACTCTAAACACCCCAAAATACCTTTAGAATTTATTTAAATATAATTTATTTCTCTATTTTTATAATTTCACAATTAGATATGAACAACTACAGTTTTTATTTTCAGTCATTCATTTGCATGATGTTATACATAAAGAATCGGAGAAGCTAAACGAATTGTTGTGCTTTATAATTTAAACAAGTGATCATCCACCCGCGTCATGTGTTGACGGCAAAACATGCATTATCAAAAGAAGTCTTATGTACAACAGTGCATAGTACTATATATATGGGCACTTCCGGTCATATTTGGACAAGTTGCATGTTTTCATTGAACCTAAACGCCGATAGCTAACTAGAGAAAATTACCAAAATAAACATTTGACCAAACTAAATTATCAATATAACCATTGAAAATTAAATTTATAAAAAACATACAACCAATAAAAACGAGCCATGTGTCCATTCCTCGCCACATACATAATCCCTCGCTGAAAATGTGACTGGGCGAGGGATTTACATAATCTCTTGCTGACGTGGCGAAATTTCAGTGGTTCCTCACTGACATGTCCCATTCCTTGCTGACCGGGCGAGAGATTTCCCTAAACTCTCGCCCATAATTACCAAAATGTTACTCCTCGCTTAGAATTTTTATTTTTTTTAAATACAAAATTTTAAAAAAAGTATTTACCAAAAATTAAAATATCGTTAGTTTTATTATTTTTTTCATTTATTATTTTTTAAACACTTAAATTTTTTATTTAATATGGTTTTTCCCTATATAATACAAGTTTTCCTCTTAACAAACTTATCAAATTTTAATCTTTTACTTTATTCATTTTACTAGTTTAGAAATACGTTTTTAACACGGGTTGAATTAAAATATTAAACTAATAGTTAATATTTAATATTTAAAAACTTTAAAATAATATTTTAGATAAGATACGATTCGGATTACGTATACTCAACTATTTTAAGTAATAACAATATTTTTTAAACTTTCATCTTTAAAAAACTTAAAAAATTGCATTTATTTAAACAAAAGTTTTTTAAAGTGTTTTTTTTTTAAGTTTTTTGTTTAAATAAATGCAATTTTTTAAGTTTTTTAAAGATGAAAGTTTAAAAAATATTGTTATTACTTAAAATAGTTGAGTATACATAATCCAAATCATATGTTATCTAAAAAATTATTTTAAAATTTTAAAATATTAAATATTAACTATTAATTTAATATTTTTATTCAACCCGTGTTAAAAACGTATTTCTAAACTAGTAAAATGAATAAAGTAAAAGGTTAAAATTTGATAAGTTTGTTAAGAGGAAAACTTGTATTATTTAGGGAAAAACCACATTAAATAACAAATTTAAGTGTTTAAAAAACAATAAATGAAAAAAAATAAAACTAATGATATTCTAATTTTTGGTAAATACTTTTTTTAAAATTTTGTATTTAAGAAAAATAAAAATTATGAGCGAGGAGTGGCATTTTGGTAATTATGGGCAAGGGTTTAGGTAAATCTCTCGCCCAGTTAGCGAGGAATGAATCATGTCAGTGAGGAACGACTGAAATTTCGCCACGTCAGCAAACGATTATGTAAATCCCTTGCTTAGTCACATTTTTAGCGAGGAATTATAGATGCGAGGAATGAACACGTGGTTCGCTTTTATTGTTTATTTTTTTATAAATTTATTTTTTAACGATTATATTGATAATTTAATTTGATCAAATGTTTATTGTGTTAATTTTCTCCAGCAAACTATAATAATTGGGCGTTGACTCTCATGTTTGAAGGTACATTTTATGAGAAGGAATAGTCAAGTGGGTATTTTGAGACAAAAGGGCTGTTAAATAAATATTTTAAGAATTCCCCTAATCTTTAAATCTAAAAGAATAACAGATGAGAGAATGTACGTGTTACTCTCTAGTGTTTTTTCACTTTCTTTCATTCTTTTTCTTGAATGATGATATTAATAATAGTGATACTAAATAAAAATGAAATTTAAAAAATATATTTTGTATGTCACATAACAATTATATTAAATAACAATCATATTATAGATGATGATTTTGTTTTTAAACTAATTGTAATTTTGTGATGATTTGTAAATCTGATTTATCTTATAATAAATTAGTTTTTAACTTAATATTAACTGTAAAAGAAATTAAACACAATATAAAGTCTCATTTTAGAAATAAGTTGGTTAATATTGTTTGCATTAAAACATGACAAAAAAAGAGTAATTTCATATATTATTATATTAATAAACCTTTTTGTAAAGTTGTAGCATCTTTTAATAATTTTATAAAGGTTTAGGTTTGTACTGTATTTTAAATTATATCAGACTTTGTATGTTTGTCCTACATACATATAATTTATGTAGAAAAATCTAATTAGATATGATTGGTGTTTTTAAAGTCTAAACATTGAGATAGTGTTAAGCATGGGATTAATATAATATATATATATATCATGTTATTTAATATACTAAAATAGAGTGGAAATTAATTAAGACATCCCACAATAATTAGTTTGGTTCTCATGTCCCCCGGTTGCTTTATCGTTAATACTCTCCAATTTGTATTTAAAAAAAGATATATAATTTTTAATGGTATTGTTTGGCATGTCTTGTCCTCTTCTTTCTATTTGATAATATTTTTTCTGGTATCAAAATGATGATTATTTATTTAATAATAAACTAGATTTATACCTGCCGCGCGTTGCAGCGGCGTATAACACGACTTGATAAAATATAAACTACATTCGACCTGACTTGTTTTTTATTTAAATTTATGTCGAAATGTAGAATAATTCAAATTTACACCATCGAATGAAAAATTACATTATTTGACCCGACTATAAACAAAATTATGCGATAAAATATAGACTAAGATCACCCCGACTCCTATCCAAATTAAATTTATGTCAAAACGTAAAGTAACTCAAATTTATACCTTAAAATGAAACGTATTATAATTTACCCGACTTATTTTCAAACAAAATTTACGTCGATACACATACCTTTAATAACCTTTAATAAATAAAGGAATGATTAAATATATACACAGAAAATAGACGAAAGGTATGTGTATCGACGGATAAATGAAACGTATTATAATTTACCCTACTTATTTTCAAACAAAATTTACGTCGATACACATACCTTTAATAACCTTTAATAAATAAAGGAATGATTAAATATATACACAGATAATAGACGAAAGGCAAAAGATATAAAAGAGAGGTTTAGTTTGCAAATTTGAGACCAAAACTAAGTACAATTTTAATGAATCCAAGTCTGGAACCCAAGACGTTACCGGTAAAATCAAAAAGCTTAACCACTTGATCTACCTTCATTTTGTGTTGTAAATAGAATTAAATGTATAAAAATAAACTAAATTACTTTAATAAAAAACTATTTAATCTACTGTTGTATATGTACGAGCGGTTGTAACCGCGCGATGCGACGAAAACTCGTGTTAACACTCGTAAATGAAAACTATATTGTAACTTAGATAAAAATAAGTATGTCACAACGATAACTCAGTCTTGGATAAAGTTTTACCGAAACATAGCGATCACGATACAACTAAAATTAAATTCTTTTGAAAAGTTGAATGTAAAAGTTATAAATATTATATCTCATCAGTTTCAAATAAAGTTTATATCAAAACATAGATAACATAAGTATGTCATAACATACCTGAAAATATTTTATTTTAAAAGTTATAAGAGGAAAATAAAGTTACCAATAATTAATTATAAATACCAAAACTAAAACTAAAAAAAAAAATCTCCTCATTTTTACATCCGAGTCCAATTGTAAAAAAAATTAAAATACTATTCTTTTTATTCATACATGAAGCTTAATTTTTTGTAACCATTTAATATAATATGTTTGTTATTTATCTATCTAATTGTAAAAAGTATTGTGAAAAATCTAAAAATAAAAACCATTTAATATTGGCAACAAACAATAATCAATTAAAGTAAATAAATTAATTGCAAAAAGTAATTAAGAGAAATTTGTTGGGGCAAACACCAATACCATGATTTGAACTGTGGTAAATGCATTAATAGGAACAGAAGAAACCACCATACCACCACCAACATTTGTTTTCAATCTCAGTTATATTGTATACATTAGTGAAAATTGTAGAAAAGAAAAAAAAATATGTTGTAGACACCGACATATGTTTTTACTAATATATTTAATAGCTTAATTTTGTAAAACTAGACTAATAGCCAAAAAAATATTAGAACCCATATAAGGAGAGAAAGATTTTGTATCTCTGTAGAGACTTTATTTCTATCTTCATCTCTATTATTTAGAGATTTTTTGTATTTTACATCTTCATTGACATCTCCATCTTCTTCTCTATCTCCAAACTTTAGAGTTATATGAATAGTGCTTCTCTAAACATAGAGATTTACTATTCATCAGTCTTTATATTTTTTGTGAGTGTATAAGAGAGAGAAATAATAATTAAATAAGTGTTTGTGAGTGAGATAGAGATAAAAATAGAGAATGGAATATGAGATGTTAAACAAAGTTAAGAGATAATTGTAAGAAAATGTGAAATTTAGTTAAAATATAAAGATGGAGAAGGAGATTCTGCTGTGAATGCTCTTATAGTTCTGTAATACGATAAAATACATTAGGGTACGTATATATAGGGGAGGAAAACTTTGGGAGCAAGCTGATTTATATAGTCGTTGATGACCACAATAATAATAAACAATCATATATATATATATATATATATATATATATATATATATATATATATATATATATATATACACACACACACACACACACACACGTATGTATGTATATGTATTATAACGCTCCCCTTTGCTTATCAGCTAAATACGCTTGAAGATGTTAACTCATTAAAAACATTGCTAAAAAAATCCCAGTCTGAGAAAACCATAAGGGAAAAAGAGAAAAAAGAGCACAACGCGTATATTCTTCCCCTAATGATTATTCGTTAAGCTTTAAGTTGATGCATACTGATCTCATGAACCAGTATATTAAATGTTAAAAGTCTAAAGTGATTTAGTAGATAAGTTTGTCAAATCGTTTATTAGAACATATTTATTGTATGGTAATATAACCATGTTTGCGAATAATGTGTGAAGAAAAACTTCAGCAAAATATGTTTGAATCTGTAATCTTTGATGTCTTATTTCTTAAATTGAACAATACATGTTCCGTTATGTTCATGTAAAATTCTTGGTCTCTCGTCTTTGAAGAAATACCTCAAGATCCTCGAATATGTTTTATTACAATCCATAATCAAACACACACTCAACTAGCTTTATAATTTGCTAATATTTATGCATGTTAGATGAAATGGTTGTGATTGTCTGCTCTAAGGCACACCTTAAACTTGCAGCATGTCCATTTGTGAATAAATATATAGTTTGAGATTGATTGTGTGGACGTTAGACTTATATCTTGCATCTGTAAAACTAACTAAACTTGTTTTCATGAGCTGGTCAAATATAAACTTACACTTTTCTATCTTGAATATTTTATCATATTTTATTGTCTTTCTTTTGGGCACGATATAAATTATATTTCAAATCTTGTATGACTAGCAAGAAACATTAAGACATCAATTACAATGAATTATGATACTTTTAAACCAATAATTTTTTTAGTATAAGTGACCATTGGAATATGTTTAACGTATTTAAAATGATAAACTTTGTCAATATTAAATGTTTCAACATCTTTTATAGCAATTTGATTAATGAATAAAAGTACAAATGCTCTTTTTGCATATCAACCCATAAGTTTGTAATACCATCTTTAATTTTAATTTTTTCTGGTAATTATTTGAACTATTTTCAGTCTCTTTAGATATACAGTGATATCCTCAACATCATAATATAATTTATGTAAACGTCATAATAGTTTTCTTCCATAAAAACATATGGACTTTATAGGAAATTAATACATCTTATACTGAGATGTAATTGAGTTGATTTTAACATACTTAGCTCGACTATTATAGTCCACACTCATCAACTCTATTAAATAATTTTGTTGAGGTTTTGATAGCTTCTAACATTTACAATTACTCACAAACATTTTTATATTTTGTCTAATTATTTGCGTGCATACAGTCACAAAGGATTATGACATATAAACTTTCTTATTTAACGCATCGATTCTATATCTTATGTAAAGATTTTATTAACAAGTGTATTATTTATAAAATCCACACTGTATCGTTTTACAGTTTATTAAGATATCATAATCACCACATACAATTTCTTTTATGTATATTTATTGGTGCACTAGAAATACGTCTTTAAGATGTGTCATATTACCTTTTTAGCACTCACTTCTTTAGAAACCTCATATGGAGTTTCGCTTATAACATATACTGTAAACATAATGTATTTGAATCCAAATTTGTTTATAACAATTGGTGTGTTCCTAATAAATTACTATGTATGACTTTGAATATTAAATATTTTATGGAGTTTCAAGTAAATTCCAATGTCAAGTGAATCACAACTTTTAAAGACTGCATATTAATTTTCTTTTATAGTAACAAATTAATACGATGTTGGAATGTCATTGCATCCATCGGAAAAGAATATGTCTTCTCGTGATCAATTAGAGGTATTTGCGAAAATTCTTGTGCAACCATTTATCTTTATGTCACTTAATTTAATTTTTCGATTAATGTTTTCATATAAGAGACCTTTTTATATTCAACATATTAGAAAATTCATCTCTGACTATTATGTGTCTGTTTATCTTGAACAATCATTAATAAGTTGATTATTCATATGCATGTTTTAGTTCTCTATCGACCCTCATCATTCTTATCATTCAAGCACGAAAATATCATTGATGTCAATTTGTTTCTATTTCATACATATCTAGATATGATATAATTTATTAATATTTCTTTATTTTCATCATTTCAAGTATTTTTCATGCCTCGGTATTGTTTCCTGGTCCCTTTTTATTGGCTTCCGTTTTTTTGTAAGACGATAATATAAGAAACATTAGACAAATAATTGTTTGTTGGTGATAGAAAAACAATTACATCATGTAAATTTAAGTACATACTTCCACATAAAGACCATGAGCGTCAGATATTGCATTGTTGAAAATATCAACATCATTGGTGATGGCATAGTACGTATCTTGAGTGGTCTCAAAGTAGAATTCGTCTGTTTTCCAGCCTCTATCACTCTTTTCTCATAGTTGTGAGTCATCATATATTTTACTCCATAGTTGATAATACCTTTCATGCGGTTAAACAAAACAAAAAACACTGTATTAATTGATAGAAAGTTTCATAACATAACTACTAAGACATATGATAGACATATGATATTATTTCAATGACTTTAACGATTGGATATTCATATCAATCTCTCATACATAACCTCTTTTCTCTTTATGTGTTTGAATGAATCAATTTTAGTATACTACACGGTTGCATCCTCCTAAATACTAATGTTTGATAAAGTAAATAAAAAGTTGTCGCAGAGTATTTCCTGTGAATTACCCTTAGAAACTTGATACACATCATACACTCAAATACAACCCCAATATATCTCATATTACTTCTATCAAATATATATACAAGTATAAAGTTGATACATAAAAATGATAAATACATAAGAACCTTGTGACAGTACTTAAACACTTAAAAAATGGATACATAAACTCAAGTCGCATGTCTTACGACTACATGAATTTACCATTACATGAGTGCAAAAGGTAGAATTCACCTCATGATTTTTTATAAAAAAGATAAAAACAACATTATTTACATAATAAAAAATAGAGTAAACTTCGCTTTTGCTCTCTGTAGTTTGGTTCAAATAATGCTTTTCATCCAAAGGTTTAAAAATCTTGATTTTGCTCCTTGTGGTTTTTAATTTATTTCAATTAACTCCAACCCACTAACTTCTTTAAATATTTCTGTTAAAAGTAAGGATATTTATGTCTTTTTACAATATAAGGGCTAATTGTATAATTTATTCAAACTAATTAAAGGGACTGGTTGTGTAGATTTGTAAAGTAATAAAAGCCTATTTGTCAACTTCCACAACCACATCCACCACCCCATAACACCTCCCACATCACCGCCGGTGTCCACCACCACTGCCGCCCCAGACCACCTCCGACACCACCATCATCATCTTCGTCTCTCACCATCATCATCATCTAGTTGCACCACTACCATTGCAACCCAAATCAATTTAGGACTTTCTGTTGACTACTAGCTAGGCGGCTCGATGCTGGAGATTGTAGAGATCTGAGGCAAAGGTTTTCAAAGGATGACGGTGGTCGGTCCATTGTGTTCATTTGGTTGCGGTGGTGGTGTCATGGTTGTGGTTGCTACAGTGGTGTGGGATGGGCGACTGGTTAAGGCTTCTGACTCACCCTAACTCTCTTAAGGTTGTGATAGGGCTTCGATCTATGGCTATGTGGTGGCGGTGTGGTGGAAGGTGAAGATGGTGGTGGTGGTCGGTGGTTATGATTTTATAGGTGGTTGAGGTGGGTGTTTAACTCGGTGAAGGTGAAGATGATGATGTGTAGGTGATCGACACAGGTAGCGGCGTAGGTGCTGGTGGGTGGTTAGAATTGGTTTGATGGAATCGATTGGTGGTGGCTAACCGTGGTGGCAGTGGCTGTGATGGTCGTGGCGGTGGCTGTGATGGTGGTGGCGGCGTCTTGCTATGAGGCGGTGGCTAGGGGTGGGGTAGGGTTGTGAAGCAGTCAAATTGGGTACCATTATTGAACCCTAAATCGACCTCCATAACCATCGTTACCACCATTGAACCCTAAATTGACGACAGATCTAAACAAACAACAACTCCCCTTTTCATCTACCTCTATCTATTTTTTATGTAGTGTGTCTGGTGATTTTACCTGGGATTTCGATTGAGGGTTAGTGGTGAGAGATGATAATGGTGAGCGATGAGGATGATGGAGATGACAATGGTGGTGTCGGAGATGCTCTAGGTGGTAGTGACGATGAACGTTGGCGATGGGGAAGGGGTGATGTCGTGGTGCTTAAGGCGGCAATTTGGTGGTTCAAGGGGGAGACGGTAGAGGCGGTGGCGGCTGTATGGTAGTGGTGACTATGTTGTGGTTGTGTGGCGTTGAGGCGGTGGTAATTGTGTTATGGTGGTGGCTGCGTGGCGATGTACCGATGTTGGTTGTGTGGCGTTGGTGGTTGGGTGGTGGTGATGGTTGATGGCTGATCTAGGGTTTGTTGGTAGGAGAGAGAAGTGAGTGAGAAAAGAAATCGATTGTGAAATATTTGTGTTAATAAGAAAGTTTAAAATTTTACATTATCAACCCTTACTATCAAAAAGACTAAAATACCGTTGTACTTAACGAGACATTTTTAACGATGTTAGTAGGTTGTTAGTAATAGAAACGGATTGCAAACGACAAGAAGTATAATCAAAATTTTGAAACGTTTAGATGAAAAATGTTATTTGAACCAAATCATAGGAAACAAAAATAAAGTTTACTTTAAAAATATATATATACTATCGTTTTTCCTTTCATACATTTCTTTTTCATTATAAAGATCGATATGACAGCAAAATACATAATTCCTTCATCCATACACGTACACACAACATACCAAACAAAAAACGTGAAGCTTTATGTTTTTAAAAGAAAAGTGGGTAGCATACTTTAATTAACATAGTTTCATACAACAAAATAATAATAAAACCGTAACCTCTTTAACACTTCCATTCTCATTATATAACTCCATCAATACCTTCATCATCTTCATCTTCATCTTCATCTTCTTCCTTCCACCTAAAAAATGGCGGCAATCTCCATGATCGATCAGTCAAGCTCCCAAATGAACAAACTCACCTCTGAAATCTTCTCCATCCTCGAAAACAACTTCTTATTCGGTTACGAAAACTCTTCATCTCCTCCGTTGAAAGACTCCGGCGGATCCACCACCGGAAAAGTCAGAATCCTCTCCATCGATGGCGGTGGCGCCACCGACGGAATCTTAGCAGCTAAATCAATCCTCCATCTCGAAACCACCCTTCGCCGGAAATCCAACAACCCAAATGCCCACATAGCAGATTTCTTCGACGTCGTCGCCGGATCCGGCGTCGGTGGCGTCATCGCCGCCTTACTGTTCTCCAAGGGTAAAAACGATCGCCCGTTGTTCACCGCCGGAGAAACGCTTAAGTTCGTGACGGAGAACGGAAAAAGACTCTGTCGGTCTTCTAAACACGGGATTCTCCGGCGAGTTTTCCGGTCTCCGGCGAAGGTGTTTGATCGGACGTTTGGGGATTTGACTTTGAAAGACACACTAACGACGGTGTTGATCCCGTGTTACGATCTCTCCACCGGAGCTCCGTTTGTGTTCTCTCGTGCTGATGCGGTGGAGATGGACGGTGGTGATTTTAAGCTCAGTGACGTTTGCGCCGCCACCACGGCGGCTGACAGTCCGGTGAAGACGGTGTCGGTTGACCGGCGGACGACGGTGGCAGCTGCCGGCGGTGAGGTGGCGATGAACAACCCCACGGCGGCGGCGATCACCCACGTGCTTTACAATAAACAAGAGTTTCCGTTTTGTAACGGCGTTGATGACTTGCTTGTGATGTCGTTGGGTAACGGAGAACCGTCGTCTGCAGTGGTTGGTCACCGGAGTCCGTCGCGAACGGCGTTGGTTAAGATTGTCGGTGAAGCGGTTTCCGATACGGTAATCGTTTTTGCATTAAATATTTTGTGTGATACGCGAGTCATAAATGATTTATTATAGTACAACTTGTTAATGCATGTAAGAGGTAGATTTGTGATTTTGAAGTCGCTGAACGCTTTGTGAACTTGTACTATGCAATAATTAAGAAAGTACAAAAAAATAAATAATCGGGGGGACATGAAAGGTTAATGGCCCAGATGTATATAGTATCAACCCTATTTTGGTAGGTGTTATTAAAGTTGTTAAAGCAATAACAATATAATGGGCCACAAGATATTTATATTCTTACTTTAATTATAGAAGATAAAAGAAATGAAAGTTATAATGTTTGGTAAATCTAAAATAGAAAGAATTTGTTTTAAGAATTTAAAGAGAAATTGTTGAAGATGGATGATCTATCTTATTTTCTTGTATTAACTTTAAAATGATATTTGTAGGTTGATCAAGCGGTTTCCATGGCATTTGGACAATCTAGGATAAGTGGTTATGTGCGTATCCAGGGGCACAAAGGTTTATTTGGGGTTAAAGACAACACAAACATGTTGGTACAAGCCGATGAGATGTTGAAACAACATAATGTGGAATCCGTATTGTTTCAAAGGAAGAAGTGTAACAACACGAATTTGGAGAAGTTGGAGTTTTTTGCAGGTGAAATTTTGAAGGAAAGCGAGAGGCGGAAAACAGATATGTTACCAATGGTTTTATTAAACCGAACAACTACTTCCTCTTCTGCACGAACATCCTCGGCCACAACAATGTCCACGAGTTCTTCAAGTTAACTAAAATGCGTTTGTTATGTTATATTATGATGGTGTCACTGCCAGCCGCCGACACTAGTAATGAAACTGGCGTTCGTGCTGAATTATAGAGTTTGTTTTCGAGCGTTGTTAATTATTTTTGTTGTTGTGTTTCCATGTATAATTGTTTAATAGAGGTGTTCTAGGAGGAGGCTTATTTTTGCCCCTTAGTAGTGTAATACTAGGGTGAAGATTGTAAATTTGTTGTGGATTGGAAAGAAATGATGTGACTATGAGTTTCATGAATATGATATAAGAAGAGTAAGAATGTGCTTATGAATTTTTATTTACATAAAAGTTGGTTATCATTTTAAAATGGAAAACGAGACTAACAAAAGATGTTATCTAGATAAGACTTTTCAACCAGATCGTTGGTCGTAACTCACTTATAATAGCTCGATAATAGCTCACTCGACTCATATAAGAAACGAAAAGTTTGATATGAATTTCTTTTACATAAAAGTTGGTTATCATTTTAAAATGGAAAACGAGACTAACAAAAGATACTATCTGGATAAGATTTTTCAACTAGATCGTTGGTCAAAACCCGGTCATAATAGCTCGATAACAGCTCACTCGACTCGTATAAAAAACGAAAAGTTTGACTCTCACGAAATGGACTGTCTGAGTAATACTAGACTATAAATATACGAAGGCTATCTAACAAGATCTGTTTTCGCAACTTTACTTTAAATCGGCTCATACAAGAAAATGGCTTTCATTCTGAAATGGACCAATAGACTAACAATAGATTATACCCCAAGACTGAGGTCGTCCACCAAATGGACCAAAAACCGATTAGTTACAATTATTTCGATTTCAGTTATGTCGAATCAATGTCTACATATTATCCAATGTTCAATATTCCTTTACATAACTATATCTTGCATTTACAATCGGGTCAACGAACTTCAAACCTTGGTTGTTTACCCACCTTAGCCAAACAGGGTAATATATAAATTTTTGAAGAAGGGAGACATTTCTATTTGTATTTGTTTGCTTTATGAATCTTGGCTTCAACCATCGATGTGGGACAAGCTAAAAAAAAAAAAAAAACCCTTGGTTTAGCTTTAAAGGATTGTATAATGTGTTTTAACACTTTAATCGCTTAAAATCTTAAATTAATATAATATTACTTTTTTGTTTTTCTTACATATATAATAATATAGTATAGATTAGTGTTAGTAAAAGAATTTCTAGAAAAAATTGCATAAATAGTCCATATGGTTTGACCAGATTGCACATTGGTCCTTAGACTTTAAAATATGTAAAGTTAGTTTAAATTTTTTTGTATTCATTTCAAGTTTGGTCCTTAAATTTCAAAAATTACAAAGTTAGTCCAAATTTTTAGGTGGACGTTGCACTTTTAGTCCCTAAAGTTAAGTTTAAAAGTTAGTTCAAACTTTATAAAATGTATAAAAACATAATAAATTTAATGCCAGGGACCAAATATACAATAAGTATACAAAAGTTTGAACTAACTTTGTAATATTTAAAGTTTGGATACTAAACATACAATCTGATTAAACCACAAGGACCATTTATACAATTTTCTCAAAATTCTAACTTACCCTTGGACATAGTAAATTTGTACATAAATATTGTTATAATTTATAACTTTGTCACAATCATAATTTTGCCATATGGCATTATGGCATGTATAGTTACTAGACATGGGCAAAAAAACCTGTTCGGAAACCAGTTTGCCCAAAAAAACCGGAAGCGGTTTCAAAGAAAAACCGGTTTGGGCCAAACCGGTCCCGAACCGACCTGAACCGCAGGTTTGTATGCCGGTTTGGTAACCCCACCCTCAAAACCGGTTTATAAACCGGTTTAAAAAGTTAAAAACTAGTTAAACCGGCTTGTTAAAAAACCGGTTTCAAACCGATCCGAATCGGTTTGACAGGTTCGAGTTTTCGGTGAGTCAAACCGGTTTGTAACCCGAACCAGTTTGAAAAAAAACGGTTTAACCCCTAAAAAAAACAGTTTCGGTTTTAAACCCGAACCGGTTTGAGTAAAAAAACCGGTTTGTACACCTCTGTTACCATCTTGTTAAAGAGAGCCCACGTTCATTTAACTAGTTGTTAGCCCACTTTCACATCAATTTACAGATAGTTCCCTGTTCCCTTAAGGCAGTTCACTCATTTCATTTCAAAGAAGCCCAAACCCAAAGAAACAAAGAATATTATTATACTTAATATAAATGTCAGAGAAAGTAATATATTTATCTTCCGGTTTTGTTTGGTTTTATAAGTTTGACTTTTGATATAAACCGTATATCAAAACGTTCATCACGGCTTCAAATATTTGAAACCAACAAGTAGTAAACATAAAACCAAATTGATAACATGTTTGGATAGTGTTACAGTTTTAAACCAAACTAGTGATTCCATGTAAGTAATAATCTCATTCTGAATTCTTTGTACGTCGTTACTCCAATAGAAACAATCTTTAATCATGTCAGGATATACAATTATAATTGAGATGCGTCTGTTTTTAATGAAACATTCTTGTGGTAAAATTAATTGTGCACCCCTAACTAAAAATTGTAAATTTTAAAAATTAACCTGAAATATAATTATAATCGCTCTGCCTCTGTTTATAATGAAACATTCCGAATTTGTGATAATAAAGATTCCGCGTCTAAAACGTCAATACACTTGGTACAGAAGTAGTGTGTGCTTTGAGTAAAAAGGTGTGTTTATCTAGAAGACTATTAGGCATGCTTGGTTAACAAGTTTATGTAGTTACAATGGTATGAATGAGTAAGCTCTTCGTGTTGGCGTTGACGTTGACTCGTCAGCTTCTTTCCTACCTCCTTCGTTTAGGGTATATAATACCAACATCTCATATCTAATTGAAAACACATCACAATATATACCACCTCCCTCTTCATCATCGCCGGCGACAATGAACGTTAACCACAACAATCTCCCCACCGGAGCCACCGCCGATGCAGCACACACGTTCGGAGCTCCGACCGACCAACAATCCACCGTCAATCCGACGAATACCAACACCTACGATCAAGATCTTGACGGTGCTCAAACCATGTCGTTCTCCGGTCGATTCCGCAGCCAAGGAAGCTCGTATTGGTACGGCGGCGGCGTGCAACCACCGTCGATTGGATCTGTGAGACCGATCGTGCTTTCTAATCCTTCCGGCGGTGGTTATCAGTATCCGTCCGGTCAACCGCCGTCGCTAAACGACGTCGGGAAAAGGGAAAGGTCTCAAACGGGCCCGTCGTACGCCGGAGGTCCGATTGCTGATTCGGATGTGGTTGGTGGGATGAGTTTGACTGCACCGAATTTTAAGATGTATAACCCCAATGCGTTCCAGAAGGATGATGGTGGTAATTGATTTTGGGGTTTAGTTTGTGAATGTATTTGTTGGATGATTTGATGTCGTTTGAAAGAATGTTTGTGTGGATATATATGTATGCATCTTCAATCCATGTCAGATAAATCAACATCTTTAATGGTGTTTTTTTATCAACATCTTTAAAGATTGTTTGTTCATTTGTTTTTTTGTATTTTTTTTTTGAACAGCAATAAGACTTTTATTGAAAAAAACTAACAAGGAGCTAGATTACATGAAAGAGAATATGAGGAAATTTAATCTTGCAACACAAATTTACACCAAGATTTCCAACTCCAATCTAGATTTTTCCTTCTATTTTTGATTCATAAGAAGGAAGTGGCTTTGATTTCGTCAACTAATTCCTTTGGCTCTATAAGCTTGTTGTCAAAGCATCTTTTGTTCCTTTCCTTCCATATTGAATAGGTTGCAACATAGAAAACAGCCTTGAGGATTTTTTTTGTGATTTGTTGAGAATGACCATACCTCCATTTCTTTTAGCAGACCACCAAAAGTTGATGCTTTGCATATAGGAATTTTGCACCAACATCATAAAGCTTCCCAAACCTTTCCTGCAAAAGTGCATTGCATAGTAACATGGATTACCGATTCCGATACCCATCCACATGAACAGCATGTCGTTTGAATCACCATTCCACGTTTTGATAGTAAATATTTAACTGGCAAACGATTTTCCACCACTTTCCAAAACGTAACATTAACTTTTTTGGGAACTATATTTAACCATTCGAAGGAGTTTTGATTGTTCGGAAGAAGAAGAGGTTCAAGTAGCTTTCTTAACGATCTTGATGAGAAAGTTTGGTACTCTTCTGGTTGTCATTTCCATTCATCATCCGAGACACCGAGAGTAGTATGCTGGAGGATCGTCTCCATATCTGCGAGCTCCTTTATTTCCATTCCCAACCGAAAAAGCAACTCCATTTCCTTGTTGCTTAATTCGATCTGCCACCACACAAATTTTATTTTTTCTCAAGCTTGTATAAAATGGGGAAAACTTCTTTTAAACAACCCAAGTCAGACCATCAATCTAGCCAAAATAAAAGTTTTGATCCATTACCAATCTTGCAAGTCGGCATATCCTGGAATTCAAGCCCTAACCTCTTGTATCCATCAATTACAGAAACAATGTGTTTTCCATGGACTAGATAGAGATCTTCTCACCGGGAACATTTGTGGTTCTCTACAACCTCCATGTATTGCTTTGATAGCTTTAACCTATAATAAGTTATTTCTGACTTATACCTCCATAGCCACTTTGTTAACAAGGAGAGATTTATTGCACGAAGACTTTCGATGCCCTTGTGCCTTAGGTGCCATGAGTCTATCCCAAGCAATCCAACTAATCTTTTTTTCCCGATCCTTGAGCCCCATAATAAGTTCCTATGAATCCTCTCCATAGCATCGATAACCGCTTTTGGGGCTTTGAATAATGAGAGAAAATATACGGGGATGCTACCTAGAACTGATTTTTATGAGTGTCATTCGACCACCTATAGAGAGAGAGTCGGCTTTCCATGTTGATAGTCTATTTTGGAGCTTATCTAATACCGGTTTCCATTGCTCAATTCTGTTTAGATTTTCCCCTACTGGAAGCCCAAGGTATGTAAATGGTTGTGCGAACTGTTTTATTAGATCCGACGAACAAATTGCTTTTACGCATATTAATTTTCAACCGGATGCTAGATTAAAGCATCTGAGGATGCGTTTCAGGTTGTCGATGTTAGCCCTCGACCATTCTCCAATGAAATAACATCACCGGCAAAGAAAAAGTGAGATAAAGTAAACGAATCGTATGGAAGTCGCAAGCCCTGAAAGCTTTTAGAAATACATTCAATGCCTCCCTTACTATGTTGAATAGAAAGGGAGAGAGAGGATCTCCTTGCCTAACCCCACGATGCATGTTAAACTCCTTGGTTGGGGATCCGTTGACTAAAATGGATACCCGAGCAGAAGCTAAGCATTCCTTTATCTAACCTGAAGCCCACAATAAAGAGTATGTTATCAAGGAACTTCCACCTTTAGCAACCCGACCCGGGTACAATCGGGTCAGGTCGGGTCGGGTTCTTAAAAAAATCTATAAAACGAAACCCTGTTCCAACCCTCCGGTTTTTTTCTGGTCCAAACCGGATACACCCTCTACCAGGTCCGTACCCAGGTTTTATGCCCATCTCTACTTTGGGGTGAGGGCAATAATGATGGATTATTTCCTTTATGAAGTGGGCCTATAGTTCATTTGTTGTTATTCTAATTTGTGAATGTTTATAATCAATTTCGATAGGGTCATGTTAAACGCACAATCTTGGTATTTGCTAGACGTAGACTAAATGTACGATGTTGAATTTTCAGCATACTCCTGTTTATAACAGCAAATCGGAACTATCAGATAAAAGAGAAATTAATGTGAAGGCTTACCAATTGAAAAATGTTCTAGATATTTAGTTAGTAGTCAAAGCTATTATGAGAGCACAAAATTACAAAATGTTAATTTCCTGTAATATATTTTAAAGGTTCTTTTTATAAAATAACTCTTTAATTTCCAGATTTTAACGATCCAAGTATCCTACTGTCGTTTATAATAACCAGAACTAAGATTTATTCTCTTTACCAAACTAAAACTATTTACTTGTTTACCAACTTAATGAATTTATATTTTTGTGATGCATGCTTTTATAGTGTCGGATGTTTAACAATAACATTTTACGTGTCAAAAGTATGAGAATCTTACATGTGACACTTGTATTACAGGATTGGTGAAAACCCTACTATACAAATGATACCGTCAACGAAAGGTATGGAAGGATCTAGAGGGAAGATAATAACAACACAAAAAATTCAAAATTTTTTGAACTAATTATTGTATTGTAACAATGATACCGTCAACCCTTTAGAAAATAGATGCCATATAATAATTAACTAATTATTGTATTGTATTAAACCATCGCGCTTTACAGCAAGCAACAAAACCTTACATAAACAAATGCGTTATAGCTAGTGTATTTACAATACTTGAAAGTCGACATACAAAAACAAAAGTGGCATATGAAAAAAGAAAATAGAATTAGGAAAAAAATAAAAGTAAAATTGAAAAAAACAAAATTAAAACCAAAGAGATTAAAAATAAAATATAGAAAACAAAAGAGAAAAAAGCAGCGCAAGCCAGAGGGAAAAGAGAGAATTTAAATATTGCAGATGGAGTTCGGTGGGATTCAAATCGTGGTCATTTTGTTGGCAAGAAAGCATAATACCATTGAACCAACAATAGATTTATTTCCTAATACTCAGAAAAATATCATATAACCATAGTCGTGACGTGTGGCGGCTTATGATTGGCCACCCATCTTGTCTTTTAAGTGAAAGTATAATGAACAAAAGATAAAAAAAAGTTTAAGTTAAACAAATAAAAAGCATAACATATACACCTAATATAATAAGTTTTTTTTTGGTTTTTTAATATGAACTCTTAATTTTTTTACTAATCATGTATTTGTTTTTGGTTTTTTAATATGAACTCTTATATTTTTTACTAATCATGTATTATTTAATTTAATATGTTTTTCATCAAACGTGTGTCAATCTAGTTTAAACCACAAAACAAGTTAGAAAATAATAAAGTGGGACCGTTAGAAATTATCAATTAGAGTGGTTCAAACTAGACTAAATAAATAAATAAAAAGACACTTGCATTCTACAAATTTATGATGGCTACGGAGACGTTTCCCCCTATTAAGTATTAACAATCTACATGCACCCCTTTGGGGATGTATGCAAGAGAAAAGAGGTATGCAAAGAAAATTACTGATGCTACTTTCTTTTGGTGACACCTACATAGGAGAGACTGAGAAGAGAAGAAAACTTTCATCTTAATTTTTAATGAGCAAAAGTTAGATGTGCGGGGATGAAGGAGAGAAAATGAATGACATGAGAGCGAAAATGATGAGGTGGTATGTGAGGAGGGTGTCCCTTTGCA
Source organism: Flaveria sonorensis (assembly GCA_025506505.1). Lineage (NCBI taxonomy): Eukaryota > Viridiplantae > Streptophyta > Magnoliopsida > Asterales > Asteraceae > Flaveria > Flaveria sonorensis. Next base: position 69,396,153 of record CM046432.1, read on the forward strand.
TTAACCTAAGTCATTTTCATTTTTACCCCTCTAATTTTCATTTAAGTTGGCAAAAGTATTTTTTTCTAACTTGGATTTTATATTTCACGTTTTTTTTTGTTTAAAATTTGTACGTAAAGTTAAAAGTTACGCTAGTCAATTAAGAAAAATATAAATTACCGAATATACCTTCCTTAAATACAACAATAATTCTCGTATTTATGGGTGTTCAAATTCAGATTTCCGAAATTTTGGATAGTATATTTCAATATTCAAATTCAAATCCGAATTTTAAAAAATATGTATTATTTAATAATTTTATGAATATTTAATGGATTTTATTAAAAAACTTACGGATATCTGAACTTTTTATAAAATATCCGAAGTATCCAAATTTTATAATTTCATTAGTTTTTAGAAAAATATTTCAGATATCCAAATATCCGAAAATTATCAAAACACCATCCGATCCAAATTTTTAAATATTTCGGATTCAGTTTCGTATTCAGGTATTTTTATTCACCCCTATCCATAACGACACTATTGTCGTCAATTGATATATGCTTGAAGACTGTTTATTAGCCCTTGCAAGATGATGACATGCTAAGGGGTAGTTAGTAGGCCTGTTATTTTTATTTTCAAGCCCAACATAGAGGCCCTGTTATTTATGTATACATACGGGCCGTGGGGCATATGTTAATTCGTTTGACAAGTAGAGTCGGGTGACTTTGAAATTTGAATGATGTCAGATGTATGACAACATACACAGCTGTGCGTATAGTTTCACACGTTGCCATTTGCAAGTTGCAACGTACTAATAAACAATTATTGTACTTTTGTTAAGGTAAAATTTCCTATAGATTCGATCACATTTTCAGATCCAAATAATCAAATTTCAATAACTTTTTAATATCAGAATGAGCTACTTAAGATAATTAAAAGTAGAAAAATTTTGTGTTTAAAGCTCATTCTGGACAAAAATATTCATAGCTTGGCCAATAAGTTTTTTCACTTGTGAGTTTTTTTCTGGGAGGAGATCCCGGCTGAAAAACGAACATGTAGGCACGATTAAGATAACATTTATCTTTTGAAACAAAATTGTATATTTGTCGTTAAAAGAAAAGATAATTTGTTATCAGATGCATTTGTTTTTCTCCCCTTATTAAATATCAACTTAGGGTTATAAGTTTATGTTATGACATGAACCTACATCATATTTATAGATTTGGTATCAGTATAAACATGTTTTACTCAATCATGGTCAACCCAAGATTGCATATAACTAAAACAGTTGTGTTATCCTCAACTTGATGGATTCACGAATTGACGGGTATAACCTGTTTGTTTAAATTTATTCATTACAGTAAGATTAACTCTTCGTGTGAAACCAACAAAGCCAAAGGCCCACATGAGATAAATAAATCAAAAATCCAAATATGAAATATCCAATTGACAATATAAAAAAATGTTATTTAAGGTCAAGTCTTTCTTGCGTCTATATATACACCTCATTTCTGTCATCAACACCGTCACCGGAAAGTTCTATTTCACCCACCGGAAATGGATTCCGGCGACTACTCAGCTCCTCCGTCGTTCACATCCGGTGGTTGGAGAACCGTCAAACCTCCGACGTATCATCAACCCACGGCGGCAGTTGAGTACGAAACCCAACCTCCGTCCATTTCATCCACCGTCATCAACAACAACTCCGACCCTCAGCTCCCGACATACGATCAACGTACGGCCGCCGATGAATACCAGGTTCAGGTTCAACCTCCGTCGTACTCAGCCTTTAACCATGGCGGAGGGAACTCCACCAATCAACTTACAGGTGGGTATGGCGATCGTCAGCTCGATTACGGTGTTCAACCACCGAGTCTTGATGCTTTGGTGCACGACAACAATTCGGCAGTTGGGTTTAACGTTTATAACGGTTATAAGCAGCCGCCGTCGCTGTCGGGGATGGCTCCGATAATTCCGTCGAACCCAGGTGTTTCCGGTGCTACTCCGACGTTTGATCCGCAAGAGACCGTCGGATTTAGTATCGTCGGAAGTAAGTTCCCGCGTGAAAGTCTGATATAAGGATACGGTTAAGTTGAAGATGCATGTGTAATGGTTTGATTATCATCGGATTTCTCAAGTCAAGATTTGTATTGTTTGCGTTTGTAAACCTGCAATGAATAAATTATTGTTTTGTTGTCTTCGTTTCTTGAATTACCTCCACCTTTGTGTAGTTGCACTTTTGATTACTTCCTTGATTTGTGAGTGGTGTAAAGTCACCTATTTCACCATCGTTTGAATTAGAATTTTGATTCAACAATTGTTTCTTGTTGTATGTTTTGATCTATATATACGAACTTCATTTTGGTCACCATATCGATCCTTGTACAACAAAGTCAGTTCTACCAGATATCATCTTCATATGATGGCCAACATGGTTGGGTTTCATTAAACTTCACATCTCTGTTTACACATAAACGGCTGTCTATTGGATCATATAGACGGTGTGCTTTAGTTCTGGGCTTAGTTCCCAAATACACCATATTCTTGCTTCTATTATCTAGCTTTCACAGTTGAAATGTGGGAACTAATAATATGCACGGGGCGGAACTTGAAAAGCCTTGGGGTGAAAGTCACAAGATTCAAATCAGGGAGCAGATTTAATACGTACAATATTTTTTAACGAATTAAATATAAACTCGCTTCTGAGCGAAAAAAAACAGGGGTAGCGGACCCCTCGGCCCCAACAAACATCCGCCCATGCATATGCAGTATATCTAAACACTTTATGTGTCCTACTATTTTCTGCTTCATAAAGGTGTTAAATTCCTTAGAGCATTCAAAATGGAGTCTCTAAAAATATATGAGTGTGTTTTTTATATTATATGGAATGACTTTGAGTGGTTATGAGTGAAGTAGAGAGAAAATGTTATTGTTCATCGGTATATTTGAAGAATCACTGTTCAATCCCTATAAATTTTTTAATATTTTTGAAAGTAGTTGTGAGTGGATGAGAGGGAAAAAAGTAACGATAAGGGTATAAAAAGTATTATTTAATTGAAAAGAAGAAATAAAATATAATAATTTTTAGTATAATTATATGGATAAAATAAAAAATTCACTGTGAATGCTATTAAGGACTTAGTGGAAGCATGATTTAAATAGACTACATGTCAGACGTCTTTAGCCCATAAGTTTTTAGATACTTTCTTGGCCTTTAACATGCTTATAGTCACCAAACGACTTCATATCTCTACAACTCCATTTTACTGTGGAGCATAGGGTGATGTAAACTAACGAAGTATATAAATGTGTATAGGGGCGAACTTAATACGTATAAATTTTTATATACTTTGCTAGTTAATCCTACACTAATATGTGAGGCACGATTGGCCATCTAAAATTTTAATCCATGAAACAATTGAGCAGTAAAAAGATGACACATGGGATACCAACAATACTTCATCCTACACTAATATGTGTTGTGGTGACACATGGGATACCAACAATACTTCATCCTACACTAATATGTGTTGTGGTGACGAATTTTAAATAAATATGTACGAGAGGCGGATTTTATATGTATAAATTTTTACTTTTGAGCAAAACTATTGTGGAGATGGGGGAGGGGGAAGGGTAGAACTACCATCTCTCCCATGATCACATTAAGCCTAATCCCCAACCACAAGGCCAAACAATAATTTTCATTTATTAGTATGATTTAAGTTGTTGTCAAAACATATGCTAATACATAAAAATATGGGTAACTTTGTAAAATAATAACCAACTTTCAAAAATGTTTCAATTAGGTAACTTAAGTTTTAAAAGTATTTCAGTTAAGTTACTCAGTGCTCATGTTTTATACAAATTAAAAGTCTTAACATACTTTTAGCATGTTATACTTTTTGTTTCAATTAGAAAATATTTTTTTTTTCTGTTGATGCTAATATGAAACGGTGACGTAAATTTTAGATATTTTTTTATTTTTTTCATAATTAACATATATATTAAAAATTATGACCCCCACATCTTCTGCTCCTTTACTTTATTAACATAAGAAAATTCGATGATAACTCGATTTGATCGTTTAGTGGTCCAATTTGAGAAAAATATGTATTAGTGACTAAGTTAGAACACTTTTGAAACTTGGTTACTATTATGTGACGTTTACAGCCGCAATTTCAATAATAAATAAAATATTAAAATAAAATCTCAAATTATTTTATCAAATCAAGAAAAATATACTTTACCTAATCATAATAAATCGTCTCTAAGATTTGTGATTATTTAATATAAGTACGTTACATTTGAATGAGGTAAGGGACATGACAACATGCATACCAACCCACGCCACTTACTAATAAAATAATAAGTAATAAATTAACACAATTATTATTATAGCTTTATTAAGTATAAATTTTCCTATACTTTCGGATCGGATATTTACATTTCAGGCAAAGTCATCGAATTTTGATATTTATTTAAATATTTATATTTCTTTGCAATATTAGAAATCCAGAATTAAGGTAGTCGACAAAGTCAAAAGTCAATAATTGTATTTTACTACAAGTTGATTATTTAGTATTGTTTATATTACTGTTACTATTACTAATACTATTAATTCATTACGTCGGGTGAATCAGGCAAGGGTAGTTTAGGTATTTCATGTTCCACTCACTCAAATCCACTTAATGGTAAGCAGGCCAGTGCAGGTAACATAACAGGGAAAAGAGAAAGAGAGAAAGAGAGCAAGAGAGGGAGAGAGTGGCAGAAGAGGCGGTGGTCTTCCGACGGCGATGACGACGGCCATACCGGGTTGCTACTCTCATATGTTCATCTTTATTATGATTCAGATCAATGCAATGTTTCCATTTTTTCTTCATCGGTTTTGCTCTCCATCAGAAAACCTTGGTTCAAGATCAATTCCAGGGTTACAAATATAATGAAGAATCTAAAGTTGCTATGAGGTGTATGAGTGTAACAGTCAGTTGGTAAGTTCCATCATGCGTGTTTTCACACTTAGCCCTTTTGTAAATATAATGAAGAATCTAAAGTTGCTTTGAGGTGTATCAGTCATTTGGTAAGTTCCATGATGTGTGTTTAATGTAGCTTTTGTGATTTAGGGTTTCATACATTTGTAATTATTTCAATAGCTCATGTTTTGGGGCTGAAAGGTTTCTTCCTTCGCTAATTGAATCTGTTTGAAAAAACTCGAATTAAATATTTTGTTTAAGTTTATATTTTTTGTATGAAATTTAAGGTTTTGATTTTTGGGTAGCAGAGCTTGATAAGTTATCATCTACAAGATCTTCACTTTTATATTGTCCATGTGTTTTTTTATTCGCTATAGTTCTTTCTAAAAACTATCACAAGGTGCTTTTGTGCATCAACACTAAAGGCAAAAGAATGAAGCAAGAAAAGAGTTATTGGTTTGAGTATGTTAAAGGCTATGTTTTTTTGTGTAGTGATGTTTGAATTGTTATGTCTCCTTGATTTTCACTTATATGAACTTTAATATGTGGAATTTGGGTACCATGATGTTAAAAACAAAATTGAATTTGATGAGATGAAAGTTTCGGTTTAATGCTTTTAGAAATGACAAAAACTTGGATGAAATTACAAATGTTGTTGTCATTGCTTCATAGTGTTTTCTTTCTCTTTACATTCATTTGTTGATCTTTTCTTACCTGGTTAAGCTTTATGTCTAATAAATTAAGATTGCTTCTACAACTATGTCTTCTACTTAGATATGTATATATGCTAATCACTAACATACAAGGTATATCATACTTGCACAGGGGAAAAGGACCGTTGGGTGAATAGGATAACAAAAGTCAGTAGTGAATTCTCTGCCATTTGATTAAGGAATTAATTTATGTGGAGGTTTGTGCTTAACTTATATCTAATTTGATATTATCCTTTATTAAGGCATGTTCTTATAAAGTCACACTGCAGGCTTGATCTATGATATTAATGAAGTGTTGAGTCTTTATAAGATCAACATAAACATGACTTGGTAATTAAAACTTATGGAAGAAATTGGCGTTATCTTCATGTTATTGGAATTTATATAGTGAGCAAACCTTTTACAAAGCTTCAAACACATAACATACATAAAATATACATTTAATATGTTTATAACACGTGTTATATTTGTTTAGCAAGATGTGATTGACTGAGTATGTATTTTAAGTTTATTCTTCTCTGTCATTTTTTATTTTTATTTTTTTAAATGTTTTGTTCAATCAGGTGTTGTAGATTTAAGTTTCAAGTTGATAAGAAAAAAGGTCATTGCCTGTGTATATACAATTCATTCAACCGCTATAAATCATAGTGGTCAAAAGTAGAGAAGGTAGATAATCATAACACAAAAGTGGAAAAGGATGCATCTGTTTCAATAATAATATCTCAGCAAGTGGCTTCATTACACGTTCTTTTATTTTTATTTCCTTTGTTATGAATGAATGTGAAGGATGTAAACCCATCATAAGAACCCATGAGCAAGTGATACCATGGATCAAATGTAATGTTGTTTGTTTAAAATGAGTATTATATTTGTGTTGCAAGATGTGATAGCCTAAGTATTTATTTTAGGTACATGTTTCCATATTGCGTTTTCTTTTTATTTTTTGAAATTTTGTTCAATTTGATGTTGTAGATTTAAGTTTTAACTTTTAAGTCCAGAAGAAAGGGAAACATGTCATTGGCATGTATATGCATTTGGCCTCTACCAATCACTATGGTCAAAACCCAACAGTAGAGAAAGTTAGAAACCCTAACATGCAATATGAGAAAGATGCATCTGTTTTGATTATGATACCTCAGCAGGGGGCTTCTTTATAAATTTTGTTTTTTTATTTCATTTCATATGAATGAATGATAAGGGTGGAATAGATTCTGTCATGACGGTTAATAAGGATATAATTCTTGAGTTTTTGTTTTTTTTTGCTGATTCTCAATAATGATTCTCAAAATTTTATGTTAAAAAGTTGTATTTTCATCTTACTTATTTTGATTTAACAGCCGTTTCAACTTTCACTGTATTTAAAAGGTCTTCCAAGATTAGGACAATTTAGTGAGAAGTTCAGTTTGACCAATAGATTCAACTTTCAAAGCGTACTGCTAACTCAAGTGGCAAGATTCAACAAAACCATCAATCTGATGCAATGGAAGAATGTAAATGAGGAAGTTATACGGAGGAGTATTTTATGCGCCAAAGTATGGAGGACACCATCTGAAACAGGTTAAATATTTTCTTGATTTATAATAATTTGATGTTTTAGTGCATTTCTTCTATTTCTTGATGTCAGTTATAAACAACTATATATTAATTATGATTTTAAAACATGATCATACACTATAGTTAGCAAAAAGAGTTCAAAAGGGTTAGAACGGGTCAAGATGGGTTCGGGCGAGAATGAGTCATTTCTAAAAACTGGGTAGTTCAAAGGGTAGTTTATATAGTTTTAAGGTGAATCTTTAAAATGTTTATTGTGTTGTAAGTTGTTTCTTATCAGATTTTAGCATTTTAAAATCTATTCAATAGTCAAATATCTAGAAACAAGTTAATGTTTCTTATTTTTTTCCCCTACAAAACTGCAGATGAGACTAACGTAGCCCATGACTTGATTGTCGGGACCATAGGAAGGACGTTATCTCGGACAATAGGAAGGGCTTCATAGCTTTAAGTAAAATGGCAGAGGCTGAGATTCAATGTATTTTTCAGTTGTTTCTAATGGTTATTTCATTCTTATGAAAAGATGGTTTAAATTAACAGAGCTTACCTTTGAGGGGTTGAGGCTGAAGGAAACTGATATATTATTCATGTGTTTCAGCCGCAACGCGCGGGAAACATGATCACTTTATGCTAATATGGTTTTCATAGAATTGCGAAAAGACCCCGCGGCAACGCGCGGGAGTCCATTCTAGTTAATTATAAGGCATTGAATTGATAGTCATTTGTTGGCCTTTCACAAAAAAAAAAAAAAGAATTGATAGTCATTTAAATTGATTTTAGACTAATTTAATGTATTTAATCTGATTAGTTAAATCTTTATTCAATAGTTTCTATATAATCTATTTAGAAATTTTATTAGACTGTGTGAAACAAACTAAGCTAAATTTAAACTAAGCTGATTAAACTAAATTTATTATTTTGTATCATTCTTTCCACTTAGACTTGGGCATAAAAACCGGGTTCGGACCCGACCCGGTGGACCCGACCCGGAACCGGGTACGGGTACGACCCGGTATATGCATACCCGGGTTGGACCAAAAAAAAACCCGTAGGGTTGGAACCGGGTATGATTTTCTAGAATTTCTTAGGACCCGACCCGAACCCGACCCGACCGGAACCGGTTGGACCCGGTTTCGACCGTTATTTTTTTTTTTTTTTTAAAAAGTGGCCGTTTTTTAACGGCTATATAGCCGTTACCTTCGATTTGTGACCTTTTTTTGGTCACTTTTGCCCTATAAGTTAGTATAAATAGGTGTGGGTTGATATGGTTTAGTACCCAAGTCTCAAACGCAAAAAATACTCTCGTTTACTCTCGTTTTACACGTTCACACGTTCACTCTCGTTTTACACTTTCACTCTCTTCAATCTTGATATGGCTCACTCACAATCTTCCGTTGGTCAAGGTTCGTCCAACGCTCCAACCGTCGTTCGTGTTCTTGCACACAATCGTAACATGGATGTTTGGTGCAATTGGGATATGGTTGAGTTGAGTGACGGGTCTGTAAAGGCTCGTTGCAAGTTTTGTGGAGCTTTGCTTGCTAAAGATTCTAACACGACTTTAAACAAACACATTAGCAAGAAGTTTTGTAAGTCGTTGAAAAGTAATCCGGATTCGCAACAAACACAATTGGGTGGAGACGGTGGAATCTTTAATTACGATGTTAATACGGTTCGAGATCGAATGGCGAAGTTCGTGATTCAAGAAGCTTTGCCTTTTAGTCACTTCGACAATCCTCGGTTGACCAACTTAATTCGAGAGACGCTTCAACCTCGTTACACTCACGTAAGTCGTACTACACTTAGACGTTATTGTTTAAAATTATGGAAACAAGCAAAAAATGATTTAATTGTATTATTTGAAAATTTAAATACCGGTGTAAACTTAACTAGTGACGTTTGGTCGGCTCCACACGGTTTACCCGAATCGTACCTTTGCGTCACCGCTCATTGGGTGGATCCCAATTCATGGCAATTGATGAAACGTACGATTGCATTTGATCTTTTTCACATCCACACACCGGAGAATTTTGTTTTACTTTTTAGATAATGTAATAAGTACTTTTAAATTAGAAAATAAACTTTTTTCAATTGCATTTGATAACGCCTCTAACAACACAACCGCGGTTGAAAAATTAAAATTAAAATATCTTCCGATTGCAAACGGTGATTTTTTCCATACTCGTTGTGTTGCACATATTATTAATTTAGTAGTGCAAGACGGACTATCCGGGCAATATGTTAATAACTTTATTACATCTTTTCGATTTATGTTACATGACGTTTTTAAAAAAAGTAGAAGAAGATATCAAGATTATAAACAACTTTGTAAGGATACACACTCTAGATTTTTAAGTTCTAATTGGGATGTACCTACTCGGTGGAATTTGACTTGTCACATGTTTGAATGTGCTTTAAAACAAAAGGGCACTTTGAAAGCTTTTCATAATAGTCTTTCGGATAATGGTGAAGCCGACCCATTTCCGGATGCGGGTTGGGAGAATCTTCAACGTCTATCCGAGTTTCTTGAGGTTTTTAAAAACTCACCAACAAAATTATCGGGAGTTTATTATTCCACTAGTTATTCGGTGCTTCAAGAACTATATTTATGTCTTTGAATTTTAAAAATTTTCAAAATAAAAATAATATGTTTAATCAAATGATAGAACCAATGAAAGAAAAGTTTAAAAAATATTTAAGGACTTACCACCCGTTTTTACGTGTGCCGCCGCTTTAAATCCGTTTCTAAATGTTGCGGGGGTTGAATGTTTGATAGATGAGATAAATGACAATTTGGATATGCATGACGAAAACCCTGATTTTTCAAACGAGGCAAAAGAAAATTTTAATCATAGTTTGAAAACAATTTATAATTTTTATTTAAATAGATATGGGCCTAACGTAAACATAACCATGCCAAGCGGATCAACCTCAAGTGCTAGTACCTCGCTTAAAGACCCTGTTTTGACTATGTTGAATGTTGTTCGGGATGTGACGGCTAAACGTCAAAGGGGTAACACCCCAACAATTGAGCTCGGTAGATATAGTGGAACGGATTTTATTTCCACTATGACTACCGAAGATTATCGTGCATTCGATATTTTGGCTTGGTGGAAAGGAAAAGAATCTCAATTTCCGATTCTTTCTGCTATAGCCCGTGATTTACTAAGCGTCCAAGCTTCTACGGTAGCTTCGGAATCTGCTTTTTCTCTTAGTGGCAGGGTAATATCATTACGAAGAACAAGACTAACTCCGGAAGCAGTGGAGATGTGCATTTGTTTAAAGGATCACTTAGACGCAACGGATCGTATACAAGACCAAACAAGCCTCGAAGACGAGATTACACTCGAAGCTAAAGTACATGATGAAGAGGTAGAAGACGGAGTATCTTCTGGCATATCCGATGAAGAATTAGCATTTGATCAAGCATCTCGTAGTAGATAAAATTAGACGATATTGTTATTTTTAAGTTGTTTTAATATTATATGTCTTTCATGTTCTTTTTAAATTTCTTTGTCATTCAAATGTTTTATATAAAAAGTATTTAATATTTGTATATTATAAGTGTAACATTTTCTGCTCAAGATTTGTATATATTTATATATTAAGTTGTTTAAATTTTTGTCATTCAAGTGAACCCGGTTAGGAAAAGAAAAAATAAAAAGAAAAAAAAGGAAAGAAAATATAAGAAAAAAAAACATACGACCCGGTGTTCGACACACACAAGAAAAGAAAAAAAAAAAAAAAAAAAAAGGAAAAAACCCGGTTGAACCCGGGTTCATACCCGAACCGAACCCGACCCGACCCTACCCGGGTATACCGGGTAGGGTTTGTATCTTGCTGACCCGACCCGGGTTCGTACCGGGTTCACCAATACCCGGGTACAAAAAACCCGGTTGGGCCCAAACCCGGTTTGTACCCGGGCCGGGTCCGGCCCAAACCCGTTTTGTGCAACTCTATTTCCACTCATTCAACTAGCATCACAAATCTTGTACAGACCTAGTTGTATATTTAGTTCTATCCCATGTTGATATATGATTCAAGATAAACAACGTTTGAAATGTATTTTGATGAGTTGGTGATGGATATTAAAATTTTCTTGTAGATCTTGATCCAAGTGGTGTTAGTCTTACAACTTTAATAGGAGTTGTGTATGAGAACTTGAAATAACTTTAGATAGAATTGTATAAGCTTTCCATGTATTCAAGGGTCGTTAAGGAAAAACAAAAGCGAGACCTCGATTAAGGGTCCCGGGCTGAAAGTATCACAAAAGAAAGAAAATGACATTTAATAAATTTAATTATATTAGTAGCTTGTTTGCGTTCACTTAAATTTTTATTCCTTTTAAAACATTTTGAGCATTCCAAGTACCCTGACTCTAAGACATAGTCTTATATTTTTACATAAAAGAGGGCAAACATCTTGCAAGGGCATGATGGAAAACAAGTACAATTAATTGACTACGTGATATTTTATAAAATGAGACCTATCACTACTTGAATGAATAGCTTTGTAGCTGATTTAGATAATTTTTTAAATACAAGTGGTAATCAATTAATTACGTTAGGCCATCACCAATAAAAAGGTGACGTGTGCTTAGCCTATAGGTATGTCCGTATGTATTGTTATCTATTTCAGTGACAAAAAATCTTTTTATTTTTGTGAAAAAATCATTTGCATCCCTAAAATATTTAATTTTAAATATTTAACAATAATATTTCTTTTTATTGTTCCATCTATGTAGATTATTTGCTTTACATAATTGACAATTCCATTCGAAAAGAAACAGAAAATGAAAAAAAATGAGTGATATGAGACATGCCTCATATTTTCTCTCTCTTGCCCATCATACAATCAAAAGGTGACGTGGTGATAGTGACGTGTGGCAATACACGTTTGCCGAGCTTGATATTATAACATAAGATTAAACTACTTAATCATCTCATGTGCCATATAGTGTTTCAAGTCATATGGTAGATTGAATTCCCTAGTGACAAGCGTAAGACAAGACATACTTGTTGTACCATTCATGTGTTTCGCTGAAACGTACTTCATAGCCTTATATAAGTTGATGGTCTATGCCTCGAAGATAGAAGTTGTTAACGGGAACAATTGGGCTTGAAGTCATCTACAAAACCAAAGTTTAAGATTCCATATTTAAATCTTTTAACAAATAACTATCTATGTTTTATTTACAAAACCTTAATTAGTTAAAAGCTAATATCCTTCTCACACTTAACTTCCCGTAAGGGGTCCAACTCTACTTTCGAAGAATTAAGTCGACAAATGGGTTGATTAATTAATGGGAGAATTACATATATCCCCCTATAGACTTCATCAATTACATATATATCCAACGTAAAATTTTAATTACATATATCCCCTTGTAAAACTTAGTTAATTATATATATACCCAAATTAAAAGTTTAATTACATATATCCCCTTCTAAAACATAATTGATTACATATATACTCAAACTAAAAGTTTAATTATATATATCCACTTTATTAAATATAAATACATATTTATCCATTTTATTACTTTTATTAAAAATAACTTATATAATTAGTATTTTACTTTTATTTTTATTAAACTATAAAATTATGTTTTTCTTCCTTAACTTGCTTTTCGAGTTTTAATTATTTATTAATATTTCTATACTAATGTTGTTTATGTTCTTTTTGTTTTTTTAACTTCTTATGCTATTTTTTTTTTGGTACCTGTATGAGACACTTTCAGTCTCATTGTGCAACATAAAAATATGTGTTCTGATCATGTTGCATAACGAGATTTGAAGTGTCTCATACAGGAACTAGAAAAAATTAGCATCAAAAGGTAAAAAAACAAAAAGAACATAAAAAACGCTAGTATAGAAATATTAGTAAATAGTTAAAACTCGAAAAACTAGCAAAAAAGAAATACATAATTTTATAGTTTAATAAAAATAAGAGTAAAATGCTAATTATATAAGCTATTTTTAATAAATAATCAAATGGATAAATATGTAATATTTATATTTAATAAAGTAGATGTATGTAATTAAACTTTTAGTTTAGATATATATATAATTAACTAAGTTTTAGAAGGGGATATATATAATTAAACTTTTAATTTGAGTATATATGTAATTAACTAAGTTTTACAAGAGGATATATGTAATTAAAATTTTATGTTAGGTATATATGTAATTGATGAAATTTGTAGGGGGAAATATGTAATTCTCCCTTAATTAATTGTCTTTTGGAACGCAACTCTTACATTTTTGAGATTTATTAATAATTAGCTAGATTGTTAAATTTGACACGTGTAATCTCAACTATAACAACTTAGCCTTTATAATTTCTCGCATTTTCTTAGAAAGTCAAATTACCAGTCATCCTATCTTAGATGTGTGATGCCCGACACAAGGCTCTCTGGATCACGACTCACCATCTAATTACCTCATTATAGGAAAATCCAATTGAATGACTCAAAACAACTCTCCACATGAAAATCCCGACAATGTTGTGTTTCAATAGGGTGACGTTAACTTATATATTGTTTAAAATGTGTACTGAGATCGTTACATTTATAGTAAATACAATGTAAATTACTTTTATATAATGTATCATGTAACAGAATTATATGCATTGAGATCGCTACATTTGTAGTAAATACAAGTTTTACTTATTAGCATTGTATTAATTGTCACCTTAATGATTATGAAGATTTCTTTTTAATATCCTTGATATTAATAAATCAGTTTAAACGTGTTCATCAATTACCAAGAGATCACATAAATACATTGCCCACACCATGTTTTCCTATGGCGTATAGTCTTCAATCTCATACTAATATACTTGCGTATCTTTTTCACCATGAGAACTCGTGCTCACTAAACGACTCAAATGACTCTCAAGCCCTACTAACCAACATAATCAGATAATCACACCTTACACTCCACAAGTGATTTTCAAGCTTACGACACGAAACCATTCATACATGAAACATAATGTGCACGAGCTTACCAACACACCACCCTCAACTACGTTTTATTTCGAAGGCCTGTAGCTTGATTAACGCAAATCGTTTATAATATTACAACACTTGTTTGCCAAATTTCAAACATATATAGGTCGAAAAAGGAGCTAGAAATTACGTTCGCGTTAAGAAGAAAATGTTTTTATATATCTTAAGATAAACGTGTACTACTTTTAATAATGTTCACAAACTCACTAGAGCTGGCGTTGACTTGTTACATGTAAGTAATTTACAGGTAACAACATGGTTGCTTCTTTTCTTCTTCCATTAATATTTTTCGATTTATATATACCTACCATCTTCAATCTGAACTGATCGATCAACACCGATCTATAACATGGATTCCGGCAATACATCACCGTCGTTTTTGTCTCCGGTGACAAACGACATCAACATTGAAGGACAGATGCAAGCTGCAGGCGATGCATTCAATCAACCTCCGTCCTACAAGGCTATGGCTCATGGCCAAGGGGACTCCCTTAACACATTTCAAGTCGGGGGCACTTACCGCGGACTAGACCCAACCACTGCGCCCGTTGACAGCACCAATGCTCCGTCGTTAACCGCTTTGGGTCATGTCTATGGGACATCCTATAGTCATGATGTGAATTTCGATGGTAAATATAGTGACCGTGGTCAACCACCTTCTTTTAGTGCTATGAAGAATGGAAGTGTTTCTCTGACTTCTGATGTTGTGGATCCTAATTATGGCCATGATAAGGCACCGAATCTGAGTGATGTGAATCGACGAGAAGCGTCGCAAATCGGAGGGTCAACGGTTGTGGTTGATGGTCCAGAGGCAGAAGAACTTGTGGGGATCAGTTTGGTGGGGAGTAATTTCAGGAGGCTTTACCCGAATGCATACTACAAGGAGAATGATGATGGTGACAATTGATATGTTGTAATTGGAAGTTTGAGTTTGTAGACTGGATTTTAAGCATTGAATAAATCATGTATGCATTTCTTTTTATCCCAATTCATTACCAATGAATGTTTTGGATATTCGAAGTCCTAATAATCTTAGTATGTAATTGTTTAAACATGAAGTTAATTTGGTTTCTTCATCACTCCTTGCACTTAGAATGAAAGTGACGGTGATCAATTAGGTAATTAAATCATGACTCTTGTTTTTTAACAACAATTTCCCTTTTTCATTAGAGCAACTTTATCATTTGTTAGAACATAGATGGGATGGATTGAACAGGTTCTTTTAAAACAAAAAATTGTTTGCTTGTTTATGAAACATTTCTTGTTGAAGTTCATCTTGCAAGTTTTAAATCAAAGACTAATTAATGAAAACAAAACATTATGACTTCTAATGGTTCTAGAGTGTTAACTAACACATCCTACATCCGCTCATTGGTATATATCTATCAAGAGTTTATCTTCACTTTTTAACTTCTCACTAAGTATGGTAGTGAAAAGCTTTACGTCTTTTTACTAATTAGATGGCGATCACCCTTTTAACTACTCATCAAGCAAGTACGGGTTACCTTTTGTTACTAAGTAGGTAGTGATCATTCCTTTAAAATCTCACTAAGTTGATCGAACTTATCCTTACAACACTTTGACTAAGTAATAGTGATTGCCCCTTATATTTTTGTCCTAATCCTAGTAAGGACTCTCTCTCATAAAAAATATCTACCATTTGGGTGAATGCCCATAGACTCATTTACAAGGAAAATATGATTTTTTTCGGTTAAGTAGTGATAACTATAAAAGATTTTCTTCAGAAATGTAAATTTAGATATTTAGAGAAATATTCTGGAAAAAACATTTCTATTTTCATGCTAAATAGTTATCAGTAAATTCTTTTATTAATACAACTAGTTTGTTTTTCGACCCGCGCTTCGCGGCGGGGTTCAAACATGACGAAGGTCAGGTGATTAAAAGACTTTCTCTATAGTTAAAGGCTCGGAAACAATTGGGCATTGTGGCTGCAAATAATGCATCTGCCACGCCAAAACAATGCCCATGTTCTATGTCATCATATCGTCATCGCATATCAAACGGGTCAGAGCACCAACATTTACTTTATAACATAACAATCCATAAAGATATAACAGTTTAGACCAACAATACAAAGACTAGAATAAATGTTGTTTCCATTTTAATGTTGGGCTCAGAGTGTCTAAAGTAGTGAATACACCACGGCTGGAGGGCGGGTTGCAGGCAATAACCTGCCATCCTCCAACCCTTCCACGACTAACAAATGCCCTCAATCAAGTTTTATTCAGACCCATGAACTCATCACAGCCCATTAGAAACATCAATACGCATCCAAGATAACGTGGAACCAAGAGCAAATCGTATAAAAAACAACCAAACCAAATGATGATCATCATCGTTTTTTCATATATAGAAGAATAACCCCAAACCACTACCCCAAAACACCAAGAGCAAAAGAGGTGGTCGGACCACCGCCATCAAGACCACTGCCGTCAAAAGAGGCACCATCAAGAGCACCACCATCAAAACCACCACCATGAAGACCCCCCCTTCAATATCTTTCGCGATCGTCCTCACTGAACCGACTTGAATCTGAACTACGATTCCATCAAAACCCCACCATTAAGACAAACAATAACCAAGAAACGGTTGTTGCATGTTGTAGATTGGGAAAGAAGCACGTTACCGAGGTGCAAAACCACCGCTGCCATGGCTAAGCTTTTAGGGCTTCTCCGGTAGCGGTGACGAGAACCGACAGCGGCTGTTGCAGCGGTGAGGGTTGATGAAGGTGTTGCAACGGCTACAATGTAGCGATGGCGGTGCGATGCTCGCAAGGTCATTGCAGTGATGGCACGACGGTGGCGGGGTCGACGTGCGACGATGGTAGCAGTGACGGTGACGGCGTGGCTACGTGACGGTAGTGGCGGTGCGACAATGGCACTCCTACCACATAGAACCTTTCCCTGAGGTTTGGCCCCCAAATTTTCCCATTTAAACTCACATGAGGGGTCGAAATGCCAAGTAAACAAACCTTTGTGGTCAAACCATAAAGAATACTAAAAGAAGTTTTAAAAGACTTAATTTCTATATTTTTAAGTCGGAATTATTTATTATGATTATAGCAATCAGGAAGGTGTTGTCTACGGTGCTTGAGCATTAATGGTCCATGTGGTTATCTTTCGAACCTTCGCAACTGCTTCACACATGTTTTGTCATCACTTCAGAAACACGCTTACTTTGTTGTAAAAGTATAGAGAATTAATTTTAATGAGTAAACAACATTATGAATAGAATTTTTTTAGTTATTTTAGAAAACATAAGTAAACTAAATGTGGACTTATTAACCCATAGCGTATAAGTTATTAAAATAACTTTATTTTATTTATATCTTGTTTTAGAAAAAAAAAAAACACATTATTCTCCGCTACAATGTGTTTATTTTGGTTAACATTATTCTTTTTTTTTTTTTGGTTTATTTTGTTGAGCTTTTCTAATGGTTTTGTTTTTGTAATATAAAAGTTAGAATTTTATCATCAATCCAAGCACAACGCATTGGTCTGCAACAGTTTTGTTTTTTTATATAAATTTTCAGATATTATAAACGTAAGTCAAGTTTTTATTTTTCTTATATAAGGTTACGTCTATTATGAAGAACGTGTTCCCGCACGTTGTATCGATTGTTATAAATGAGTGTAAAGGTTTCGTTTTTTCTAATATAAAGTTACATCTATTACAATACACAAGCTCAAAATAATGCATCGACGTTAACTTTTTTACAGTATAAGGGTCTACCATGACGTGTGGGTGCTAATACTAGCTAGTTATTTAATTGGAAAAAATAAACATTTCAAACCAAATAACATGCCAGCTAAATTTATTTTATATCTCATCATATAAGAAAGGGTGAAATGTTTCAAACATTCTGTTTACTAATCATCACTTTAAAACCTCTCTATATATGTTTTAATATTGTTCTAGCGTGCGGGGTCCCCACCCAAGCCCAAATTCAGGGATGTCAGAAGCCTTGTTTGCTTTTTGAATGCTCACTCCAATGGAATGTTTTTATTTCCACCGGTTTGTGTTTTGTGAGATGACTCTACTTTAACATCTTATACTAATAAACCTTTATAAAATATGACACGTGTCAATCTGTTATTCTCTATTATTATTTTTTTCTGTTTTAATTATATAACCAGTTTACTTATTTGCGTGGATCTTTAGACTTTGTTTTTAACTGTGAGGAAACCGTAATTTGCAAATCTCCACCTTTGCAGTTTTACTCTTTATGAAAACTCTAAAATTGATCTTCACTTAAGCTTCATCAACGATTGAATTTATTAGAATCGTCTATGAAACTACTCCAAGATTTCAAATACTCCATGGTGTATGTATCCTCTTTTGCCTCCCTTTAATATGTATAAACACACAAATCAAGAATCTTAAAAGGGTTTTAATTAGTTGCAGGGTTAGTTGTTGAAACAGAGCATTCGAAATAAGCTTTCATGGTTCATTCAATCTTCTTAAATGGAGTTTTGTTTTTGGATTTACGAGAAAAATTTGTAATGTTTGAATATTTAAATTTAATTCTATGAAGCATGTTTGTTTGGTATAATAAATTATTTATGTTTTAAATGAAATTAGGAACATGAAAAGCAGAACATTAATGCCAGCTTCCTTTTTGTTTTACATCAAATGATTCATCTTCGTGATAATCATGATGTATGTTCTTGAAATATTAGCTTTAGTAGATAGAAGTTAAAATTTGACATCTTGGAACTAAAAGAAATTTGTTTTGAATTGGTTTCGGAGAGATATATACAAACAACTAGCTTTAGTAAAACCGTGTATTACACGTGTTAAATAAATAAAATATTAATATAATAAAATTTATTAATTATAAAATGATATTATAAGATTTGATATAACTGAAATTATGTATAAGTAAAGACTATAATTAATAAAATAGTGATATCACTTTTTAATAATTTGTTTTTAAAACTTTTTCCCAAAACAAAAAAAAATTATTCTAAAACAAACCATGTAGAAATGTCATTTTTAAAAATTTCTTTATTATAACTCCCAAATTTAATTTTTTTGGTTTTTAAATTATTGACTTTGTAAAATACCAATTCTAAAATATTTAATATTTTTAAAAAAGTTTGATGCTTTAAAAAAAAATTATTTTATAAAAATTTGTTTATCTAGAAATGACATTAATAAAAATATCTCTTTCTTAATTTATTAAATCTTAAAAAATGTTAAATAATATTATTAGTAATTTAGATGATTATTTAATAGGATAGAGAGGCGGGAAATTTTTGGTGAGAATGATTGTGATGCTGCCATGTGTCATCCCAATTTACTCTTTTATTAGAGTAGAAAGATATGAGCTATTCGAGGGGCATTAATTGTTGCTTCTAACTTTCAAATTGTAGTTGATTATATGGGTATGTTTTTGCGGTATGTTGATGTTTATAACCCATACATCCTTTCCATGTAAACTTATTTGATAGCTTCAAGTTTTCTCTTTTGAATTTCATATTTTGTAGAGGTTTTAATCTTTTTGGTATTACATCTGTTTTTGGATTGGTTGGTTAGCTTTGTTACAACAAGGATTTCTTATTGTACGTCATCGTAAATCTAGAATTTCTCTTTTAAGGAAGGAAAAAACTAACGAATGGGTCTTCTATGATACGTTGATTTTGGAGCAAAAGACGATGAATAGGTCCATGTTAAAAAAGCGTGAACGATTAGTCCCACTTTACGAATGGATGGTGTCTATACTAATTTTTAGATTTTATTTAAGATTTTTATAATAACTACTTCTCTTTTTTTAATGTAGTCAAAGGAAACACAAAAGACCATTATTCAAGTTTAGAAACTGTTTAAATTGTGTAGGTGAACTATCAACTTGTGTTTATAGGAATAGTTATTCCAGAAGTTCTCGCCCATCAATTGAATCATTGTCCAAACACAAAGATTCTTGATTCAAATAGAAGGATATATGCTTGTCTTTGAGGTCATCTTTTGCAAGGAATGACATTTATATATTTACTTGTATGCATGGGTTAAAATGATAAAGTTCTTTTATAAAAGTATAGGTTTATACCAAAAGTAAGATTAGACTCTACAACTTAACCGTAGTCATGGATGACTAAACGATGGATTCAGTAGTGTTAAGCTTTGGAACTATTAATATTTTTATTAATGAGTTATTATTTCCATTCTTATGCTCATGACTTTAACTGTAGGTTGTTTATAATTCAAATTCATTAACCAAGCTGGTATAACATAGCAGAATGAGCATGATTATCATCAATTCATATAACAAAAATATCCGGTCGAAAAGACCATCAATGAAGGCATTGCTCCTTTACAAATTTAAGTCCATATAAATGTGTTTTAGACATAAACGTTTCTTATTTTCTTTTCTCAAAGGAACACAATGGATATCTTGGCCTATTTGGGGAAAGTGTGGATGCTATTGATTATTATGAATCTGAGATCGAGAAACTATCAAAAGAAATAAGTACTATTAAACTTAAAATGTGTAAAATCTGGTACTTTTAATACCGATTTTATAAGGTTTTTTGAGTTGACAATTTGGTAAGTTTTTTGTTATTACATTGAAAGACTCGAACTGAGGACATGGATACTGATTTAGCCTGTGTAATATACATTATTTAATTATATAAACTTTATTATCAGTCCCGTGTAATACACGAGTCTATAACCTAGTTATTGAATATGCTTTTACATCTAACGTATATTGTTAAATAATACCATGATAATTGACATATATTTTTTAAAATTTTCCCTTCTAATCTCTGTATTTTTCTAAATAATACGATCATATAATTAACTAATATAATTTCATATTGGTCTCCATATTGTAATAATAAGTTTGTTGGCTTGACTTTTGGCAATTTACGCTACCCATCCCTATTTTTCCAGGTAATTTAATGAACATATTTTAATCTTGGCACGGACAAATACACTAATGAATTGTATTAGTTTTTAATTAACTAATATCTATAAAAAAATGAGAAAATTGTAGCATTGGTTGAAATTAGAAATATGGAAACGTCGAACTATACAACACATTAAACTCTCAAGAAATATTTTGAGGTTAAATGATGTAACCATTACTAAAAGTTTAAAAGTCTAGATCATGTATGGTGCGGTTTTGGAAATTTAAGAATGTTTTTTTTTAAGACATTAAAATCTATCTTATTCAGAAGCGTTAAAGTATTACTAATGGAGTGCCCGCGCTATGTAGCGGGGAACACGAGCCAAGCCCAAGCTAGCTCGGCTTCGATGCTTTTACAAACCGAGCCAAGCCTGCTCAACTTGTTTACAACCGAATTTTTTTCGAGCGAGTTTCAAACATCGATCATATTACCAAATTTTTGCACTAAAAATACATTTCTATTAACAAAAAATTCTCATGGCTTACCCAACTTTGCCCAAAAGGACGTGAAAAGTATGTATAATTTAATTTTCTCAAGTAAGAAGACTTTTCTAATTACAGTGATATACTTTGAATCTTAGCTCCAATCACCGATGTTGACAAACTAAAACGTTAAAAGAAAACCTTTGGTTTAGCTTTATACAGTGTTTTGACAATTGTAACTACTTAAAAGTATATATTAATATATGAGATCCAAAGGATTTGTAATACATAATCCAAACGATTTAAAAAATATATTTTTAAAAATTAAAAAAAATAAAAATCTTTTATATATATACATGAAAAAATCTAACTCTGTTAA
This sequence comes from Flaveria sonorensis, assembly GCA_025506505.1. Lineage (NCBI taxonomy): Eukaryota > Viridiplantae > Streptophyta > Magnoliopsida > Asterales > Asteraceae > Flaveria > Flaveria sonorensis. Next base: position 69,418,108 of record CM046432.1, read on the forward strand.
CATATTTGACTAAAAGAGTTATAGAATACAAACCATAAAGTTTGATTTGTTAGAAACTTCATTTTTAAACTCAAATGTTTAAAATGACAAATTCATAAAAACCAAAATAGTAATTAACTCTAACCGACTTTTTAAAGTTCATATTTGTTTTTATATTAAAAAACAAGGCTCGATAGATGAGGGGGGTAAGTTTCTCCGAACCAGGAGAGGCAGAATCTAATAATATGTAACAAAAAAGACTAAATTAAAACCACACAAATGTAAACGTTGACCGATGATAGAGAGAGCCCTTTATAATCATGGAATCGATATTCGATGCTTTAATGATCAGATTTAAAGGCTTTTCATCACTTGTTCTGAACCTATCAATCACTGAGATAGTTTCAGATCCATCTCACAGTCTCACTTGTTGTTGATACTTTGATTATTGATAATTTACTGTGTGGGTGTGCAGATGAAACAACCAAGTGTGCAGTTAGCCTCAATCGATGAGCAGAAGGACGAAGTCCAGACACAGAAGGATGAAATCATCGTTCACGTTGGTGCACTGGCTCACCCAACACCACAACAACCGCATCTACCTTGTCCAGATCTAATCAACGGTAATTTCTTCGACGCCCAATTCCTAGTTTTCTGTCAAATTCGGTGCCTACAAAACGATCACTACTTTATCTGTTATTTGAGCACTTTGGTAAAGTGAAGGGGATCCGGGTGCCTGATGTTGGGTTAATTGGGTCACGGGTCAGGCCGGGTCGATATCAAGTCTAGTAAAGATGTTTTCAGACGCGTGTGTTTCGCGGGTTTCAGGTTGGTGAGTTGATATGGTACACTGAATACGACCCATGTGTTTGTTTATCCATGTTAAAAGTATTAACCCTAAACTTGACACGCTTAGGCTTAGAATAGTGTAACTTGAATTCGGCTAGTTTAACTCGTTTATCTAAATAAGTTAAATGAGTTGGCGGGCTGTAATCGGGTTTTAAACAAGTTGTAATAAATGGTTTAACGGGTCGGGTTGACCTTATAAAATGTGTTTTTTAAATTCTAGTTTTAAACGGGTTTAATAAGTCAACCTAAACACAAACAACTTTTTTTTTAGAAGGATGACTCACACATGACACACTCATCTACCCCTACCCCTGAAAGACACCAAAATCTTATCTACTACATGCTAGAATTAGAACCATGATCTTTTACAAAAAGCCTCTTGCTCTTACCACTATACTACCAACCGAAGTGGCATCTCAACGCAAGAAAATAGTATTGAAATGTTAAAAACATGCAAGTAAGAAGTCGGTATTGAATGGTAGGCTTTATTCGTTTCCTTTCTTTGTTAGTTTTCATTTTAAAAGACCAATACAAACCAAATTACTATGCTAAGTTGCTAACTATGGTTTAAAGGTTGTAGAGAAGACTACATCAATGTTGGTATTCCCCTTTACGAAGCATCAATTAAAGGCGACTGGAAAGCTGCTAAAGCCATTATTGATAAAAAACCCGAGTTGGTTCGGTATAGCATCACTGAAAATGGTGAAACAGCGCTTCATGTGGCAGCATCGGCTAAAAAGACAAAACGGATGCAAGACTTTGTGAAAAATCTGGTGGAGAAGATGGAAAAACCCGACTTAGAACTTCAAAATAAAACTTCCAACACCGCTCTCTGTTTAGCCGCTGCAGCCGGAAACGTTAAAATGGTTAAAATTTTGGTGAGTAAGAATCGTGCATTGCTCTCAATTCCAGGTAGTCAACAAATGATGCCACTCTATATGGCTTCCTTATTTGGAGACCATGACATGGTAGAATACCTTTATAATGAGTCCAAGGGATTGTCTGATGATGGCTGGAATCCTCAGAATCGCGGTTGGCTTCTTGAGAAATGTGTTGAAGCCAATCTATTCGGTAAACATTCTAACATGTTACAGTAAACAAAATCTTTACTTTTTGCCTTTTTTTCACTGTTTTTGCTTCGAAAAGGTATTTCCACCAAAGAAGTATTTTTCGTGCTTCAGATATCGCACTAAAGCTAGTGAAAGACCGTCAAGAACTTGCTAGTAACGCAAGTGTACTTTTAGCTTTGGCTAAAAAGCCCGAGGCATTTACTGCTCCAACATCAAATATAATAAAGAAAGCATACAATTGGGGTAAGAATCTTTACTTGTTATTATACATACATCATTGATGTCAAGATAAACTTGTAAGCTTGATCATTCATTAGTTTGGCTTCTTTTCTATTGTTTCTTGCAGCTGTTTTTCGTCGTTCAAAACCAGAACCACTTAAAAAGGATAGTGATGCATTGCTATTACTAAGAATAATTTGGGAAAATATAGCAAAAAAGCCAAAGAAGCAAATTGATGACATAATAAGAGGGCAACCTGATCCAATTAAGAAAGATGACAGGCTACCTTATAATAAGGAAGATCAAGCCCTGCAACTACTCAAACTCATTTCTGACAACATTGTCAAAATGCCTAATGAAATCCAAAGGTTAACTGCTGGGGCTTCTACAAACCTTAAAAGAACACCATCAATGATAAATGCGAAAAAAACACACTCTTCCCGTATACTATTTGTTGCTACAGAAATGGGCAATACTAAGTTTATAGTTGAGCTCATCCGTAAATATCCCGATTTAATATGGAAGGTCAATGATAATAATCAAAGTATATTCCACATTGCTGTCAAACATCGTCATGAGGGTATCTATAACTTGTTGTATGAGATAGGCTCAATGAAAGATTTAATTACTCCACTGAGAGATGAAAATGACAACAATATGTTACATTTAGTCGGGAAGAGTGCAAAACGAAAGCGGCTTCAGGATGTATCGGGAGTGGCTTTACAGATGCAACGGGAACTATTATGGTTCAAGGTACATACTCTAGTGTTAATTTTTTCCTATTTATTTTGCTTTTATTTTTCTTCTTTCTTTCATCATGAAGGTTATTATAACCTTAAAGTTGTAGATAGTTAAATTGTATTTTTATGTTGCAAAGGAGGTGGAGTCTATGATCCCGCCTTCTTATAGAGAACGGAAGAACAAGGATGGTCTAACACCACACGAGTTATTCACCAAAGAACACAAAGAACTAGTTGTCAAGGTGAGAAGTGGATGAAAGGAACAGCTAGCCAATGTATGGTGGTTGCCGCCCTTATTGCCACCATAGTATTTGCTGCAGCGTTTACAGTTCCAGGTGGATACAATCAAACCACCGGTATCCCCATCTTCCATTCTGAAGCAACCTTTTTGGTCTTTGTGGTGGCGGATGCCATTTCTCTATTCGCATCTGCAGCTTCAATTCTTATGTTTTTATCCATCCTCACGTCTCGTTATGCTGAACGTGATTTCTTGCAATCGTTACCCAAAAAGTTAATGTTGGGTCTAACTACTCTTTTTCTCTCTATAACAACCATGACCATCGCTTTTAGTGTCAGCTTTTTCGTGCTTTACAAGAACGGGTTGATATGGATGCCAATCGTTATCAGCTTGTTTGCGGTGATGCCCGTGTTCCTATTTGCTTGGCTGCAGTATCCTCTTTTAGGAGATGTTATCCGATCGACTTATGGTTCTAGGTACCTCTTTAGACCCAAGAAACAAATGCTTTACTATGTCAAGCCGAAGCCCATGCTAACACGTTTCTTTACAAGATTGTTCTCATGTGTAACTTTTGGGTCTTTTAAAGATGAGGAATAGATATCCAAAATCTGTACAAATTGGTATATGTATTGGATGATTTTGAATACACTTGCTTGCTTAATGATAAAACGACATTAGATTTAATATCGTTAAACTATAATAATGATTATGAATTCAACAATGAAAAAATAATATGACAACGTTTGAAAAATATAAGATAAAATATTCCATATGTTTCATTCTTATCTTTAGAAACATGAAACTTCATAGAATAAGGAATCTCATATACTGTACCGTTTTTGGCTCATTACATTAGTTTATGTCATCTTAGGCCAATCACATATCATTCGTCTAATAGGAGACATACTTTGACATCATTCGACATCAGACACTATGCCGTTTTTGGTGCATTGGCTATGGCTATGGATAACTCTGATTGGGTGAGAACAATTTAAGAAGGGATAGATAAGTTTCACTAGTATAACGAAAAACAAATACATGAGCTTGAAATGGAATATATTGATTAGTAGCTGGGTGAATATTTTGGTCAAGCTGTATTTCAAGCTGTATTTAATGATGGAAAATCCTGGATCTAAGCTGTATTTCAACTAAGGGCTGAACTATATGGTGGGGTTATGTGAACAAAAACTTGTAAGGCAAAATAGCTGTAGTACACCCTGGATTTTTCTTTCTTTTCAGAGGAATTAAAACCATAATTGATTTTAATTTAAAAATAATTATGTACAGATGGGAAAATAAACGATTGAGATGATAGGCAAGAATTAATTAGGTAAAGAGGGTGACATGATACATACATAGGATGTCATGCCAAATCAATAAAAAGTTACACATGTGATATCGATTACACGTTTAAATCATACAAACATGTTAAATATCCAATCAAAAGCATAATGTAAAATAATATTGAAAAAAGCTAAAAAGGTAAAACGGATGCTAAAACCAAACGAATTAGAAAATTATTAACCCACAAAAACATTCATAAATATAAGCTTGCAAAATTACATTAATCTTACTAAATATTACCCAGGTAACACAATCTTCCATATTTGAAATAGGAGTCTAGGGCGATGTGGCTATTCGTTGCAAATAATAACTTCGTCTATAGATTGTATCCATGGTGGATAAGTGAGCGACCTAATTAATTTGATCACAAAAGGTGCTATGTCACCATTGGCACACATATCGCTTATGTGATTTTTTTTAACGATGAAGTCACATGTATCTAAATTTACTTTTGATCTCAACTGTTCACGATGAGACTTTAACTCTTAATTTTTTGAGAATGAACACATGCAACACACTTAAGTACTGTTTGAGTACATTCCCTTTAAACCCATTGACAAACCATAACATCTGTTCATAACATGTGTGGGTCATGTGATAGACGAGGTTTGGAATTCACAGCCTCCGTTATGCGTGCTTGTTATCAAAAAAAAATTTGGAATCCATTGTTTGTGACTTTGTGTGTGCATCTCATTTGAAAGATACATGACATGTGATACATAAAATAAAGTATATACATTAGTTTTTTACTTGATGTAGGTAGTGCTTTAAGGAATAGTAGTTAATGACATAAATTTGCAAGAAGTTTCCCAGCAGTTTCCTTTAATTTTTAAATCTAGACGTTCGGTTTGACAATAACATTTGAAATGGATTTCGTTAGTTGAGACTTGATAATCGCTGAGGTATTTTTTAAGGTTAATCTTTGAAAGTAACTGTATACGCGTTTGCTGTGACATAATAAATCTTTAATCGCGGAGGTATTTTTTAAAGTTAATCTTTGAAAGTACCTGTGATGATGTGACATAATAAATCTTTAAGTAATTTTTAAAGTTTTGTTTAACATATATTTATATGTTAAACAAAAAGGTAAATGATCGTTTACAAAATGATTATATTTATATTGATACATCCTGTAAAAATTTGAGAAAAAAGTAAAGTGCAGTTTACAAAAAGGTAAACGATCGTTTACTTTGTAAACTACAGTTTGCAATGTTGTAAACGACAGTTTACAGATTTATAAACTACAGTTTAGATGTAGAAGGTGTATGTAAAATATAACCTTTTCTAGTAACTTTAAAATTTATGATATTTTATATATATCTATATGCATTGTTGTTATTTATTTATTTATTTTTATCTATATATTGATGTAAATTCTGTAAAGACAAATTAAGCTTCATTGATTTCATCTATGTAGATTGAAGCTTTCTCGAGGATTTAATAAGTATTCCTCTCGTTTGTCAAGTCGAGTTTCGTATTAATCTTGTGCTTAGTGCTACACCATGTCAAAATCTTCTAATCGTCTTGCACCGTCTAAGATGCAAGAGCTTGTTAGCCAACTTCAAGAACTTTCTAAGAAAGATCCTTTACCGAGAATCGACGATTAGTTTGATCAGCTTCAAGGAGCTTCTCATTTCTCCAAGATCGATCTTCTTTCGAGACTTCGGGTTATCATCAGCTTTGAGTGCATGATGATGATATTCCCCAAAATAGCCTTTCGTACAAGATATGACCATTATGAATTCATGGTTATGCCTTTTGGTTTGACCAATGCACCCGCTGTGTTCATGGATTTGATGAACCGTGTGTGAAAGGCATACTTGGACAAATTCGTGACTGTCTTTGTCGACGATATCCTAATTTATTCAAAGTCCAAATCCGATCATAAGAGCCTCTAGCATATTTTCAATTAGAGAGAACTGAACATGAGGCAACAAATATAGGTCGAATTACTTAACGATTATAACTTCCTGAAAAAAGTGAATGTCCTAGCCAATGCATTGAGTCGTAAAGATTATGTCATGCTTCAAAGTGCTACAATTCAATCCGATCTCAAAACTCATATTCCTAAAGCCCAGCATGAGTCAGTCACCGAAGGCATCATATATGATGAAATGTCACGCGGTACTGAACTACATATGAAAACCAAATCTGATGGTCTACTTTATTTTTATAGATCATCTAGATCATCATGAATGAGACTCTCAAGACTTGTTGTTCCATTCATCCCGTTGCGGATAAAATGTTTCTAAATCTTCGCAATCAGTATTTGTCACACCCTCAATTTCCACAACGGGGTATTACCGTTAGGCGTGTGACATACCAGGATCTCAACCACTAATTACACCAAACGACACGTTAATTATAAAACTTCATTAATTGCTAACGTTTAAAATATCCCAAAAGCAGAGTTATCAAGATAACCATATAAGTAATTGCGGAAGCATAAATAAATCTTAAATCTTTAATGGCGTAACACGCGCAAAACGATTAAATAAAGTTCATGAAAAACGTAAATATATCACGTGCAACGATGAATTCATGAATGATATGATCCTAAGCGTGTGGTCCTGTGAACCTGAAAGAAACATGCTAAAGTGTCAACACAAAGTTGGTGAGTTCACAGGTTTACAGAAAACAGTAAGTATTAGTAATGAAATCCAGATTTAGTAATCAAAGCATATAAGTAGGTAGCTAGCCTACAACAAGTCACTATGTGTATGAATTTCACGACCGATCTGAAAGTAATGTAATGTACTGACAGTAATGTAATGTAATGTAATGAATGCCCCGGCTGTGGGTACCAAATCACAGCACAGTAAAACAGGCTAACCATTCACCCGTTAGACCTCCAGTCAAGCTAGCGCGACTAGCCCGGGCGGGGTTTGTCAAACCCAGTAGATCTACTAACAATCACCTCGCTAATCCCATATTAACGGTCCGAATGAGGCGTAGTGGTAACACCATAGTACACAAGTATATGCAGTATTACAAATCTAAATAACGTACAGTATATGAAAACAACATGTTTCTCTCCCCCAAAAGAGAGTATAGTATGAAAGTAGGGCTGTAAACTCACATTGGATGCACAGTGACAGATTAATGAAACGAACAATTGACTAACTTTCCCGAACACTTGAATTACATTTAATATTTAATTAATACTTGATATTAGCACTTTATTTGTATGGTTTCGCTTCTCGACTAAGTTCAACGCTCAATAATACTTGTTGCACAACCCATTCATACAGAATGAAAATCATTCAACAACTTAGCATTTACTTATTTGATTACTTATTATTATTTTTATTATTATTTACCAAATAAATTTTACACGTATTTACACATGTACCCAAACATACCCTCGCATATATTGTAATCGAGCATACAAACTCTACAACCACACAATAAAACAATACAACCCATACCCAAAATACTCATAACCATCGCACATTACAAGCACACACATTAATTCATACACATATATACCATAGTCTATACATGCAGGTACACCCAAATTTGATCACCACACTCATGATAACATATTATTACCAAATCATCAATAAACATTCTCAAGGCTCACACCCACCCTCAACTCTTGTTCTATGCTCTACCCCTTAAATGCATTCAACCAAAAGAACTAAAATATATATACATACGTACACCCCACTTCCACTACCCCATGAACCATCGAACTCACATTCAAAACAACAACCCATGCGAACGACAATAGTTATATATATATATATATATATATATATATATATATATATATATATATATGAATACACATCCATTAAAAAAACATACAAACATGCAGCGCATATACTCATGGACCCACATGCATAATGAACCCACGTAGGAGCCTGCAATTCACATAAACACACGTACGACCATATATACACATATACATACATACATACAATACATATGCGAAAATCGCACACCGCACAAATACGACAAGAACATACAACCCAAGCCATAGCCCGTCCCAAGCGGAGCGAAACCGTAACCGGAACGAAATAGAGAAGAAGATTGGGAAAACTTTACCGAGAAGGTTGTTTTGACGACTGCCGAGGCTGCCCGGATCGTGTCGTCCGACGATTGGAAAATTTTGGCGATTGCCTTCGCTTGCTAGGGAGAGAAAGAGAGCCGAGAGAGAGAGGGAGTTAGCGTGAAGGGGAAAGTTTCGAAGTATATGGAAATCGGGAGGGGGAGTGGCCGGGGATAGGGGAGTCGGTTAGTAAGGGGGAAATTTGGACAACCTTAATTGATTAGTAAATTTGTTGGTTTAAATATTAAAATATTTGTTAATTTATTTAATTTGTTTAAATACTAGTAACAATCATATTATTATCATTTATAAGAGAGAATAATAACAATAATACTATTGTCATTTCTAAGTGAGATTTAATATCACTAAGTAACGAAGTTAATTAGATATGACGTTAACCTGAAAATTATGTGTTGTCACAGTATTGGTGCCCCGACATGAAAAAGGACATAGCTATGTATGTGTCCAAATGTCTCACCTGTATTTGTGTCATCAATGACCGATTGACTAAATCGGCACATTTCATATCGATTCGTGAGGATTATCGAGTTGAGAGATTAGCTCATGTCTACATTAATGAGATAGTCTGTTATCGTGGTGTGTCTCTAAACATCATCTCCGATCCTGATGGTCAATTCATCTTTCGTTTGTGGCAAAGTCTTCAACCATCTTTGAGAACCCAACTCAATCTCAGCACATCTTATCATCCTCAAACCGACGATCAAACTGAAAGAACGATACAAACTCTCGATGATATGCTTCGAGCTTGTGTCATTGATTGCAATAACTCATAAGATTCTCATCTTCCATTGATAGAATTCTCGTACGATAACAGTTATCTCACCAGCATTAAAATGACATTGTCTAAAGAATTGTATGGTCGAATTCTCGTACGATAACATTTATTCACCTTTTATTCCATATCCTTTTGTTTTTTCACTTTTTAATCTTTCTTTTGTTACTTACCTTTTTATTCTGTAAATTTCAGTCAAGTAAGGATTGAGTCTACTAGGTTTGTCATTACGATATATTTTTATATATGATTTGATTTTATCATTTAAATTTTCTTTTCATATCCATTGCGTAGTGTTTGTGTTGACTAGGTTTTCTTCGACTTTTGTTTAGGTTCTTTTTGTTTACGCCAAAATGATAACTAATACGACCTATTTTCACATTCGCGTGAGGAGCACTAGTTTGAAAGAAAAAGAAAGGAATACAAGTAAAGTTGGTTAAAGTTAAAATAAAAGTAATGAAGAAAGGTATATCGAAGCCTTTTTAAGTTTCATCGTAATTTCTTTCAAACCTAAAATCGAGACGTTAGTTTGACAATAAAATCTCAACTTCTCAAGTGGTTTTCATCAGTCGAGACATAACAATCACAGAGGTATCTTCAATCTTCAACCCAAACTCTTAACCTTACCTCTGATTCGAACAATTCAGTGTTGTAATCGTTAATTGCGTGCTTGTGCAGATGAAGCAACCAGTGGTGCAATTAGCCCCAATCGATGAGCAGAAGCCCGTAAGCAAGCCGCAGCAGGACGAAATCATCGTTCCGGTGGCTTCACTTGCTTTCCCGAGGCCCCATCAACCGAATCTACCGCTTCCAGACCTACTTAATGGTAATGTTATTCATCGATTTTACTCCTCACAGTCTAATTTAGTCTGGTTAGGTGGAAACCTGTGGGAATAATCATTGATTTGATCTGAATTTTTAGTTGGTTGTGAAATTAGTTTGTTTTGTAGCTTTTGTGACGTTTTGAACGGGAAAAAATTAGGGGTTTTTTTTTCCAGAAAATGGTTAAGAAGAACGTGACCTGTGTCTCTGAAATTTGATTGGTTAAAGATGCTTTGAAACACAGATGAATTGTTCAACAACCAAAAACCTGCCCAAAAAGTATTTAGTAATTTTCTGAGGTTGCTAAATGGTATGAGTTATTTGTGTTAGGGTGTAAACGAGCGAAGCTGCTTGTGTGCTATTTGAAACGGTTTGTTAAACGCTAGAATCGAGCTGTGGTTAAACAGGCAGAGCCTAAATTGGAGCCCATCTAATAAACGAGCTTGAGCTTTAGCGTTGCAAGCCTAAACTAGCCCATGATTTATATAAATATTAAAAGTTTATATATATTATATATATATATATATATATATATATGAAATTAGTTATATATGTATATGAATAAAATAACTAAATATTTAATAAATAATAAACCATCCAGGCTTGAGCTTGTAAACGTATCAATGAGCCAAGCTCGAGCATTACAGATAGAGCTGGAGACGGGCTCAAGCTCGATTCTTTTACACCTGTGTTTGTGGCTTACAGGAACACTATACATGGACAAATTTATATAGTATTGAACTGTTAAAAGATGTAAATATGTAACTAATTAATCAGCATCATCAACAAATGATATACTTGATTAGTTTTGATTTTTAGAGACCATTTTAACCAAATTATGTTGTGTAAATATCTGGGTCAGTGTCATGCCCAGTTGGGCCTAAACACCCAAACTCTATTATCAAGAAAACTTCCTCAAAACTTGATTTTACATCATACCCTATCTCGGTATTTATAGACTAACCAACATATTAGGCTATAATGGATAACTACTAAACAATAGAAAACTGGATAACTACTAAACAATAGGAGACTTATCCTAACAACCTAATTACCCACATGTATTAGGAGTCTTTAGAGTTTATCATTCTTGATAGACATTAACCTGCACGCCAAGTCTATCTCTAATTCGAAATTGTCAACATTCACCCCCCCAATTTTAGAATTGAAACCGAGAGGTCTTCCACCTCCAGCAAATCTCTCATCTCTTGAAACTTGTTTCGTCCGAGGGCTTTAGTAAGTATGTCAGCACGTTGTTCCTTACCGTAGATGTGTTCCACCTCTAGTTCTTCTCTTTCGCGTATGTAATGGTAGCGAGATTTTATGTGTTTGGTCTGTCCGTGGAAGACATGATTCTTCATTAGAGCAATCGCAGATGTGTTATCTACCCGCAACATCACCTTTTGAGGAGGTCCTCCGGTAATCTCACTTAGCAACTCTCTAAGCCAAATGGCTTGACATGCGGCCGAGCTTGCTGCCATGTATTCGGCTTCACAAGAAGATAGAGCCACCGTGTTTTGCTTTTGTGAACACCACGTAATCGGGGAGGATCCAAAGCAAAACACATGTCCAGTAGTACTTCTTCCATCATTTAGGTCTATGTTATGGCTACTGTCACAAAAACCAATTATCTTGCTTTCTTCACGCTTCTTGTATTTGATTCCGTAACTTGCTATCGACTTCAAGTATCTTAGAATGTGTTTAATGGCATTAGCATGTGACACCTTTGGTTGTTGCATGTACCTGCCAACTATACCAACTGCATATGTAAGATCAGGTCGAGTTTGTAGTAAGTACCGTAGGCAGCCAGCGGTTTTTCTATAGCCGGTGGGTTCGACATCTTCTTCATCTTCGGATTGGGATCCATGGGGATCTGGCGGGTTACATCCCTCCATGCTTGCTTCCTTCAATATTTTCTTTGCATACGCTTCTTGTTTGATCATAATTCCTGCTTCTCCTTGAGAGACCTTGATACCTAGGTAATATGTAAGCTTGCCTAGGTTTGTCATGTCAAACTTGTGAGCCATGTTCTTCTTGAACTCGGTTATAATGCCCTATTCAGAACCTGTCACAAACAGATCGTCAACATAACAACAACTATTAGTGTAGAATTTTTTATTGTTTTTCGGTATACTGTTTGTTCTTGGATACATCTATGAAAGTTCATGTTTTTCAAGACTCCTTCTAGCTTGATGTTCCAAGCTCGAGGGGCTTGCCTTAGACCATATAGGGCTTTTAGCAATTTATACACTTTGTGTGATTCCCCTGGTCTTTCGAATCCTTCGGGTTGATGAACAAATACGGTCTCATTTAGTTCACCATGAAGGAATGCCGTCTTCACATCTAAGTGATGTATCTCCCAATTGTTATTTGCTGCTAGAGCAATTAGAAACCGTATTGTTTCTATTCGTGCGACCGGGGCAAACACTTCATCGAAGTCAATTCCCGGTTTGTTGTACCCATTCGCTACGAGTCGTGCTTTATGTTTATTTATTGTTCCATCTGCATTTCGTTTCAACTTGAACAACCACTTCAAGCCAATGGCTTTAGCCCCGTTTGGTAGCTCAGTTAATAACCAAGTTTTGTTTTTCTCAATAGAGTTGATTTTAGCTTGCACTGCCCTTCTCCATTCTGGTTTGTTCTTTGCCTCATGGTAGTTTCTAGGTTCGTCGGTCGTGAGTAATAATGATTCTTCATGCCCAAAATTCAGCTCGTAGTCGGCCAGGCGTGCTGGAAGAATTGTTTGTCGAGTTGATCGTCTTAAAGTAGTTTGATCATGTGCTGCAGTGCCTGAGTTTTGGGCCACTCCATCACCTGTTGAGCCTGTTGAGTTATTTTCGATTGCTGATTCTGGGTCAGTGTCATGCCCAGTTGGGCCTAACTCATTGTTAGTTTTTTGTGGTATGGTACTAGGAGCTGCTTGATGTGGAGCTGGGCTTTTTTGGGCTTCATTATCCCTTGCTTCTGTGTCTGGTATCATGGGTCCTGCCCCAGTATCGACCATACCACCCCGTTTGATTGTAAACATTCCCGGTTGGGTGTCGTTGTCTTCTTTTCCATCGTGCTTCCAGTCCCATCCCTTTTCTTCATTGAACACCATGTCACGACTTACAATGATCCTTCGGTTTCGTGGATCATAAAGTCTATATGCTTTGCTTCCAGGTTCGGTTCCGAGGTGGACTAGAGCTCTTGATCGATCATCTAGTTTCTTCAGATGGTTTGCCCCAATTTTAGCATAAGCAACACATCCAAATATCTTGAGATGCTCTAGGTTCGGTTTTCGTTTCTTGAACTTCTCGAATGGTGTTTGTCCTACCAAGGCTCGTGTAGGAATTCGATTCATTAGGTAGGTGGCATGTCGTACAGCTTCACCCCATAGAAAGTTCGGGACTTGTCTTGCTTTTAAGATGCTTCGGGTCATCTCCATAAGAGTTCTATTTCGTCGCTCGACCACCCCGTTTTTTTAGGAGTATATGGTGCGGTCAAGTGTCTTGTTACTCCTTCATCATCAAAGAATTTGTTTAACTCATGCGAGTTGAACTCGCCTCCTCTATCGGTCCGGAGAGTCTTGAGTTTGTTGCTAGTTTCCTTTTCGACCACCACTGTAAACTTCTTGAGTATCTCGGATACTCCTCCTTTTTCTTTTAACAAGTATGACCACATGAACCGTGAGTAATCGTCAATTAGTACGAGAATGTATTGGTTACCTGTTAATGTTGGATGTGTGTTGGGTCCATACAAATCACCGTGTACACGCTCGAGTAGTTGAGTGCTTCGAAACTTTGCTTTATTCGGGAAGGGTTTCCTAGCTTGCTTTCCGACCATGCATGATTCACAACATTGTATCTCATGGTTCGCTATGGGCATACCCTTGACCATCTTTGTCATGGTCTTCATTGTTTGAAAGTTGAGGTGGCCGAGCCTAGCATGCCATAGCCACGAATCTTCCTTAATCTTGGATTGCAAACAAATCGAGTTTCCCACAGTTTAATCTTGTATAGTCTACTCTTATTTCTCTTGACTTTCATTAACAATGCTCCACTTTTATCGTGCACTGTAAGATAGTCGCCTTTCATTAGAACATCACATCCCGACTCCGTGGCTTGCCCGAGGCTGATAATGTTGTTTTGCAGCTCCGGGATAAAGTAAATATCAGTGAGTAATTTTTGTTCACCACTTTTCCCTTCAAAGAGAATCGACCCCTTACCTCTTATGTTCACGCATGAGCCATCGCCAAATTTTACTTTTCCAACTATATTTTCGTTTAGCTCCTCAAAGAATGTTCGGTTCCCGGTCATGTGGTTGCTTGCGCCATTGTCGAGGTACCACATGTCTTTGTCATGTGAGTCCGAGCTAAGTTCTTTCGGTAGAACTTTCATTTCATTGAGGTAGACTTCTTGAACGCAATTCATCATGAAAAATGTGGTGTCAACTCCATTGGCATCTTCTTCGTTAACTTGAGCCATGTTTGCCTCTTGCTTTTGAAACCGATCTGGACATTTAGAGTCAAAGTGTCCGAACTTATCACATCGGTAGCACTTGATTTTGGAGAGATCTCGTTGTCCTCTTCCTGTATCTCTTTGTTCATCTCGGTTCCTTGATGTTTCCCGGTGTGCACGGTCCTGCCCATTCTCTCTACCTCGTTCGCGGCCACGGGATGAGTAAAACCCACGGCCTCGACCCCTGTGGATTCACGGTTTCGATTGTTATTATGATCAGTTTTATTAAACAACAATTTACCTTGGGTTTCTGGTTGTTCCTCGTCACGAGTTCTTTCTTCATATGCTTTTAAGCGACCAACAACATCTTCGAATCCCGTTTTATTGAGATCTAGGACCTGCTCAAGTGAGGCAACAATATGGATGAATCGTTTTGGTAGACTTGAGAGAAACTTCTTCACTAACTTGGTTTCTTCAATCGTTTCTCCAAGGGAGGCTGCTTTAGATTTTATTCCGGAGAGTTTTGAAGCGTATTCATCGATGGTTCCTGGTTCCTTCATCTTTAGCCCTTCGAACTCGGTCATTAGGGTTTGAAGCCTTGCTTCCCTCACGCGATCAGCACCTAAGTGACGGGACTTTATCGCATCCCCCATCTGTTTCGCCGTGGCTAGGCTTCCGATTTGTAGGATCAAGTCTTCAAGAATCGATTGGAACAATACTACCATAGCTATATTATTCTTCTTTGCATCGGTTGAGCCTGGTTCGATGACTTCCCAAACCCATGCAAGTTTAATATAACTTTCATGCGTATCGTCCAGATGGTGTAATTCGTGGTGTTCAACATTGGACATTAGAACGACGATGGGTTCGTCGTGTGTTCCTTTGTCGTTGATCCTGTTTCAGCCATGGTCTTCTTGCGTCTGCTGTAGGTAAGAATGGTTTTAGATTTTGATATTCAGCCCTTTGATCACAGCTGAATGATTGGTTGAGTTCAAGTTTCGATCCCTTGTATCTTGGATCGAGACTTGCAGAAGCTTCTGGTTGGTCATCGAGGTGCATTGAGGAGGTGGTTCTTGATCTTGGTTCTGATACCAATTCAAGTTGAGAATTGGCAATACAAAATTTGGCTTAAACACCCAAACTTTATTATCAAGAAAACTTCCTCAAAAACTTGATTTTACATCATACCCTATCTCGGTATTTATAGACTAACCAACATATTAGGCTATAATAGATAACTACTAAACAATAGAAAACCGGATAACTACTAAACAATAGGAGACCTATCCTAACAACCTAATTACCCACATGTATTAGGAGTCTTTAGAGTTTATCCTTCTTGATAGACATTAACCTGCACGCCAAGTCTATCTCTAATTCGAAATTGTCAACAAAATATTCATACTAACTTCTGGTTGGAACTATTATAAAGGTAGTAGAGAAGACTACATCAAAGTTGGTGTCCCCCTCTATGAAGCATCAATTAAAGGTGACTGGAAAGCTGCTAAAGCCATTATTGAACAAAAACCAGAGTTAGTACGGTATAGCATCACTGAAAATTGTGAGACCGCACTTCACATTGCAGCATCAGCTCAAAAAACAAAACGGATGCAAGACTTTGTGAAAAATCTGGTGGATAAGATGGAAACGATAGACTTGGAACTTCAAAATAGCAGCTCTAACACCGCCCTCTGTTTAGCAGCTGCAGCTGGAAATGTTGAAATGGTTAAAATTTTGTTGAATAAGAACTCCGCATTACTCACAATTCCAGGTAGTCAACAAATGATGCCACTCTATATGGCTGCCTTATTTGGAGAACATGCCATGGTGGAATACCTTTATAGTAAATCCAAGGGATTGCGGGATGATGGCTGGAATCCTCAAAATCGTGGTTGGCTTCTTTTGAAATGTGTTGAAGCCGATCTGTTCGGTATGCATTCTAGCATATTGTAGTAAAAACAAATCCTTTTTTTTTTGTCTTTCCTGAAAACCTTTTATAAATTTTGTTGTTTGGCAAAAGTCTTCCACCCCCCAACCACTAGAAAATATAATATAAATAAAATCGATTGCTTTTTTTCTTCTTTTTTTTTTTCCAGATATCGCACTAAGAATAGTGGAAGACCGCCCAGAACTTGCTAGTAATGGGAATGTACTTGGAGTTTTGGCTAAAAAACCTGATGCGTTTTATGAAACATCAAATATATTCAAGAAGTTCATCAATTGGGGTAAGCGTCTTTATTCCCAGATGTGTTTACATATTGTCCTATCTAAATTCAAGTTTACCATCTATACCACAGGTTTACCAGTAAAATGTTTCTAGTCTAATACCCTTTATATATTAAAAGTTAATTATCAAATTGTTTTGCATTATATTTTTTGTCAAATTTAAATCAAAATGCTCGCTCAAATTTATAAACATGCCATGATTCATCATATGTAGAATCTCATCCAAATTTAAGATCCATGTCATATACCAGAAATTTGCTGGTCATAATAGTATTTCTTTTTCATTAGTTTCAGCCTCTTTCCATTATCGCTTGCAGCTTATAAAAAGGCAGCGCCGCCAAAAAAGGAAAGTGAAGCATTGAAATTACTAAGAATTGTTTGGGAAAATATCGCAAAAAAGCCGAAAAAAGAAATTGATGACATAATTAGAGGGGCGCCTGATACAATTAAGAAAGATGAGAGGCTACCTTATGATAAGGAAGATCAAAAGCTACACCTGCTAAAACTTATTTCTGAAAACATAGTCAAAATGCCTGCTGAAATCCAGAAGTTAACTGCTGGATCTTCTGCGAAAATTACTAAAGCGCCTGCGACGGGAAATGCAAGGAAAACTTACCCTTCTCGTATACTATTTGTTGCTGCAGAAATGGGTAATACTAAATTTATAGTTGAGCTCATCCGAATATATCCTGATCTAATATGGAAGGTCAATGATAATAATCAAAGTATATTCCACATTGCTGTCAAACATCGTCATGAGGGTATCTATAACTTATTGTATGAGATAGGCTCAATGAAGGATTTGATTACTCCTCTAAGAGATGAAGATGACAACAATATGTTACATTTAGTCGGGAAAATCGCTGATAGAAACCGGCTTCAGGATGTATCTGGAGTTGCCTTGCAGATGCAACGAGAACTATTATGGTTTAAGGTACATATAATTGTAGTCTTTTGTTTTCCTATATAACTAACCATAAAGTAGTCCATAACTTGTATATTTTGTTGTTGTAGGAGGTAGAGGCTATGATCCCACCTTCGTATAGAGAACGAAAGAACAAAGATGGTATGACACCACATGAATTGTTCACCAAAGAACACAAAGAATTAGTCTCACAAGGTGAGAAGTGGATGAAAGGAACGGCTAGTCAGTGTATGGTGGTTGCAACCCTTATTGCCGTCATAGTATTTGCTGCTGCTTTCACAGTACCAGGTGGATACAGCCAAGATCGTACGGGCCGACCAGACGGTATCCCAATCTTTCGTTCTAAAGTAACCTTCATCATCTTTGTGGTGTCAGATGCCATTTCTCTATTTGCATCTGCAGCCTCGATTCTTATGTTTTTATCTATTCTCACATCTCGTTATGCTGAACGGGATTTCTTGGAATCCTTACCCAAAAAGTTAATGTTGGGTCTTGTTACGCTTTTCCTCTCCATAATAACCATGACCATTGCTTTTAGTGTAAGCTTCTACGTGCTTTATGAGGGCGGTTTGATTTGGACGCCGATTGTCATCAGCATGTTTGCGATGATGCTCGTGTTCCAATTTGTTTGGCTGCAATATCCTCTCTTAGTGGATGTTCTTCGATCAACATATGCTTCAAGGTACCTTTTCAAGCCAAAGAAACATATTCTATACTATTAAGACCCAAACCAACACATATTGTTTATGTTTATTCTTATGTAATTTTAGAGTCTAGATTTGGAGTGAGATTTGTATATGAATGATTTTGAAATCAAGTTAGTGTGTTATTTTGTATTATTTTAACTTATTTTTTGTTTTTATTATGGCCAGTTGCATGTAGAAGAAAAAACTTACATAAACATGTATATGCATACTATATTTATATTTACTAATTGTTATATTTACACACATATTTGAAAAAATATGATGTGTTATGCTTGGTTAACATGTTAGATTCAAACTCGTCTCAATGGCAATGGTCTATCTATCCCATCGGATAGAGCCATAGAGGTAGTGCTTGTTCACATCACATTCTCTCCAGATGAGTGGAATTATATTGGATACGCTTGCGTGTTTAGATTTAAATTCACATGGATTCTATGTGAATTGTTAAACATAATCAACTCCTAAGCTTACTATTAACATATATCTTATTTTGTGTTGTGTTTCTGTCATCTATCGTTAAACGCCCTCCATCTTCCGGCATCCACTGTTAAACACCCCCCATCACCCGAACCCATATCGCATTCATCATCCACCTTTAAAAACCCTCCATTCAATTTACTAGCTATCATAACCACCGCCTCACTGATATGATCCGGATGATCGACCCGGCCTGTGAAAAACGCAACCACGTTCATTTTATGCGTGTTTCCTGCATTAATTTCATATCTAATTAATTGTTTAGTTTAACATTAAGTTAGTGGTTTAGTGGAGTTTCCAGGTTAGGGTTAGTTATGCGTTGTTGTTTTTCATTTGTAAGCTTTAAAAAGATCTTAAAATGTTCCGGTGAGAAAGTGAAGGAGAAAACTGGATCAAAGTCTCTATTCTTTTATCTTTGTTCTATGAAGCCAAACCCACTTAACGTGATCAAGAACCCAAAACAACAATCGAAAACAATAAGAACCCTAAACAACAATTGAAGATAAAAAACCGTCGTATCATCAACTATCAAAGGTGTATACGCAAATCAGAATCAATAGTTGTTGATGACGGAAAAATTTAAAGGTTAGAACTTTCCATTGCAATCAATGATTGACCAACTCCCCTAAAATATACCCTTTGTAATACATATACTAACAAAATAAAAAAAAACAAAAAAAAAAACAACTTTCACATTGAGTAGTGTAACACCGTATTCCCTTTTTCTATCAATAGGAACTGTTTGTTTTTTTATTTAGTTATTCTGTTAGTTTTAAACTATTTCATCAGATACTATCATTCTTTTAGCAAATAAAGTTGATATTTTAAACATAAATTTAATTTTTAGTGGCCTAATTCTAAGTTGTGCCTAAATATTCTATCATGCCTAAAAGTCATTATAATAAAGAAATCAGTTGGATTTGTGTGTAAAACTAACTATTTGAAAAGTTTAGAAAGGTAATTAGGATGTTTTATTAAGTGTTTTTCATTGATTCAATATGCATGAACTGCGCGTTTCTCTCATTAGTAACAGCATGACTTGCTTCAGTAAATAAGAATGATTTTGCAAAACTCTTGTACGTTTTTTCTTCAAACAACATCAATTCATTAATCCTTGTGTTATATCATGGAAATATGTTTTTTTTTTCATGATTTATTTGTTGAAGCATCATATTTTTGTTATTTAAACAGTGACATTTCTCATGGATTTGAACACATAATCTTAGCAATGTGTCTACGGTTCAATATCCTGCCAATTTAATCGTCAGAGTTAATGTTTTGGGTCCAAAGGTATAGTGAAGGAGTTGTTTCTTTACATATTGTCTGTTTCCTAGATTATAGAAGTTTGTTTTGTTGTACTCGAGATCAAGAAAAAACTTCATTAGTTAACACATGTTTGAAAGAAGTCATGGTCGTGTTTCACATTTTTGTTGTACTATCAAAATTGTTAGTAATTTGATTACAGAAACGTTATTGTCATTACAAATTTATTTTGGCTTTTGCTCGCCATGTTTAGTTTTTCTTTATAGGTCCGTCTTTATATCAACAAACTAGTTACTTAGTCATCGCATTGCAACGTGTAATTACATGTTCTTCGTGTTTTGCTTTGTGTTAAAAAAATAGACGGGTAATGAATTAGTTAAGAGTGTTCAGAGGGAATGGCAATTCTTGTGTAATAGATAACATTTAATTAATTTACTCGATTGTCAGTTTCATTCCGCTTACCAAACAATGCTTTAGTAGTGTTGTTTTCGATTCCCTTGTTTTGGTTTATCAAAATTGAGGGATTTAAAAGTGTTATGAAACAACTGAGAAAATGTATTTTAAGTGTGTTTAACAATTGTTCTACTAGTTTATATAAATTTGTAGACCATGGTTTGTTTAGAATATTATAATTTCAAGTTTTTAAAAAGAAACAAATGTAAAAGAACGACTTGAAGAGACAAAGAGCAAAAACACGTGGGCGGGGTGAAATCTAGTGCTTCTTGAAGGAGACGTGTGTGTAGCTATAAGAGTTGTATATTTTATAGCAGTAGTATGTTGTACCATACTGTTCATCCTCTTTGTGTTTTAATATAGATGATAACAGGCACCAACTTTGACAATGCATCGTGTTTAATTGGTATTTTTGTATTATATATCTTTTTATAACATTGTTGCAGTTTCAATCTAAAAGGGATGTTTTTCATTGTTGTTTTCATCAAATAATCAACAACTAGCTATTTTAAGTTGCGCCAAGATTTCCATCACGATCTTAAAAATCAAAATGCTGACACTAAAACACATATCAACGATGTAGACTTTAAGACATTAAGAAACCTGATTAGAAAACTAAGTTATAATAATACCTATTCTCTTAAAAAACCCAAAACAACAAGAGAAAAAAAAACAACCAAAAAAGCACAAAAAACTTGGTTGGGTACAATCCAAACCCGAGCCATCTACGGCGACAAGTTTCTGAGTATCAAAACAAAAGGGGGGATTTTACACATGCAAGAGTTGTATAGAAAAATATGTTTATAATGAAAAAATAGTTCAATATTTATGAAAGTTTTCCTTTCAAATACATATAATTTACAATGATTGTTTTTGGATGATATTAGACTTGAGGTTAGAGTTTTTAAATATTATAACAACTCAATTTCATTGTCATGTTAGGGATATTATGGTCTAATGCAATGAATCTGTTTTGTAGTGTCGCATCAATTACATGTAATTAGACTAGGCATCAATTGCATATAGATGAGAAGTCAAAAATTTTAAGATTGCTCACATCCTAATATGTTTAACAATCATTTTTTCTTTTATTCACTTTCAACACGTAAAAAAACATATTAAAAATATTTAAAACAAATAATTTCTATTGAACTTAATATCACTTAATGCTATTAAAGACGAACCGGACTAAAAAGTGTACCAAAAACTATAATCAATAAATCGTGCAAACTACTGCACATTATTGACTGTAAATCTGGGGTTAAATACTTAAATTCATTTCACCATGAGCATCGTGTCGAAATATTGTTGTGTTAATTTGACTATATATAAATAAGCACATTCGTTTGTGCTCTTGATTTGACTATATTCTCGCCTATTTACAGAAATCTTTTGCATATGAATCGAAGATCCGATAAGATCAGAGTCACCAATCTTGTATTCTCTTCAATTGATTACTACAATGGCGGGAGCTTTGATCTCAAAATGTCCAATTCGCCATTCTCAAATACCTAAAATATCTTATCCCCTTTCATCATCTTCTTCAATTTCATCTCCGCTGAAATCTATCCCTTTCAAATCTCGTTTACCACTTTTGTCTTTCACCGCCGGCGTGTCGTCGTCGTCGTCGTCTTCTTTGCCGGTGAAGTCACCGCCACTCAGCGCCGATGCCGATTTCATCATGGACGCTGTTCAGCGGCGGCTTATGTTTGAAGACGAGTTAGTTCCTCATCGATTTTCTTGTTTTCCCTTTTGTTTTCTTTTTTTTTTTGCGATAATTCTACCAAATTGTGTTTCAATTGGGGGATTTTTAAGTAAATTGGTCGATAATTCAAGTGGGATATTGTTTGATTTGATAAATTTGTTTGATTTGATTGGGCTTGTGCAGGTGCATTCTGGTTGATGCTAATGATGGTGTTGTTGGTCATGATACAAAATACAATTGTAAGTTTCATTTTGGTTCATCAATTTTGAGTTGCATATGATATGCTACAGCTCTGTTGGCTAGATTACTGGATAGGTAAACTTTTGGAGAAATATGATTCATATAATGGTTCCTATAGCAATAATTTTTCTTGTTTCTGCATATTATCAATAACAGTATTGGGTGGAGAATTATGACATTAGCTAAAACACTGACGAAAATAATAAGGTTTGGGTTGCCTTGTGTAACCTGTTTGATAGAACAGGTTGTTTGTGTGTTGACATATTTAATCTGTTTAGTTAAACGGTTCATGTTTAAGTTGACTTTGAGTAATCCATCTAATAAAACAGGTCGATCTATTAACCTGTCTAAAGTTGGATTAAAATGTATATGTTTTTTAAGTTCCCAGCCAGCCTGTTTATGACTTGTTTAACCCATTTATTACAATCTGCCAATCCGTTTGTGACCCATTTGCAACTTAATTACAACCCATCTCGAACTTGACGACTCATTTACAACTTGATTACAACTGTTAGAGCTCGTCGACCCGTTTACAACTGCCACCCTGTTTTACTCGTTTAGAGAACCAGGTTACATGGGCCATTTTTAGGCTCATCAATACCACCCACCTCGACCCAATATGATTGTCACACCTAACGGTGTCATCCGTTGGTTCCTTGGGTCAAGTTTACAACATTTGCTAGTCAACCATGCCTATTAGCTGATGTGTTTTGGCAGTTTTTTGAGGTACAAAGGTCCTTCTGATCTGGTTAAATAGCATGTATCTAGCTTGTTATCAGGTCCTCATGTGGTTTCTATATGTTTTTGGTTATCTTGATTCTATTTAGTTTAGTCGGTTACGAAGGAAAACAATATGATTGTTGGTTAAGTAAACCTGTGAGAGGTATAAACACAATATGATTGTTGAGGATGAATGAGATATGAAGGCAAACAATGAAGAATAGATGGAAGCGTGGTGTTAGAAGTTGATATAACCAGAGACGAAACAAGTAGATAAATGTTTCCCTGCACAGAACTTATAGTGAATGTTTATAACAGTTATATGGTATCAGGTTCTGTTATACTTTACATTGGTTGCAATAATATTAGTTGTATGTGTCAGTATTATCAGTTTATTACAACATGTACATATACATACCTACATACATACATACAAGATGTTTGTATATGCGTATGCACATGCGTCGGCGACTCTTGGTGAACTTTAATAAGAGTTGTTTACTCGGGAATGAGCTTGGTATATTAATGTGCTTATGTGAAAGATTCATCTAGAAGTTTGTCTTTTTTGAACTTTAAGCATATTTTGTTCACCCATAATCTATTAATATTTGCAGGCCACTTGATGGAGAAGATAGAATCTGAAAATTTGTTGCACCGGGCTTTCAGTGTATTCTTGTTCAACTCAAAATATGAGTTACTCATTCAAGTATGTAAACTCTTGTGTTACTTTTAATTCTACAAAATAAAATCTTTCTTGTACATGGAAACCAGTTTCATGCATTAGAAGTTAATAGCAACCAAACCACTAAATATGAAATAGTTTTGACCGTTCTGCTTTTAAATTATTATGACATCTCTATGGTCTGAAACCAAAACCTTTATAGTTGATAAAAATTGGTTTCATTAACTGCAGCAAAGATCCTCAACAAAGGTGACATTCCCTTTGGTATGGACAAACACATGTTGCAGCCATCCACTATACCGAGAATCTGAGCTTATTGAGGAGAAATGTCTTGGTATGACACAAAACTATAGTCCTATCAAAATGTGTTTATCAGTGTGTTGTTATATGCATATAGAAACATTCGTCTTGTCGAGTAGATTAACATGGTGTGCACAAGAAAATTGTGTTTAAGGTGGTAAATTATAATAAAAAGTAGCAACTATTGAAGACTTAATCTAATTAATAGACAACTTTTTATGGAAGCCTACCATCTTTTACTAATTATTTTATAAAGTTACAAATTTACACAAACACATTAAAGCACTCTCATAATTGCTTAAAATAGGTTCACATTGGTTTGGTTCATTTGAAGACTTAATCGGTATGCTTTCTTTAAGTCCTCTTTGAGACGTATCTTGAGAAGCTATTCACAGTGCCACATCAATTAAAGATCGCTATTTAAAATAATTGATTCTAAATTTACTAATATTATTTCCACTCACCTTATAAACGGCATTTTATATAAATCTTGATCTTTTATATTTTTTCAGGTGTCAGAAATGCTGCACAGAGAAAGCTTTTAGACGAACTCGGTATTCCTCCAGAAGAACTTCCAGTTGACGAGTTTATTCCACTAGGTCGCATTCTCTACAAAGCACCATCTGATGGAAAGTGGGGCGAACATGAACGTAAGAGACACTTTATACATGTAAAATAGAATTTTTCACATCCTTCAACCCGTTTGACATATTCTTCTTTAGCATTTTTACAAAATTGCATCATTCTAAGATAAAACACAACCAAAAACAACAAACTCATAAGTATGACATAATCTTTTAGTACAGCAATTTCACCTGTGTGTCTAAATGAGTGCTGGTTTTGTAGTTGATTACCTACTGTTCATCGTACGCGATGTCAGCATGAACCCGAACCCAGATGAAGTGGCAGACGTTAAGTATGTGAACCGAGAGCAGTTACGAGAGCTGGTGAGCAAAGCAGATGCAGGCGAGGAGGGTCTGAAGCTGTCTCCATGGTTCAGGTTAGTTGTTGATAATTTCTTGTTCAAGTGGTGGGATCATGTTGAAAAGGGAAGCCTTCATGAAGCTGCTGATATGAAGACCATCCATAACTTGTAACTTCATCATGTCAACCATCCATTCTCATGATTTGATTTTTTTATAGAATTATTAATGTAATTTTGGTGAGCCTTTATCCTACTTATATGTATGTAATAACGAATGGTTGAGATTAGTCAAGCATTAAAACAAAATGGTTGATTTTCGTTGATACTATGAAATATTATAAAAAAGTATAAATGTGTAGTCGAGCGCAATGTTTTCAACCACCACCATTCTAAGCCCAACAACCATACCTATTGTCACAACAAGATCACCATCTGTTTTGACCCGAACCTAGGATGATTCAAAAGTGGTATAACCTGCAAACTAGGACCTGGTATAACCGTTAGCTGAACCTACCCAAATCGTATGTTTTTACTCAAGTTTCAATGTGGTATAAAATACGGTAGACTTGTGTAGAAAAAATCTAATTAGTGTTCTTGTGTGGAATGTAAAAGAACTATGCTAACACCCATGCTACGTTCCACATTTTCAAAAGCTTTTGCATTGCAAAAGCACAACCACGAGGAGTCTCCATTATAATTGAGCCATCTTCCTTAGTCTTAAGACTCCGTAGATGAGAGAGATTGGGATTGTGAGAGGGCGAGGTTAATTAGATTTACTTAAACAAAAAGAAATAAAACTAAAAATTGATATGAATTAAAAGATGTGGAGTGTGTATTCGTCAAAAAATATTCTAATTTCAGGCACCGATTAACGAAATTAATATTTAATAGGGCAGTGCCCTAAGCACGGATCCAAGGTGCCAAGCCCTAGTGTGTGGATCGCCTTGTACAAAGTATTATTACGCAAGCATAATGTGGGTAAGTAATTAAATTACTTTATGAATTTAGTTAAGTTACAGGAGAATTATATATTTCCTTTTACAAACTTAATCAATTACATATATCAAACTTATAATTTTAATTACATGTATCTTTTTTAAAACTTAATCAACTAGTTTTATACCCGTCCGGTGGCCGGGTGGTTTCATGTCATAACTATGTCTTTTGGTATTCCAAACAAAAACACCATTTGTTATAAACCAATGTAACTTGTTAGTATAAAGACAACCGACTACACTAAAAAACACAAAACAATGAAAATCAATAACTATTAAATGACTGAAATGTGAGAGCGGGTCATGCTGATTTTCAAAAGACAGACAAAAAACTACGCATCCGAAAGTCTTATTCATATAATCATTAGTATGAATTAAAAAAAAACACACACTCACATAAATCTAAACAAACAACATAAGAGTGCACAGACAGAAGAACAAAACATATTATTAACCTATTAAGTAGAGATTAAATTTTGAATTAATTATATTGTTATGACAATTGGCAAATACCCAATACATCAGTATTGGCCACGAATTATTTTTATCAAATTTACGAAAATATATCGCATATCGATACAACTATTTGAACCACAAATAGTTCCAATATTAGATGGCGCGTGTGTGTGTGTGTGTATATATACACAGAGAGAGAGAGAGAGAGGGAGATAAAGGAGGAGGTTCCTCTGAAGAATAAAGTTATCACCAAGGAACTAAGAAACCCGGCTCAATTTAAGAGTTATTTCTTGACATATTCTGAAAATCTGTTGTCTATCTTTGTAAATCTCGTGCAGTGGCGGAACCAGGAATTTTTTCCTATGGGGTCACTATTTTTCGACGCTTGGATTTCTTAAAATCCAACCTCAAAATTTTCGGGTCGGGTTAGTCACCTAAAATATCTACCTATGCTGCAAGAGGTAGGATGGTTTTCTTTGGCCAAGCATGTTGTGTGCAATCGGTTAAACATACCAATAAAATTCAGCAAATTAGACTATGGAATCTAGTTAATTCTAAACACATAAATATTTTAACTTTAATTAACCACAAGAAGATGCTACAATAACCAAAACAAAGGTGTATTTGATAAAAAGACCAGCCAAATTCATAGAAATAAGCTTTTAAAACAAATTAGCTACTTCATGCATGGTGTAATCTCAACGGAGTTTGTTCCTACACGAGGATCTAGCTAATCATCTAACCAAAGGGTTAGCAAGCAGGTACTTACTGCAAAAGTATTCAATTAGGATGAGAATTAAAGTTCATTTAAAAATGTATCATGTTAGATACCTCAAGCTGAATTTAGATTTTTTAAAACAAGTAGTGTTGTTTTTTTTTTTTATTGTTTAGTGGTTTTTAGTGTGGAAATTAAATTATAGATGTTTATGAGGAGTCCGCCACCCGTATAAGCGGACTCTAAAAATTCTAACAAGAAGTCCGCTAATGTGGCAAGCATACCCTGAAGTTCGCTCTTGTGGCAAGCGGGTTTTTTGATGGCTGGATAAATGTTTGGGGTGCCATGGTAACTTGATGAAGGTGGTGATATGGTATTGTGGTGTCCATATAGAGTGCTCGTAAAAACAACGAATTCACTTGAGTTCGCTAGTCAAGGGAGCAGACTCTGGTCCAGCCACATTATTTTTATTGAGTCTGTTGGTACGGATAGTGGACTTCCCATAAACAATAATTATTATGACTAACCAATTTATAAACACCATTTATTTAAAAAATTCTTGAATTTAAAACGGAAAGCTTACGTGAAAAGAATGGAACACATGCGTTATATTGTCCCAACGTATGTGTCCAGGTCTACAAATATGGTTAGGTAGAACTTTAACTTATTAATCTTTCATTTGAAAAATGACATACACATGTGCACTACCAAAAACATGAGTATGATGTTTAGCCATTTGAAGAAGCTTGAACTTATAACAATAAGCATGTTGGTGTGATCCCTTTAGGATAAATGAATAAATGATTCATGCACACACGTGGGAAACCGACATGTATTCCCACCTCAGCTCCTTTAGGATACGTGTGGCCGATTTTCGTTTCAAAACTGTTTATCCCCACAAACTAATTCTATCGCAACAACAAAATAAGGTATTGAATATCACATTTTTCACATTTTAAAACCACCGATTTTACAAATAGCAGGTGATATATCAAGAACTTAAGAATAAATCATCTAAAAAATAAGGAATCTAGAGAGTATATATAATAAACACTTCTGCCAGATCACCCGTATGAAAATTAAACCATATTTCCTGACTATGATAAGAGGGGCTTGTTTGGCTTTAATTCAACCATATACAAATAAAAACCAAGCTTAAATCTTTATGATTTTGTATTAATAGTCCCTTACGTAGATAGTTCAATTCATTACAAATAGTAAGTAGTATTTACATATTTCACTTAATTTATTAATTTCCAAATTGAAATCTTAAACCACCTCCATCACAGTAACACATAACCTAAAAAACCAACAAAGAATTCTTGATATCATACCCCATCTTCTCCAAATTAGGGTTTATAGCAAACTGAATCATGGGCGGTGGTCCACAAGCCAATGCCAATGTATCTTCAGAAACCTCAGGAATATGTTCTCTCATGATCTCCTCTGTGATGAACCCTTCACTGTACTTCCAGCCTTCTCGAATCGATTTCGCAACAACATACCACACCTTCACCCTATCTTGATACTTCTCAGCCCATGCATCAAGTTCATCCCTCAACAATATATCATCTTCGGTTCGATTCGCGTAGACCACGTACATCTTTGTATCGTCCTCAGGATCCTTCAAGATAGCCTGCATCACTTGGAATATCGGTGTGATCCCCGTCCCACCCGCGAACATGGCTAGCTTTGTGGCGAACTTTTGTTTACCATGAACCGAAAATGTCCCTTTTCCCATGTACTCAATGTGGCCTAATGGACCTTTGATGTCAAGTAAAGAACCTAGGGGCAATGACTCGAGATATTGTGACATGAGTCCACCATTTGGGAACTTTGGTTCTACACCTTTGAAGTAGATCTTGACTAGCAACTCGAAGTATCCGACCTCATCGATTGTGCTCGTGGGCGTGTAGGCTCGCATGCATAGCTTGTCGTCGATGGTGGCGCATAAGAAGATGTGTTTACCGACGGGTAACCCGAGGACTTGATCGGGCGACGGGAGCGCGAACCGGAAGAGTCTCACGTCATGAGAGACTGTGGTTTTGGAGATGAGTTTGCATGGGATCTTTTCACGTGGGATTAGGGCTACATTTCTTGTTGGCGCAATTTCTCTGATGGTGGCTAGGTGTGAGCTCATGTAGTTGGTGGCACCATGGACCGAGGTGTTGGGTGATGAGGCAGCTGAGTCAGAGCTGTAGCCCATGGTTATGAGTTCACCGATTCGGTACTCTTCTAGGAGCTTCTTCGCCTTGTCGGAATGGATTGCATCGAACTCTTCGGTGCAGTCTGTTCCGGCATTGATGAGGATGCTGTCGCTGCCGCCGGGGTGGTCTTTGAGGAAGGCGGTGCAGTCGTAGATGTGACCGTGGACCACGATCCAAGCCGAGTCTGGTGAGTTGTGTTTCTTGACTTCGGACATTGTGAAGGTTAAAGAGGTTGTGTTCATGAAAGGGGATGAAATACTCTTCTTGAGGGTTGGATTGGCTTTTTCTGCTGAGATCTCGAGGTGCTTTTCGCGAGCCATCCATCCGCCCGACTGGTTACCTGGTTGAGTCGGGTGCTCGAACACGATCCCGATCTCGCCCTTGTGTGGTTTGCACATGTTGGTTTTCACTCGGAACCAACAGTTGTTCATCATACCCTGTTGATATCATATTATATGTAAGCGACTATAAATACTCGATTGATATTTATGTATACAATTATGCAATGCTGAAAAGTTAAGAAACTAGAATACATGAAGCCTATTAAACTGTTACGATGAAAATTCTAGACCAAACCATTAAAGTCTTAAAGATAATAACACAACTGGCCCTGTTTGGTTGAGTTGGCTACACAGAAAAATGTATGAAACTTTTTTTTTCAAATCATTTGTTTGTATTAAAAATTATAAAAAATAGTTTATTAATATAAATATACAAGTTCTGAAAATAAAGAAAAGAGAAAGTCAAAGCAAATCTTAAGACCAAAAATTTTCCGCTTTGAAAATGAAAAGATTATAATCAAAATAGGCATCATGCATGATGTCAACAAGCGAATGTCACATTTCAATCATTAAATTTCAATGTCGCTATGTGATGCAGGAACTAACAGATCCTATTATTTTAATATTCAGGGTGTTGTTACTATATAAAGTTTTTGTTGAAGAAAATATATCCAGTGAATTTAGATTAATAAGCATTTAATAGTTATTATTTCACTCAATAAAATTCAAATGAACAACTTCAATAGCTAATATTAAATACTCCTAAGCGGCATATACATACATTGTATCAAAAATGTATATAGCACGATAACGACAAACTATCTAAGGTTCCTTGGAGCCTAAGTTTGCGTATTTCAAAGAGAAATAATATATTAACATGTTGTGTAATATAGAAAAAGATATATGTAATAAAAATTAGAGTTTGTATTAACACTGATTAGAGATTCATCCCCACTAACACACTGTTAACTACAATTTATTTTGTTGTAAATGTCGTTTACCGGTCAATTAAGCACTAATATTCCATGACACTAAAAACTATTATTACTATATTTTTTTAAAACATGCAATTAATATTATAAGTCTGGTCATCCAAATAAACTCATTCACAAATGGAGTTGGTTGGCGGTTTACCATGAGATTCCAGATGAGCTTCTCGGGTTGGGTGTTGAGGGTCTCGTCCCAGGCTCGAACCGCGATCTCTTTGGCACCAAGAAGGTCCAGAACCTCAACCTCCAGGGACCAGAAGCACCAGCACCAGTACTTCCCATACTTGTTTGGTTTCTCCTTATGGTCTAGGCTGCATACGATCCACGTGTCCCCTCCATCCAATGTTACCTCCACACGTGTCACCTTCTTCCCACCACCTACACCATTTAATATTCAATAATTTATAATTAAATTCACCAATTTTTGTTTTATTAACTCAGTTTGAATTCTAGCATTGACCCTCAACCTCTGGAGACAGCTATAATATTGTTCTGTTCGTTTTCAATGTTTTCCATCGTTTATTTTATCTTCAGTATCAAACAAATAGCTAGGTTGAATTTATAATTATTGGTAATAAATAAATATATTAAAATAACTAATAATTATTTTAATAAAATTGTTTAAGAGTTATAGTACATCTAATGCCTTTAAAACACTGTAACTTATAATATCTTGTCTTTTATTGTTAGATGTTTTTGATAAAATAAATTCCAACCGACGTGTTTTTATGTCAAATGAACTAAAAAAAGACGAAAATGATGGTTACTAATCGGGAATCTTAAGCATCCCCACCCCCTTAATTACTCTTTTAAATATTATAGATCTGTGATTATTAAACTAACCTTAGTGCTTATAATATACTTATATACTAATTGTTTGATAATTATGTCAGAATATTCTCTTTAGTCATAAAGTGGTCCTTGTTGCAAGCTGCATCACGTGGTTTAACTGCAAAGCCAGTATTCATATGCTATTTTCTCTCCACCACTTGGTCAATACCGTAAACAGTTTTGCAATTTGACTTTAATTAATATCCAAACAAAAATAAAGTAATTTCTTAATTACAACTATTATTTTCATATTCGTTCTCATATCCGAATACAAGTCCTATTACATGTCCGGGATGTTTTAAGATTCAAGTTTTCTAGTTGGTTAGAGAGTTCTACTGTTAATCAGCGATTAAAAATATATTACGACGAATAAAATAAGAAATTTATAAGTTTGTATTAAAAATGTACCGGAATAAGCATAGCCCCTCAAGATGTAAGGCCTCTGAGTCGTCCATGTATTAATGGGCAAGATCTCCTCGTGACAAGGTGTTGTTATCACCGAGTTTATGTTGAGCTCGTTGATTATGTACTCTGGCTTATACCACCAACCTACACCACATACACACGTACAATGTTCACAAATATTCTTTAAATTAATATCCATCTAAAACTTACAAATTAAACGGTTTACCGTTTATATACGCAAATATTCACTTTCTTTGTTTAAATAAACATACATAAATAAATATATCGATCTGAATCTTAAATGAATACATAAATAAACATAGTAAGTTCAATTATTTCAAAGATAACCCAACATTAACTATATTCACAAGCAACATAAGAGACTTTTTTTTTTTTTCGATAATTTAACTTAGCTCTCGTTTTAAACAGAGTTATCTGGTCTATAAAGTTCCTAAACTTTATGTAATAGATGGATTACAAACTGCGTAAACTAAGAACCTAAAAGTTACACTCACCGGTTAATTTGCTCTAAAACCCGCCCTTAACATAAGATAACATAAGAATTAAGAATTGTTTAAAATATAAAAAAAAACGGTGTACGATTTACCTTCGGAGTTGGCTAGTTCCGCATCGACATGCGACGGCAACACACGGTTATCTTTATAATGATAATAATTCTCCGACGCCGGAGTGGTGACAATAATCCGCTTCAACCACTTGACCATCCTCCCTCCGATAAACCCCGGGATGATCATCCTCACCGGAAACCCGTGGTCCGGCAACAACCGCTCACCGTTCTGCATGTACGCCAATATAATATCCCTCGCCGGATCCATCGCCATCTCGATGCTAATACTCGTCCCATACTTGGAACCACCGCCCCCCGGCAGATCCTCCGCCCCCTCAAAACACACATTCAACGCCCCCTTCTTCCGACCGTACACCCCGCACCGCTTCAACACCTGCACCAACGGCACCCCTTTCCACACCGACGTCGACACTCCGGCCGCACCCCAGTTGAACCCTATCGTCTGTTTCGTCAGATTCTGTTCTTTCCGCCGGTTGCCGGCGCACACCAACGACACCGGGAACTCCCTCGCCGGAAACTCCTTGACCAGCTGGTTCATCGTGAACCGGGCCGGGCGTTTGACCAGACCCACTACCTCCACCGTCCACTCGTCCCAGCTGGCGTTGGGGACGGGCCCGTGGTTCCGCACGTAGTGGAGAGGCGCCGGGGTGATGAACCCGTGGTGCATCAGTTTGTTCAACGGTGGCTCCGAGTTGAACGGGTGTTTCCCCGTGAGTCGGACCATGGACGGGTTGCGTTCGATCCACTGGTCCGCGGTGCCGACGTCACGCGGGTCGAAAACGGAGCTTTCGAGCTCGGAGTTGGACTTCTTGATGGCGTCAGTGTAGTCGTCGGCGTCGTCGTCTTCATCGTCGCCGGAGTCGTACACGTCGGCGACCACCTTGTTAATGGGGTAGTTGTTGTAGGTGCGGATGGGTGAGTCGGAGCGGCGCTGGTGGTTGGGCTGAAGGAGCGGCCGACGACGGCGGGCGGATAAGCCGGGGTCGTGGCGGAACTGGCGGTTTCGACGGAGGCCGCCATGTGGTGGTGGTGGTGAAAGCCGGGGGATTTGGTGGTGGTGAGTCGGAGCGGCGCTGGTTCCCCGTTGGGGCGGAAGGATGCGGCCGACGACGGCGGCGGATAACGTCACGCGGGTCGAAAACGGAGCTTTCGAGCTCGGAGTTGGACTTCTTGATGGCGTCAGTGTAGTCGTCGGCGTCGTCGTCTTCATCGTCCGCCGGAGTCCGTACACGTCGGCGACCACCTTGTTAATGGGTGTAGTTTTGGGTGCGTGGGTGAGTCGGAGCGGCGCTGGTGGTTGGGGCTGAGGAGCGGGGCCGACGACGGCGGCGGATAAGCCGGGGTCGTGGCGGAACTGGCGGTTTCGACGGAGGCCGCCATGGTGGTGCCGGTGGATTTGGTGGTGGTGCAGACTTGTTTCCTATTGGCTGTAGGTGTGTTTCCGATGTGCTGAGAAAGTGAGACAACTTTGGCTTAAACAACACACATACTTACGTATATATAGATATGTGGATATATGGATGTGTGATAAATTAAATGATAATAATATAATATAATATAATAGACTAGTAAAAGATCTGGCTGGCAATTTGTTTATAGCACTTGGTTTATAATAACATATATAAGTAAATAGTGACGTAATAAAGGGCTATTTATTTACTCCACCACATATATTATTAAAATGTTTGGAGTAAAAACGTGTGGACGTTGAGGGTTAAGCAGCTCTTCGGGGAAAAGGAGGTCAGAAGGGTGAGGAGAAAATAAGGAAGCCACAAAAAATAAAAAATAGAAATGAAGATGAAGACTTATGGGGGGCAGAGATTGATGAAGACCACATATGGGTTTTCTGTTTAACAGTACTAGATTATTCCAACCTTTGCGGCAGTTGAATACTTAGCTTTTTAAGATACGTTTGATTTTGATTTTTCAGTGGGATTTATAGAAATGGTGGTCACTTTTGATGAGAGAATTCATATGGATGGTGTTTTTCATGTCTTTAATGTAAGTTTTGATCCTATCATAAGTTGTTACGTGATAAAAAAACAAAAAATCATGTTTTCTAGACTTACGATCAAAATCTCATTTGCTTCTAAAAGATTTCAACATAAGTTTATCTTAGTAGTAATTGATATTTGAAAAACAAAATACACGTTTCAAGGGTCTTACCGGCGAATTCATATTTTTGAGACTTTTGATCGTTTATAACGCTTTTTTAAGCATTTATGGTATGATTTTCGTGGTCAAGGACAGCGCCAACCAAATAATACCATCTTTTTATGGAATTGACGCTTTTATGACAAATTAGCATGTTTTTTTGTGCTTCTTGTTAAAAATTATGTGACAAAAACAAAACTAAATTATATCACATGTTCAAAAAGTTAAGCTTTTAAGACTGATAGTGAAAAACTATGACAGATATTCATGGTTTTAACCCAGACGAGGTTTTCATTTTTGTTATGAGATGTCATGCTCTAATTGGATATAGTTTTTTGAACATAAACATTTAATAATAAACATTTTTTTAAAAAAGAATATAATTAAATAACTAGTTAGATGAAGTTCTTTAGTAGTTGTTAGTAGTTGTTTGTAACTACAGGTGGCGTAAAATCGTGACAAGTAGCACCAATATCACACCACTGTCAGTGACCACCAACGCGGTAACACCGGAAAGGCTCGTTTTAAAAAAGAAAAAAAAAAAAAAAAAACAAACGAAACAGAAAGCAAAGGTAAAATTGTTTAATCATGCAAGTGAGATGTAAAGTATTAAAAATAATAACTAAGTCGATCTGGGACTCGCATGTTGCGATGATGTAAATTAAAAAAATATGAAAACTATAGCGGATTAAAGTTAAAAGTAAAAAAAAACTATTGAGGTTAAGTTGTAAAATATGTAAAAATATTGGATTTAAAATAAAAAGTTAAAAGATATGTACAACTATTTATGTATATGGTACAATAACTAATGCAACAATAAGTTGTTAATTAGTAGTATTTAAATTGTCATTAAAACATATTAAAATAATTAATGTTGCGGTTTATTTTGGTTAAAGTAAACTTGAAAATTTTTAACTAGTTTATGAATATATATTCAAATGAATTTATATAACACGGTTTAATTAAATGGCTAATTCATCTAGTAAAACATGAAACAATTATTAAAAATTAATACAGAAATATTTAATACTAATCGACCTTTTTTCGTATGTAATTCAATTAAAGTAATATAACAATAGTAATGTAGAAAGTTAATTAAAAAATTAGATTTTATACAACTAGTGGGGAGGATGCATGAAACAATCCAAGTCCAAGTGATAGAAAAGGTTATTCGGGATAGGCGTTATTTGATACTTTTGTCATCAATCAAGCACTTTACCACAGTATCAAGACAATACGAAATTTCATAGAAAGACACAAAAATTTATTTTATACTTTTTGTTTCTAATCTATACTCCAACCTAATTAAAATTGTTATGCATCCTAGATCATGTATAAAGAATTAAATACAAAGTAATTAAGCTACAAAGTTTATGAGGTGATATAAATCATTAATAAAGTGAATAAAACGATTGAAATATTAAGAGGTGCCACGTATACGTAATGAAACACAAATGAGTTTTATATAATTTATTAATTTTTAAAATAATTATATTAAAACATTAAGAATTATAATTTTAATTTGAGCGTAGTATTACTATATAAGTTTTATATAAGAATATATATATATATATATATATATATATATATATATATATATATATATATATAAAATTGTTGACTTGTTGTGCATATAATATGTAGCGTAGTTATGTATAAAATGATAACTTACTGTTAATATAACATGCGTAATTATGTCTATGCGTGATTACAATTACAAGTTGCATAATAGCTATAGAAGTGACGTAATTATTTATATAAGTCGCGAAATTATTCTCATAAGTTGAGTAATGATGTGTGGCAAATTATATAACATACATGGTCATTAAGAGTTATTGGATCTACCATGTGCCACAAAGTCATGTGTCGAGTTCTAGTTGTTTCGCACTCTTCGCACGCTAAAGACGCTCTGTACATGAACTAATGTCCCTGCAAGGATAGCCCCCTTTTGTTTCTGTGTGTGTGTGTCTGTGTCTATATATGTAATACATGTAAGGGACTCAAGCGATGCAGTGACAATGACAATTTACAACTCAATATTCGTTTTCTGTTAGTAAATGTACCCGAATTGCACGATGGCAAAATTTATATTCACAAATTTTACAGAATAACATGAATGGACGATTTACAATCCACACAATGAAAATCAACCTCAATTCAAAAAATAACTCTTTCTTTGTCTAAGTTTATTATCATTCATTAGCTTCGACTTCGTTTAGGGATATGAAGTTATCAGACCGCAACCTCCATTATCAACAAAGTTTTAAACATACCCGGTAGCAATATTGTTTGTTTCATGAAACCGATAACTAAAAGACTAGGAGTAGAGCATCAAACTCCATTTAAAAATCAACCTTATTACTAAGGGGGTGTTTGTTTTTCCCAAAAAGGTTTGCGTGACCTCTTATGTTTGCACCAAGAAGACCACGCGCAGACAAAGGCTCTGCAGTGCGTTTGTTTTTTCGAAGACGTTTCATTAAAAAACGTCTGCGCGAGGTCTTCTTGGTGCAGACATGGTCTTGTCACTTCTAACCTCTTCTCACCCTCTCCTTACACCCAGTATCCTTCCTAATCTTCTCATCATCCCCAATCTTCTCTCTCGAATCTTTCTTCATTGTGAGTCTCTGATCCAACATCTGCAACAACCCCATGCAAATTCCCTCAATTCCTAATCACCCCTCATCTCGCCACCGCTTTCGACATCCCAACACCCACCAACCACCACCACCTACTGTCACTCCACCACCATCAAGAACCACCGATTTCAACACCCGATTCCCCTGAATTGGGTGCAACCACCGGTGGCGATGAGCCAGCTCGAACCCTCAAACGCCCACGGCTCAAGAGGTCATCGATCACGGTTATGGTCCTGAACCCTAACCCTAGCCCGTTTGGTCCCAATTGGGCTGCTATTTGGTTCTGATTGTTGTTTTGGTTTAGGTTTCCGGCGTATTGGGTGCCCACTAACCCAGTTCCGAGGGGGATTCCGTTGGTGTTTACTGTCGGAATGGCGCCGTTGGCGTTTGGGATGGCGACACCATCGGCTGGTGCTCGGAAGCCTATGCGTCTTGCTAAGGGGACTTGACCGCTGTAGATTGCTTTTGCATTTTGAAGACTCTGTGAAAGTTGTGAAAGATTGAAGCTTGTTGATGTGGGTGGTTGTGAAGGTATGGAGATGGTGCTTAAATACACACTCTTTGTACTGCATTGAACAAGTGTATGAAGATTGAAGAAGATGGAGTTGGTTTAAAAACAAACAGTCTTTTCTTGCAGACTGCAGACATTTGGTCCACCTCTTCTCCTGCAGATGTCTGCAGATGTGGTCCGCAGACTGCAGACATTTTGGTGCAGAAAAAACAAACAGCACCTAAACGTATAGGCATATTATAACAATCTAAATCGAATCAGAAGTTGTTAAGGGAGATTATTTCAAGGCGGCTGCCATAGAGTTTACCGATCCTGTCTCATCAAAGTCGGGTGGGTAACAAAAGGAAGGAATTGTACAATGAAATGAAAGAAAGAAAAAAGTTGTAGTCAACAAAATCATGGTCAATTACTCATCAACATTAACAAATAACCAAAATGAAGCAATGAAATCCGCCAAACAAATACTAAATTTGTGAATTATAAATTGTAAGATTTCATAGTTGGCAAAAAAAAAAGTTGCAGATGATGAGAGTTCTGGAGATGATTTTTCATCTTCTCTGCGGGATCATCTTTAAATCACAAAATACTAACATAATTCATAAATGAATTATCTCAAAACAATTTTAGAGAATAATCATTTACTATGAGATGTCCCTTGAAGATCAGACGATAATAAATACATGTATCAAATGGAGCGAGAATTATAACTTTTTTGTAAAATTATATTACTTAAAATAAATTTAAAATTTAAAGAATATGATACTTTTTAAATTTGATTACTAAAGCACTATGGATTTGGATCTAAAATATGATTGGTCAATGGATCATATCACAGAAAGTATGATACAAACAAATAGACTTCACATATACAGAATACACGTTTTTTTCTTCTTGGTCTATAAAGCACGTTTGAACGAATTTGACAAGTAAACTTCGTGTGTTCTGTTCTTTTTCCCTTTTATAACATGTTTGAAAACGAGAGATGTTATTCAAAAACAAAATAAGTAAAACTAAATCCTTTGATCGTAAAAAGTATTGGGGTGTCTAACCTAATTCGTACGCGAGGTAAATAGTTAGTAGATTATGAATTTCGTGCTTCCAAGCTTCGGGTTTAAAACAAAAGTTACGGATTTTACACCTTTAGTGCAAATTGAAAAATAGTTTATTCGTAATGATTTAACTATATTTGTGACCCTATCTGAATTTAGACTTTACGTGAGTAGTAAATCTGTGATTTACTATATTCGTATTTAATTTCTTTTCGTATTATTCATCCTAATTGTTTGTTTTTGAATTAAAGTTAGTAACTATATAAATGCTCCAACCATAGTTCACAAATTTGGACAAATTATGAAAAGGAAAAGATTAATTATATGAATCACGTACCTAATAAATTTTCCACATCTTTATGAAAATCAAATCCGATCTTTATTCCAAAAAAAAAAATTAAAACCTTAATTTTAATCAAAAGTTAAAATTCCTGGTGCATTTGATTTTAATAGAATTCAAGGTCATTTAATTGAATTGAGATTTGAATTTCAACCTTAATCTCTTTAATTAGATTGTAGAATTTGTTGCGATTGCAATCTAAATTTGAAGGATAAATGGTTTGGTTAACAAATGATTTGGATTCAAAATTAATTTACTCAAATTTACAAATTGAAATCTACAATTCTTTGTTATTCGTTGCCATCACTACCGCAACATCGCCATCCCCTCACCACTTTTGCAACCCTCCAATTTGCCACTGTTGACGCCCCACCACCACTTTTATTGTCATTGTCATCTTCAGTGTCATCTCAACCATCTCATTGCCCCTACACCCGCCTCCTCTAATGTCACACAAAAGTAGCCTTCCACTGCTGTCGTTGCCACCATCATGAATTTTGTTGCAACCACCATAGCGATGGCATTGGTGCATGTGGTGGCAACGATAATAACAAATTGTGCGCGAACAATGGTACGTGGCAGCATTAGAGGCGTTGGCGATTAGTATGCGAAGTGATGGTTGGTAGGCTGGGGTGGGGTGGGTGATGCTGAAGGGGTGCTAGTGTGGCAGTAGTGGTGGAAGTGGTGATGGTGATGGCGATTGTGGGGTAGTGGTGGCAATTAGAGTGGTGGAGGTGGACAAGTGATGGTGATGGCAGGGGTTGCTAATGAACTGAACAAAACATGAACGATGCTTTGTTCGTGTTCATTTGTTAATATTTTACCGAAAGACAAACACTTCAAGAACATATAACCGAACAATATATCTTGCTCGTGTTTGTTCATTAAAGAAATAAACTTGTTCTTGTTCGTTTATGTTCGTCTAATAATTACATGTAACAAACACAAACATGTTCATTACATAAGCCGAAAAAAACAAACACAAAAAATAAAACAAACAAAATTCTTTTAATAATTAAATCAGCATTTTCATTCCTAATTACCATAAGTACATCACATATAATCTACCCAAAATATATACGAACTAAACGAACATACCAAACACATTACCAAATGTTCATAAACATAAACATAGTTGTGTTTAATTTTCGAATTGGATTTGAAAAACTTGAAATTCAATTTGAATTATAGATCACAGATTTGAAATTCGATCAAATTTCCAATTTTGAATTCGATTTGATGTCTAATTATCAAATTCGAATGAAACTATGAATTTGTGATTTTCGATTCAATTTGAATCGAAATTCGAAATACAAATACACACGCTTACACTTATTTATTATATATTAATTTATATAAATGAACAAAGTTTTTTTATTCATGTTCATTCGTTTATTAAATGAATAAATATAAACAAATATCCGCTGAATGAGCCACAAACCGTAGTGCACTGAATGTTTGGTTCATTTATAATATATACAAAAACTAGCTTTAGTAAATACACGGGTTGAGAAAAAAATATTAAATAGAATAAAAATT
This sequence comes from Flaveria sonorensis, assembly GCA_025506505.1. Taxonomy (NCBI): domain Eukaryota; kingdom Viridiplantae; phylum Streptophyta; class Magnoliopsida; order Asterales; family Asteraceae; genus Flaveria; species Flaveria sonorensis. The sequence goes on from CM046432.1 coordinate 69,458,975, forward strand.
TATTAATTATAAATCTATATGTTAAAATAAGATATGATTGAAATCTTTCTTATAATAAATAAAATAAATTTTATTTCAAGACAACGTTTTAATAAATGTCATACTTAAAACTTTCTTATTTTAACTCTTCAATTTTATTTATTTTTTGTTTATAAAAAATTTCTTTTTTAAAAACGTCAATTATAATATATTTATATTTTTTAAAAAATTTGATGTTCTAAGAAGTTTTCTAATTTTATGAAAAAAAGTTTTTTTAGAAATAACATTAGTGAAAATATCTCTTGCTTAATTTATTAAAAAATTATTTTAATTTAAAATAAATAAATAATATTATCAGTAATTTATATGATTGCTAAATAGGAATAGTAATTAATATGATTATTAAGTAGGAGAGAGAAGCAAGAAAAAATTGATGAGTAGAGATGATAATTATGGCAACGGTGGTATTTTCAATTCCTTTTTGATCATTTTGGTACTCAAATGCATCACAAATTGTTATTCTTTTGATGGATTTTATTTCCTTCAAATTTTAAATCTTTTGATAAATTTCAATTCAAAATCTAACTCCTTTACCGCATTCCAAATCGTTCAAGATTCGTCTCCGCTTCATGAGACGTGTAATGTTTCTTATAACGAATTGTAACACATGCATATATTTACATACTAGTTTAAAAAACCCGTATATTACATGGGTTAAATAAAAATATTAATTTAATAGTTATTTATTAATAACTAAAATTAATTATTGAGATAAAATATAAATGAAATTACTTATATTAACTACTTTAGGTAATAAAACAATAGTAATATTTTTTCAAACTTGCATCTTTAAAAAACGTTTACTTTCATGTTTTTTAGTACTCCAAATTTGTTTAAAAATACTTCACTTTAACAATGTTATTTTTTTAAAGTTTTTTGTATTAAAAAGAACTTTATTTTCATAACCTTTTGGTTTTATAAAAAAATATATGTTTTTAAATAAAAAAGAAAATATATCAAAAAATCTGTTTTATAATTTTCAAAGTATATAAAGAAGTTTTAGCATTTAATGTATCATTAAATAATTAAATTTTATTCTAGTAACGACATGTGTACAAATCCTAGGTGGAGCCTAGGTAGATAGTGTAGATATATAACAGGTGTCTTATATACATTTTGATTTATTAGTATAGATTGTTCTTTGTCTTGTCACACACATGTGCCTTATGTACATTTTGATTTATTAGTATAGATTGTTTTTTGTTTTGTCACACACACACACTTGAGTGTTATTACACGTATGGATTTTTAGTAAGTTAGTTTCGTAGCTTTATCTATACTACTATATAAAGCATAACCTTATGACACATATGTAATTTCATAAAAATTAAGACATCTAATACAACCTCATAAGTATTAGGTACAAGTGTTCTATACAACCGTTCCTATTTTGCCTCATATTTAATAAACTTCTTCTAATTAATACATTAACTAATTCATATTATTAATACATTATTTAATATATGAGATTATTTATTTCACTTTATGATATATTTTATTATTTATAATACTTTTAATTAACATCTAAATTTATTAACAAGTATTGTTTTATTTGAATACTTAACTATATAAGTATTAAATACTTTAATAATAATAATAATAATAATAGCAATAAAATTTGTAGATAAGTAGTATCTTATTTAATTACTTAACTATTCTAATTTGCCCCTATTTAATAAAATTCTCCTAATTAATATGTTATTTAATATATATTTATTTTAAGTATTGTCTTATTTATAATACTTTAAATTAATATTGAATTATATACATTATTATTTATTAATTTATAGCTTAATACTATTTAATTAAATTATTATTTTATTTAAACATTTAAGTATACAATCATTAAATATTTACATAGTTATAATAATAATAATACTCAAATATATCAATGTTTAAGGTATGTCGAAAAAATGCTTGATAGCACCCGTCACATCACTATATATAACAAATATAAAAGATTATTATAGTGAATGTGAATATTTTTCAATATCACCACAATAATTATTTTCTTCACACTAATTAAAAAACCTATTTTATTTTTTTAAATTTACATTTAAACATTTAAGTATTTTGAAACTAATCATAACACTTTCTCTCTCTCTCTTTTATATTTTTTAAATTGACACCTACTCATTTTATCTTTTTTAAAATTTCATACTTAAGCTATCGAGTTATGTCAAATTTACACTTCATCTGAACATTTTTTTTTAAAAAATTTTATACTTAAGTCTTCGAATTATATTAAATTTACATTTAATCAATTGAACTTTTTTAACCAATTTAAATAGAGCTTGTTAATTATAATAAAGTCTCTATTTACGCATTCGCTATTTTTCTTCTCTGTTTTGAGGTATTTATTTTTTATAGTATTTTTTCTATTACACGTCTTGATCAACGTTAATTTTACACGTAATCTTTTTTAGGTGGTTAATACTAACATATAAATTATCGAAATTAAATCTTTCAATTTTATAACCCCGCTGCATAGCGCAAGTCTACCACTATACTCTAATAAAAAAGTAACTAAATGAGACACATGACAGTACCACATTCATACTCATTAAAATTTTCATCATTCTCTATCCTATTAAATAATTATATCAATTACTAAAAATTATCTAGTACTTTTTAGATAAAAAAACAGTCTTTTGGTAAACTAAAATAGAGATATTTTTATTAATATTATTTTTAAGGAAATAAATTTCTATAAAATAAGAATTTTTCTAATACATCAAACTTTTCTAAGAATACGAAATATTTAAAATTGATGTTTTTAAAAAGTAAAATTTTTATAAACTAGAAATAATTAAATTTAGGGAGTTATAAAAAAGAAATTTTATAAATGATATTTTCCTAGAAAGGTTTATTTTTAAGAACAAAAGTTTAAATTTTTTTTAGAAAAAATAAAAAAAATTCAAAACAAAAGTTTAAAAGTTGATATCATTGTTTTATAGTCCTTACTCATATGTAATTTTAGTAATATCTTATCTTATGATATCATTTTATAATTAATAAATTTTTATTTTATTTAATACTTTATTTATTCAACTCATGTAATAAATTGATTTACTAAACTGGTAACTTATAAAGTATTATATTTCTTCTATAGTATCACATTCTCACATAAGTTCTTTATAATAACTAATTTTGCAAATGTTATTGATAATTGACTTTATTTCCCATTAGGTTTTTTTTTACCCTTTTGATACTCGTAATTCTTTTCATTTGCTAGTATGAAAACAACGAGAATTATCACACTAAAAAAAGGGGTGTAAGTTGTATAGAGAAGCGGGGAATGAATCCACCTAAATGATAAACCATATGATATGCGTTGTTTTTTAAGAACATTACACTTTACTATCGATTAAAATAAGTATTTTCACTTTCAAATAAAATTGTTTTTTTATTGTAGCAATAAGTTCCGTAGCCACAAGGGAATCTATCCTAAAGATAAGAAACATTTTTCAAAATTAAAGACAACATTCCCATGAGGTTACAAGAAGCTTATGACTTTGTATTTTGTTGCTCAATCAGTGGCTTCCTGCGATATCATATATAGAACTATGAAAGTACTCTTATCAAATATGTCTAAGTGTGAAGTTATCCTCCCGTACATTAACAACTAATATACATTGGTGATAGTTAAGGCACAATATTACTTTTTAACCTAGTGGCTATGATGTAGGAATTGCTTAGACACATAAATGTCACATTAAGAGCACCACAATCTTTAGTTCAATAACTCAACAATTAAGCATTAGAATTGTATTAAGATTGTGTGATGGTGTTACATATTATCAAACGAATATACTTTTATTGTCAATAGTTGATTATACAATTATACAAAGATAAACCATGTGCGCAATTTATTCTTTCTAATTAAAATGTTTACGTTTGATTCATAATACTTGAACACGATTTCAAAACCAGTATCTGGTCATTTTAATTTAAGATTTGACTTACATACCATTCTTGTAGTATAGATATTTAATACCCAATTCACATAAAACATGTAATTCAACTTGGATTATTATATATATATCTATAACATTTGCAAACTTGTGTGAACAAGTGTTATTTAAGGGGCCCATGGGCTATTTTAGGTTTTTTATTTATTATTTTGTGAGTTTTACTTTTTAATTTGTACATAAATATTAAAAGTGGTAAACTTGGTAAGTAGGGCGCTGCACATAAATATATCTTATTATCTTTTACTATCCGCTCACCCAGGTTCAAATCTAAACACCCCTCCCCCACCCCCCAAAAGAAAAAACAAATCAGCTTATTGAAGACAACTTTTTTTTCTTTTTCTTTTTTTGTGGTTTCCTTACTTTTATTTTATTTTTATTTAACTAAAAATAATATTTTAATTTAATGTTTCTGTTTAATTTAATGTTTTTATTAAACATTTTTTTACTACTCACTTGATGTTTATTGTATTTCTATCATATTTTTTTTGTCTAGATTTCATTTGTTTTTACCTATTAAACTTAACATTTGATTTTTTAACTAAATTTTTATATGATATTATCTTCTAGTTAAATTTTATTTTTTATTACCTATTATACTTGATAGTTGATTTATTAAAATTTATATTTTTAAGTGTTAAACTTTTTATAGTTTATTATTTTTAACCAAATACTTTTAAATGCTCTAATTAATTGAAATATATGTTTATTTATTTTTTAAATGTAATAACATGATTTTTTTTAGATTTCAAATTATTACTTATTATATCTATCCATGTTTATGTATATGCAGTATGCTTATAGTTACTTGCATGTTTTGATTGAATGCACATCATGTAACTTTATCCGTTAATTTTACTTAACATATTACTGCATTTATTTTCACTAAAAACGTTATCTTGTCGTCTAGCACAGATATAACTTTTAGTTTCATACATTTCTGAGTTAAATATGTCCAAATATCAAGGCATAATTATATAATCACATTTTAAGATCATATACTATGTCCACATATCAGTATTTCTTATTTATAATCGCATACTGATATATAATCACATATCAGTATTTCTTATTTATATGTTATTTTGAATCTCTGAATTGGTAATTTTTAAAACAACTACACACAAACATTACAAAGTTCACAAATATACTCTATACAACACACATATAGAACAAATATTATAGAAATTGATTAACATGTCTAATTAGTTTTTATCATACACTTAAATGCCTTTTTAGTACAACTATATGGATCGCATGCTCGACCTTTTCATCTTTTGTCCCTAAATTTCAAATCATTTTTATATTAGAACCTTGGGGGTGTTTAGCATTGATAGTGTGGTCAATTATGTTAATAATATGAAATTCGAATCCGTAATGTAAACTTAGTGCGTGTTATGGTGTTAGAAAGCCACTTTCTACTTTTAGATAAACCAACTACCTTTAACCTTCGATTGTTACATGTTTAATGTTTTATACACTATGTAACTAATTCTCATTGGGTTTTTTAGTAATTTTCATATAATATTATAATATGTGGAACTAAATTATAGTACAAGTTAGCTAAACATAATCGAAAAACAATAATGTATTAAACATGTCATATTAAATAATAATAATATTACTAAAAATACGAAAAGACATGTCATCCGACTTGAATTTCGTGTGGATCGTAACGACTGAGAATAAAAACAAAATAAAAGAGACGTGTAGAAATACATGCTACAATAACTTCATACCTTTTTTATACTTGGATCTTACAACTTGGTGTTATTTTTATATTCATCATAAGAAAACTATAAGATCTCACTTTTACAAATATGTAACTTAATATCACGAATACAAATTATATGTAGTTGTAGATATTTGAATCGATTTGAATGTGGTGATATAAGAAAACCCTTTTAATTTGTAACCAAAGTTTCTTTTACTAAATAAAAAATACTAATATCATCAGATGTAATAGGTGGTCACTAATAATATAATACTCCTTTAATCATAAAGAGAAGAAAACGTTTACATCGGAAGCGATGACAAATTACAACGCATGTTAAGTTAAACAGGAATCAATAAACAATTTCTACTAAACAAACAAATCATTTTGAGCTTTTAATCACACTGCTATAAAATTGATTTTACATATTAAAAAATATATATAGGTAGATTTGTTTCGTCGATGATCGAACAAAATTCTAAAAATAAATAAAAATAAAAGTAAATTTTAAAGGTCAGCGTTTTGATTTGATTACCAATGGATCTTCGTTAAAAGCATAATTAAGACCACTAAAAATAATGATTACACTGCTCGTTGCTAATGATTTTGATACCGCTAGTGATCCTTTGAAAATATTTATAATACATGCTTCTGAAACCTCTCTCGTACATACCTTTTTCGTTCTTGACCTCTTTCGTACATACCTTTTTCGTTCTTGATCTTTCAATCATGGCAATATTTGCAAATCTTACCTAGTGTTTATTGAAATTAGTGACTCGAAAACTAATATTTGTTCATTGTGATTTTACATACTTCATTAGTGTTAGGGGCTGTTTGGCAGACTCTTAATGGCTATTAAAAAGCGACATTTTAATGGTTCATAACCTCTGAATGATTAAGAGGCAACCCTAATGTTGAATAGTTACGAGGTAATCTCTTAATGTTATCTATTAACCATTCAGTATTAAGGCTACCTCTTAACCATTCAGAGGTAATCATTAAGAGGTAGCCTCTTAATGGCCATTAAGAAGCTACCAAACATGTTTGCAACTAGTTTGTAGGATGATAGTCTGAAAACCAAAATCCACAATTCGCATCGCGAAGGAGGTCGGAAATGTAGGTTGATTTTTGTGATCAAGGGTGCTTCATCTATGCTAGTGGTAATTCCATCTACAGCCCTAGCCCCTAGGCACTACAACTGGATAGTCGTAGTTAACCTTCTAGTCTAATGACATAGTGGTGATGATTTGGGTTCGGGTTTTTTAAGGTCTCAGGTTCAAATGTGACTCAAGGGGTTTTTCAATAATGATGGGCTTCCTCCTTGATGATGTTCTTGGGTGAGTTAGCCCTGGAACGTCAAAATCAGTATGTAGTTTTTGCATCTCGTCTCAAGAATGCTTGCTCGGGTATTGGAGTTAGTTTCAAATGCGGTTCAAAAAATAAAACCTAGAATGGATAGTCCTAAAGAATATTTGGGACTTTGAGAACCCCGAAGTGATTTTCTATCAAAAATTAGATTTTAGATAAGATTTTTTCCAGGCTTTTTCGAGATTGTCCGGAGCTTCGCCTTTGTGACATATTTGTCTTCAATAATCTGTTAAAATTATAAAGATAAGATTTTGTATCGAACTTTATGGTTGTTGTCGATTGAAACAAATTGGCGACAAACTTCTCATTATTCAATTGGAACTCATAACACCTCTCAGCTTTTTTATTCTTCATTCTTTATATATACATGATGCCTTTCAATTGTGATTTTCACGTTTATATTCATTCTCAGTGAATCCGTCATGGGATCATTGATGGATTTTTGTATCGCTAACAAGTACTCTGATTTACAGTGTTATAACTAAAGAACACAAAATGCACAATCAGTCGTAATCAATGGAGTGATACACACATAACTAAGTGATATTTTATTTAATCACAGTGTGCTCTAACATAAATATATTACACATCTCAGTTGAGGCTCGAACCCAACACTTTTAAGGAAGGGACGTATACTTTTACCCCTAAACCTATACAAATGGTCTTTAGCAAATGTTTTATTTGCTTTCTAGATATCGAGTCATTCCCACTTAAAAGTTTTACAATATAACCAACATCATAACTTTCTTCAATACATTTAATCCAAAAAGAAAACACAAACGTATGTTTCAATGAATGTTACCTTTTTTAAACAGTAATTGTACGATCATAACTTTGGAGGATAAATATTATCCTAATCGGACATACTTATCTGTTTTCGAGCCGATACCGTGTCCCCAACCTCAAACCCACAACTATAAGAACTCTCTGGCTGAACCTAAACTATTTTTGCCCCACGCAATACTCAAACCCAAAACCTTCTCATTTTTAATTTTACTTGTTTTGAATACCTCATCCCAACTGCTTAAAAAAAATATATTGGTTATTAAAAATGGTACATGGGAAGGTGGTGCGGGGCATGTGAATTAAAGTTACGGTGAGACGAGAAGGGGCAAAATGTGGAAACTTCGAGCCAATAAGGCAGGGGTGGGTGACTCCTGGCTCACCAAAGGGTCAACTAACACTTCCTGTTTATGTGATGCCATAATATATACAACCCTAACCCCCCGACTTCTGTTAGCCGCCTTTTAATATTTCCTTTGGTTTTATTGACCCTTGTACAAACTAAACCACCCCACACAAACCTAATCTTAAATAAACGACAAAACACACAGGATGAGGAGCACAGCCGTTGTTTGGTTGGGTTGGGCTGCATACGCCTCATGTTTACCCCATTGGCCAGCCGTTGGGAAACCCATGCGCCACTTCTCAATATTACTAACCCCTACCTTAACCTACGCACACCAATATTTAGTATTTAGTATTAGTATTTACCCCCTCATTTTCAGGAACTAATTTTTAATTGTATGCTAATTGTTAATTATTTATTTTAAGTGCTTCGAATCGTTTTACGTATTCGTAACTTTTACTTTTGTTTATTAAAATATACGATAAGTGTGATGTTTATATTATCTTCGTTTTAGATCTATAAATAATTGTAGTTGCCAGTGGGGTTATTACTTTAATGGTAAGAGTTAATGACTCTTTACAGAAGACGAGATTGAAATCCTAACGATAAGTAGTTTAGCTTTTGATTTAGGTTAGGAGTAGGAGTATATAAATTTATGAGTTATTGTTAAAAGTTAGATAGATAAATAAATAAATTTTAGCTCATTGGAAACTAGATCTGGATATTTTTTTTTAGTTTTGAGGATATATTGATTTGTATAATCACTGTTCATCATTTTGGATGAATTCATGACTTCTGTTGGTTGTCTTGATATGAATTGTGGTTTAGATGTTTTTAATGGGAACTTTTGGTTTTTATTAATTAATTCTTGTTTAGATATTTTATAGATATTTGAATTGTTGTTGTCGATTGTTCTTCTTATATATTAGTAGTTGGCCTTATGTTGGCACAAAATGTTATTGATTATCCCTTTGCAATTTTCTAATGTCACTACTAGATGTGACCTATTTTTTATCATGACTATCTTTTTTACATTAGGGAGTTATTGTCACCGCAAATTTTGGTTGTCGTTGGTTTTCCCTATCATTGTGCAGTTATTTGTTCCATTAAGAGTGTCAACACTAATGTTCTTGTTGGTGTAGGCTTTCATTTTTGTAGACCATATTCTTAACCTGACTTTATTTTTGCCCCATGGCTTCACCTAAACCCTATTCTCGATCGGTTGTGTTTCTATATATATGTCTATGTGTGTACCTGTATGTGTATGTATAGCTAAGACTATTATATATTCAGACACACGCAATACATTTTGAACCTAAATATGTATGAGACGTATAGGGCATGATTTAAACTTAGCATAGTACATGCAAGATAATGATCATTAAAACTCTCCATTGATCTCATGACCCAATGGTATGAGTCTATGAGATTGGTGAACATGTAAGAGCAAAACAAGAACACCACCATTTGTAAACAATATACACGTAGTAGCAAATCAGCATACTTTAACATATAAGTTTAAGAGCTACACATAATTATATGAGCCATGCACGCTTATTGATGAATGGCTCCTCATCAAAGAGTACATGCATCTACATGAATATAAAGTAATAAATATAAGCATAATGCCAAGATTAATTCAACGACCTTAAATGTATAAAGATGATTTAAATAGTCGATCACTTCTCATTCTACCAAATTAATATCCATCCATTCATCTTGAGTTTATGTGTTATTGTAAAACGAAATTGGCATCTTAATCTAAGCGGAAACTTAATAATTTATTAACCTCAACTTTTTATTTCTTCTCTTGTTTACTCTTTCTTAAATATATATAATCTTGGGTAATGCTTATAGAAGTTTTGTGAGGAGAATTTAAATTAAAGACAAGGTATAGAAACTTCAATTGTAAAGAAATTTCAAAGACATACACAAAAGAAGCGTGCCTTTCTTAAATATCCTTTTGTTATGAAATTTCTAAGTTTAGTTCTATCATCTTGTTAACCTAAAATGTTTATTTTAACTTGTTGGTTGTTTAGTTTAAAAATCATTGTTTCTTAACAAAATAATAGTACCGAATGAGTTATATGATGTGAAGCATCAATTAATAAGTATATGGAAAGAGAATCATCACCACATAAACACATAGATGGAGAGTGGTTTAACGATATTAATTAATCTACCTGACCTTTACAGTTTACATCACTTATTGGCTTCAACTATGAGTTTCTGTTATATGTTCCACCTATTTAGAGATCAATTTTTTTACTATTGTATTCCTAATCTTGGTAAGAATCACAAATTTTCTCTTTGGTTAACGTAGAGATCACCTCTGCAACTTCTCTATATTATGTTAGATATCGCTAACAACTTCTGTCTTACCCTATAATATGTCACTAGCTACTTCACTCTTTCACTCTTATCAAGATGAATGTTAACTTAACAAATACTCTTAATCATGCATTGTAGGGATCATCTTTCACTAAATCACTAATACATGAATATTAAACTACAATCAAACATCATCTTTAGCTAATCCATATCTTAAAGCATTTCATATTGTTATGTTTACTCAAAACAGAATTTGTAACTTCTGTGTAAATGACACAAACAATTAAACAGAGGCTATTGAAATTAAAGATCCCTTTTACCAAATTATTTTGAAAAAGGTCTTAGTCTGCTAAAGGTATAAAACATATGTTACAACATCTTTAAAGAGTTGTCAGTTCTCAAAATGGACCAACCATCTTGACTTTTCAAATATATTAATCACTATTTACTTTTGGAAGATTTTTTCTCACAAAGACAAAGACTATTTCTAATAAAGTTTGACTTGCTTTATAAAGTAAGAAATATATATACATTCATATGTGTGTACGTATGTGTATATATTTTTTGGTGGGAATGAATGTTACATCATCAACAGTACGGAGTTGGTGAATATACGTATGCATAGCCATTCTGACTTTTAATATAATAATCCGAATATCCCCATAATATAATTTTGACTAAATATGTATGTCGAAAATGATTAGTAAAGCAAAGTTTTACTAATAAAAAACAGAAGAAATTTGTATAATACCGACCTAGTCGACACAACTAATATCATATTATACAATGTAATGACGAGCTAGCCCAAAACAGACGGTTGTTTTCATATTTTCATATATAAACAATGGTTGTTACTTGGCCCATTAGGAAACGATATTAGTAAACAACCTTAATTCACTTCAACTTTGATATGTAATAAAAGATTCTATATGATATATTAATTTGAGACCGGTTTAGAGTTTAGGAATTAACACTATATCTAAGACTAGATACATGGCGCACGAGAAAGTTACAGACGTTTTTTTAAAACAATTTTTCAAAAGAAAATTTATAAAATTTGTGAAATTGGCAGTCTTTTATGTTGATTTTCAAAAGGTCTTACTTTTTATGTAATTAGTGATATTGTATTTTATATGTGTCCTGATCATAAAATTTTGACATCGAGCTCATAGAAATCCAAGAATTGAAAAATCAATTCTTTGGTGAAACCATTCCTAAGTCCGACTATGATCATAAAGTTCTTGGCTACGGATCATCGTGGCCAACAACCATTATTTTTGTTAGAGGATAAAGAGAAAAACAGTGAGCATTTCATGAAGAATAGGGAGAGTAAAAGTTTTTGGAATATGTCGTGGAGCAAGTCAGGTAGCACTAATATTAAGAATAGTTAGAGGATGCTGATCCTCCGTTGGAATTGTCCATATAGATCTAAATAAATAAAAGAAATATAATTCTATATGATTGTGCTAATATAGTTTGTCTTGATTGTCATGGCCATCTTTAAACGAATGGAGTAAGAATTTTGTTTTATTTAACGGCAAAAAGTAGTTATTTGATTGGTATATAATTTTTTTTTTATTATGAATACAGTAGTGGTTTGGAGGCGGTCAAACCATAATCATAATTACACATTAAGCCAAGGGATACTCACAAATTGCCTACTTTTATGATTATAAAGTTGAAGTCATTTTTAATATAAAAGGTGTGCCGATCAATTTTCTTTTCAAACCACTTAATGTAAAAGGAATGTATGTAAACTTTAATCTTCTCAATCATATTATTTCACTAAATATGTAGGGTCTAGTCTATATAAAAACAATCTTTTCAAAGTATATGCGCGCATGGTTATCTTGTTTTCAACAACAACATATCTAGTAATATCTCATTCATAAAATATGATATGAAAAAAATGAGATATAGACAAAGTTACATCTATCCCTAAAGATAAAGATAAAGATACGAAACCTAGCTAGCTAAAATCCTCAACTTAAAAAAATAGCATAAAGTACATAAGTAGTAAAAAATAAACAAAAAGAAGGAGATTGATTGAAAACGGAATCCCGAGTCACCAAAAAAGTAAGTAGCACTGATGCCTAAGAAAAGACATATATAATGTAAGTCAAGTCAAAACATCAAGACACATTTAAGGCAAACCGTACACCCCTTAAAATCCCTAGCCTTTTTTTTTTAAATCTCCAATAACTCTTATTATTGATTATGTCCTTCATGAGGTGAAAGTCTAAAAAGTTTGACTTATTTGTTCATCCCATGTTAGTTTGGGTCTAAATCTATATCCTCCTCCCCTTCATACACGATTTATTGGCTACTCTTAACTTGCACCAACCTACCCGAACGTAATGAGCTACATCACTGTCAATGTTCATGTCACTTGAGATGTACAATCCTAGATACTTCAACTTGGTTGTTTTCAAGACACGTTAACCTTTAATAGTTATTTGGGTGTCCTCATCACTGACACCACTAAAGTTACAGTGAAAGTATTCAGTTTAAAGCTGACTTACGTGTAAGCCTTTGGTATCTAGGGCTACTCACCACTTATCTAGTCTCCCAATTAGGTCTTGCTAATTTTTCTTCACTAACACAGTATATGCAAAAAGCATACATCACAAGACGGCCTAATGAATCGACTTTGACACTTCTTTCAAGACTATTGGAAAAAAGAACGGACTCAATGTGTATCTTTAATGAAGTATCACCTCCACAAGGAATAGGTTTGTAATATTGGATCTATATACACGAGACACAACATATGATAGCATTACCACTGTCATATTATCCTAGGGTTCACATACTAAACAATTAAAACGGAAGTACCTCATCGAGATAATATTAAGCATTATAATTAAGTAAAACTATGCTTACAATCTATTATATCGTAATCATAAAATTAATATTCATGATCATGTATATAATATATCAATTATGTTGTAGAATTATTTGATTATGATTTATTTCAAGTTGTCTTGTACTTGTACTTACGGTGACATATATCGTTTTAGGCTCAGATTATTTTGTTATAATGATCATGTATTTTCTTGGATGATCATGTAACTAAAAAGTACAGCTTAAAACTCAAGCATGAAGTCAAGAATGAAACCACGTCTTTAGATATCTTTGGAGATCATGTAACTAACAACTTCATAGATAAAAAGTAATTGTTTGGTGTGGATATCTTTGGAAAGAAAACACTCGGGTCCGGTTTAGTTTTATGAAGGTGAAAACCCTATTGGATTGAAACAGGTGTGGGTTGGTTCGGAACTAGTTCAGTTCCGTAAACCGATTTCAAATCAATAATATAGAAAAATAAAAAAAAAAATTACTTAAAAATAAACATAATATATACAACATAAAGTTCATCTTTTATTAATCTTTGTAAGTTTACAAACAAGAAAACATAATTCTAGGAATTATCACAATTTTTATATTTTGATTTCCTATGCGAACTAACATCGTCAACTGGTAAGCTAGGTTTCCCTAGGTACTCTCTACAAATAAAAGTTTTACACAATACTCCAATTTGCATTATTTACACATGTATAATCATCTATATATGTACAAAATATTAGCACACAAACTCATTCTTCTCAAACCTCTAAGTTCTTAACTACTAGAACCCGAGTTTTTCCTTATCCATACCATTCTTCAAATCTATCTTTTGTTTAATTCTTTTACATTCCATAGTAAATTTCCAAGTGGAAACATTTTCACCTTTCAGCTTCATTCTTGCTTGAAAAGTTCCTATGAAAGCTACCAAAATAGTTAATCAAATGAGAAGAAGTTGTATGTATTTCAAAAATAGTATGGATAAGAAAAAAAAATCCCAACTCAAGTAATTAGCAAAGTTGAATGATTTGAGAAGAGTGCAGTGTTTGTGTATGATGATTTGCTCATTGAGATGATAATAACATATAAAGTGCACATGGTGATGTAGTGTGCAAGTTTTGTGTTTTTCTGAGTTTTGAGAGCTTAAGAAGTATTGTAATCATACCTATATATTTAATTATTATTTATACAACATATAGGATAAAGATGTGAAATAAAAGCTAGAAACAGTCATAAACGACTATATAGCTATTATACAATGTTCAAAAAATTATCATCAGCTAGAACCAGTTCGGAACATGAATTGGTTTGAACTAAAGAATGTCAATATTTGTAATCGGTAATTTTTTTTGTTTGGTAGCGGTTTGGGTGGGTATGGGTTCAACTCTAGTTTTGTTGGTTGGTTATGGTTTGCGAACCTTTTTTTATGCACCTCTATTGACTATAGGCTTCCAAGAACTACATGCTGCAAAGTGACAACTCTCAATCCTTTGTTGTTAAGAAAGATACTTTTGATATGGTAAGACTTGTTTGCAGTCGATTTAGGCTTGAGAATACAGACAAGAAGATCATTCAAAAGAGTTTCATAAATCAATTGAAGAACTATGGAATCATTTTCAACCCAAGACTTGGTTAGGATCAATATTATCGGCAAGAGTCATGACATCAATATGCTGAAGAACCTTGTTACTTCGAGCATGGAGTGTGATTTGTGAAAAGTCTTACCCAAAATGATTATGAGGCTTTCATAATTTTGAGAACACGAACCTTTTTGTTAAATATTGGTGACAAGGTACACACGGCGGAGGGCACTTGGCTTCACGGTTTCTTTGTCATTTTTGTTGGCCATCATAACAGTCGAAGCAAGAAAGGGATTGAGGATGGTGTCCAGCGGTGTCTAAGAGTAGTATGGGAGAAATAGATATACCATGAAAAGTATTAGGATCTTGATACCCTTTTTCATTGATTTGGATAATACAATATTGGGTAGACAAATAGGAAAACTAAATCATCCTAACAAGTGAAATAATCGATATCTTCTTACTTTAATAAAATGGTAACTAAGGGTGATACATATTAACATCACATTCATTTTCAACAAAACTTTCTCGCTTCTCTCTTGTATTAAATAACTACATTAATTATTAATTATATTATTTAATTCTTTTTTAGATTTAAATTTTTTTATAAATAAGTATAGAAATATAACTTTTTATTAATGTTTATTTCAAAAGAAATAAAATTTTATAAAAAGAAATTTGTATACTTATTTTGTAAAACACGAAATATTTTATAACTGCTTTTTAAGTAAAATTTTTATAAACCAGAATTAACTAAAATTGAGAGTTATAGTAAGAAAAGTTACAAAAAACATTTTTTTAAAAACTATTTTGTTTTAAAACGAAATGTTTAATTTAACTTTTGGAAAAAACAAAACAAGTTTAAAAATAAAAGTTTAAAAAGTTGATAACATTCTTTATTACTTATAGTACTTGCTCATACGTAATTTCAATCATATATTATTTTATAATATCATTTTATAATTAATTTTTTTTTATTTTATATTTATTTATTTAAACCTTGTAATACACGGGTTCTCTAAAACTAGTTTATAATATAACCATACAACAGATAATGAGTTGTTAAAAATGTAAATTGCTATAAGTATTAAAGTGTCATGGTTGTACTTGATATTTGATGTTTCAACTCAAAGGATTTGCTGCGATTATTTCTAGTATGGAATGAGCCAATCATTCACAACTTGTTGATGAGTTTAAGATCGTGTATCAAATCATATCAAATACCTTTAACAACAAAATTTATAACTAAGAAACCTTGTTACCCATGAAAACCAACAAACCCAATGATTTGGTAGTGCATAATTGGGCATCCGATGGTAACTATAAAAGTATAACATAAGGTTTTACGATTTGCTATACGATTAAGAAATCACATCACTCAATGCCATCCCTGTACGTCAGTATAATACAAGATTACAATATGTGAAATGTGAATTTGATTTTTAATTGGCCAACTCGTAACCCAATTTATGTTGATGTGCTTACTCCTAATCCAATTCATTTAAACAGGCTTACTCCGAAGCCCAAACCCAACTTCGTGGGTCCACCCGCCCGACTCACCTTGATCCAATGGTCAAAGTCAACTCACGCGTTTCCCATATATTTTACATACTGATCCCTCAAACTTTAGTTTTACTCCTTTTAGTCCCTAATTGATTGTGGGTTCCAAAACAATATCATACGAGGGGGAAGTATTGTGATTCACAAACGAAAATCAGCTGCAGTAGAAACCCTAGAACGGGGTTTTCTTCTTCACATACGAATCAAATCGAATACACATATAAGCAAAGCGAGTGACGATCTTGTAAGCGAGTTCTTCTTTTGTTGGTGAGATGGGGAAGAAGAAGAAGAGAGTATCGTCAGATGTATGGTGTTATTATTGTGACAGAGAATTCGATGATGAGAAGATCTTGGTTCAGCACCAAAAGGCTAAGCATTTCAAGTGTCATGTGTGTCACAAGAAGCTTTCAACCGCCGGCGGTATGGCCATTCATGTCTTGCAGGTTCATAAAGAAACTGTCTCCAAGTAAGCCCTAATTTTTTATTCGTCTCTGCGGATTTAGTTTTGTGTAAACACATTAGGGTTTTGGATTGATTTTGCTCGTGTGCAACTGTTTGTACGACATTGTTTGTAAACATTGGTGTCTTTTAGATTAGCAGACTATAAGATTACAATCTATTGCTGTTATTGGAGTGATTATGACACTAACATGACTTGATTGATTAGCATCCACCAGCAGACAGGTGTAGTGCCCCTGTATTTAACTTGAGTGCTTGGCTTCATTGCTCAGAGCATGAAAAGACATTAATCAACACCAAATGGAAAGTGTTTGTTGGATGATCGAACTGATCTGCTATAGGCACTGGCAAACGTTTCGTTGCACAGATTGTTGAAAGTTTAAGAAAGTAGTTTACATTGTACACCCTTATGTTGTTTTTTAACTTTGGGATTCGGGACATCAGAAGGGTCAAGTTTATTGTTATTGATGGAGATCAGTTTGAAGTTAATTATGTCAGTCTATGTCTTGTTATTTATCTCTGCTTATGGTTTTATCAACATTTGAATAACTTATACTCATGTCCCGATTAGGAGCATTGGGTCAATAATATTTTGTCATTAACATTGTTTTTCAAGTTAAAGCTGTATGAGATGTCTTGTTGTTAAACTCTAGCTGTGCATAGTTCCTCACATGGTACAAGCTTGGTTTTATAAGCTGTGCCTCAGGCCTGATGCACGAGGCAACCAAAGCAATGGGGAAAACACCTCATGGATGGTGATGCACAACAATCTCATGTTATGGTGCTAAGGTTTTTTTCTTCAAATAATTTATGCTTTAGATACAAATCTATAGATATAAAAAAATTAATATTTAAGTGGGTTTAAGTAGCTTGCACATAGAGCAACTTGGGTAGTACTTGGGTTTGGGGCCTTTGGGCTTCTTTTGGTTGTACATAAAGCTTATATGGCTGTACGCAGAGCTTCTTTGGTTGTGTATTTTATTTAATATTTTGCTTTTAGTGTTTAAACATTAACATGTTAAATTTCTCTATAATTTTTTTTACTATCTATCTAATACCAGACGCCTTGTGTGCATGAAACTTTTGCCTCGGCTCTTGTGCCTTGATTCTTGGTTTTTGGGACCTAAACTGCTTAGAGCTTCTCACGCTTGTTAATACTTAGGATACAAGATAAATAAGAGTTAGTATTGATTCATATCATTGCTATTGTATATTGCATAATGTGTACAATTGCTTGTGAGAATCTTCAAGTTATTAGGGCAAAAACTTGGTGTGGTTTTAATTTAATTAATTCATGTAATGGTAGGAGATTTTGCCCCAGTATCTTGCTGGTGGCAATTGCCTTGTATTTGGTTTTATATTAATAAAATTTGCTTGCTATTAAAAAAATTAGGGCAAAAACTAAAATTCATGTATTTGATTATGGATCATAATTTTACCCACAAATTGATACGTCTCCAATAAACCCAATTGGACCCATGAACCATGACCCAGTATAATAGAAACTACAGTGGTGGGGAAGTGGCTGAATATTAGGAGAAATTGACTGCTTGATTTATGTTTAAATATGCAATTCCCTGTTCTAGTTTAGTAGTCAAGTTTTATCTTGTTAATTAGGGGCTGTTTGGTAACATCTGATTGAACAAGTGCTGAACCAGTAAGAGGTCTGAACCAGTAATAGGTTTGAACCAATAAGTGTGTTTGGTTGTAAAACAGGGCAATGAACTCTTTCACTTTTTTCTCCTAACATTTTCCTCCATCTAGATAGATACTAGATAACCAAATACACAAACACACACAATCATCCCGTTCTGCACATGAAATAAATCTAAAATTTGACTTGTAAACTCCAAATCTAGCTCAAAACAACCTCTCCTCCACACTAATCTCAACGAAACACAATGGTTCAACAAGCAAACGAACAATCGAGAGAGACAGAGAGCGAAATTACTTTAGAAACGCTGCGAGTGCCGACGACAGTGAAGAAGACGCCGAAGGATTCGGTGGATCAAACAGGGGCTTGTGAAACTCGTCGCCGGTTGTACGATCGCCGGAGGCATGGCGGTTTCGGCAGTTGTTATCTTCGTCGGAAGTGAGGTATGTTTGGTCATCTTCTTCCTCAACCGCCGTCGCGAACCACCACTGTGAACCACGTCGCCGACCAACTCCACGTCTGACTCGGGTCAGATGTGGGTTTAGATCTGACCGAATAAGGGGTTCGGTCAGACCTATTCTCCGATAAGATGCAAGCAACCAAACAAGGCACGTCAGACCCAACCAAACAGCCCCTTAGTGTCTTGTATTTGGAGATTAGCCCTCTCGAAGTGGCTGTGTTTGTATTCTGCTTCAGCGAAATCAAGCCGACTAGTTCGGTTCTTATAACAAATCTTCATTACTTAGGTTTTTTCGCATTCCACCTTTTCGAGAATAGATGAATCGACTCATTTGCATCTGTGTAACATATACTTCAGTAAAAAAGATTGATGAATTAACTCATTAAAATATTGCTGTTATCTGGATATTCGTGAAGTACATAGAGGAATAGATGATACATCAAACCATTAAGAGACTTAAGTGGCGTTGGCTCAGTAATTGTTGTTTATTAGCATTATTGCTCATAGCTTCTTATTTGGTTTCTGTCTTGAAGAAAAATTGTAGGTTGTTTTGAAGTTCGGTTCTATCATCTTGTTCTTTTTTCTTTTTGTCTAAGGTTATCTTTTTTTTTTTTGGGTTTTAAATGTCATACCATCAATCAGCATGCTGTATGATTGTCCATCAGGAATGGTTCTTTTTCCATAATTCTAATATTTTATATTGACTGAACTTTAGCCAAACCTTGCTTAACTCTGCTTTCTCATATCTATAAATGACATCTCTTACAGGGTTCCAAATGCTAAAGAGGGAAGAGAATCAACGGATATTGAAATTTATGGCATGCAGGGGATCCCACCTGATGTCTTGGCAGCTCATTATGGAGAGGAAGGTATCGAATTTGTCTTTCTTGCTTACACTTTCAGTATCGTTTTAATTTTTCTCTGTTCTCCATTGCCTTTTATTTGATATAAAGACGCATTGAGGTTTTACTTTTAAAGGATTTTTGTGTAAAATAGCATCATACTATCAGCTTTTCATCAATAACAGCAACATACATTGAAAACTATTAGAATTAGCTACATATTTTTAGCGAGCATAGCAACCGATGGGCATGGTAAATTCCATTACTTTTTTTGAGAAAAGTAAAAAATACATTGGTTTCTTTGATTGGTATAATCATTGTATGAAAGTATATTTGGTAAATTTGAAATACGTTGCTGTTATTGGTAGAAGTGTGAATATAGAAGTCTAATGGACTGCATTGGCTATGTCTAGATCCATTAAATGTTTGCTATATACTAGTTTATTCGGTCAGATGAGACACTATTATTCAAGAAGTACTCAACTTCATCTTATTCAGAGGCGTAGAGCTAATTAGTAATTCTTATTTACCTTATTCAGAATTTAAGAAAGAAACCAGGACTGTTTTACTTTGTTCATCTCTTTTTAAAATCTCTTTATATATTGTGGCTCTTGTTATTCTGCATTCACATTTCATAAGGTATGTAAGTATATATGGATGGCTGATTGAGGTTGAAGTTGTGTGTATGTTTTTTTGTCTATTCTGAGTTTGACATCAACTAGTTTCTCCGATTTCTTTAGCTCTACGCCTATCAGAATTAGGACGCTTGCCCTCTTATCAGCTTGATAGAGATTAATTTTCGACTTATTTTATTTCCTTTCTTCACTGTTCTTTAACAGTTTTTAGCATATACAGTAGAAGAGATGGCTGCTATTCGTTAATCTTAATTATAATATTTACATAGCCTTGCCATCTTTTTTTACTGATTGAGGAATAAACATTTTTTAATCTCATAATGGATTAATGGGTGATGATGGTAGTTTAGTTTATGTTAAATTGCTTAGTCAATAAAGGGGTACATCTCCTTTTATTGGTTTAATCTTTTTGGGATAATAACAACTATTTGCTTTCACTCTTTGCAGACAATGATAATCCATCAAAAGTTGGGAAATTGGATATTCCTTCTTCCCAAGTTGGCTTGGTACCAGGATCAATAGGATATACTCCACCAACAATGATGTAAGTAATTAGGTTATAGACCAATGTGTTGTATGGGCAGATTCAGGAAAAACTTACAACAAAAAAGATTTAAACTTTGTTGTTAGAAAGATTAAAAAATGTCAAAGAAAAAGTATATTATCTTCAAGCAAACTATAAATCATATTCGGGAAGCCATACAAGCAAAATATACTAATAAATTTTTACTCCTTAAGATTATGGAGGAAAGAAATACGCATATTATAAATTTTTTCTGATTTATCATAAACAAAACTGGTGATGGAGTTTTTAGTTTCTGAAGGTGTTGAATTTGATATAAGATGGATTTTGTAAAACTTATCAGTAAAATAGGTATTGTCAACTATTATAAAGGTAAAAAAGACGTTACAAGCAGACATCAGAAGATAAGAGTGTAAAAAATAAGATACGTAGATATCAAGTCTCCTCAAGATGATTGAAGGGAAATGGAACATAAATGTTAGACCTGTAATATTAAAGAAATTTATTTGCCTAGCATAGTGGTAGCCTGTAGCAGTTGTAAATCCAAACCTTCCGCCAAATTTTTAAATACTAGAAGGCTGTCTCTGTCATAGAAGTTATTCCTAAGTTTGCACATCATTTGGGTAAAATCTAATGTTTGATGCACAGCTCATGCGGTCTTGCTCATATTAAATTATCCATCATTATAGACAGCATAAACTAGAGTAAAATTCTTGAACTGCCTCTAGAATATACATGTTTCTTGAATTAAATTATATCAATCTTTTTGACAGCTGTGCATCTATAAAATAAATTAATGATTATGCTGTAGCTGATTGTGAGTTTTTGAAGCAGATACAATCCTGGATTAGCTGTCCCTCGTGCTGGTTGGCCAGTTCCACCTCGTCCGCAGCCATGGTTCACACAGAATCCAGTTGGTGCAGTCCCTCCTGCTGCACCCCTAGGAATGGTCCAGCAGCCCCTATTTCCGGTACAAACCATGCGGCCTCCTACTGCACCACCAGGGCTACAACCATCATTTTCTGTTGCTCCTCCTGTATCTCAGCCGTTATTTCCTGTTGTCTCTAGTAATGGCATGCCTTCTCAAACTTCACCGTATCCTACAAGCCTGCCATTAACATCACCTTCAGATCTGAACAACACAACAGACCCGCATAATATTAACATGCCAAGGGCCTACCTTAACCCGGGCTTGCAAGGTTTGTCTACATATAAAACGTTCATAAAATATTACTATATATGCTGCTTTTTTAATTATAATATTCTTGTACTGATTTTTGTGAAGGTGGAGTAGCAGTAAGTTCACATTCCTATGCCTCTGGCCCTAATACTGGTGGTCCTTCAATTGGACCGCCACCTGTAATCGCAAATAAAGCTCCTGCTATTCAGCCAGCAACAAATGAGGTCTACCTAGTGTGGGACGATGAGGCGATGTCCATGGTTTGTTTTTTATTTTATTTTTTTATTCTTTGTTTAATTGGTTTAATTCTTTGCTTACTGATGTTGAGTTGACCCTATATGTTAATTTGTTGACAGGAGGAAAGAAGAATGTCTTTACCAAAGTATCAGGTGCATGATGAAACAAGCCAGGTAAGTTGTACCTTGTACCATGTTCTTTTACATCCCACATGTTACGGTTTTCAGATTTCAGTTTTAAACATTGTTCCGTAAATGTAAAGGTATTCCAGTAATCTTTCATATTTTATTGCTTATTTCAAATAATAATGTGTGGAGAAGAGTTATCTGAGCCTTATGCTCGTCAACTTCTTTTTGGCCATTCTCCGGTTGGCAAGCCATCCACCAATTTTCTGAGCATCAAAGTTCAAGTAGGTATCTATGTTATTGTTGTTTCTAGTTAGTAAACATAAATATATAATTAGCTATAATTCTGCTGAGGTTGCTGGGATCAACTTGAGGACTCTTCATCCAAGTGTATGTATTTGCTTTCTAGAATTGTTTATATGTTTAACTCTACGTATTCTCCCAATGCATTATTGTCAAGTGTTGGATATGGTGGAACAACACCTCACCTAACAGATTACAAAATAATTTTATGACCCAACAGTCCATACAAATTTGGCCCAGGTCAGATTCTTCTAGAAAGTTCAGATTCTTTGCATTAATGCAAAGCTGTAGGTTTGAAATATGTTATCAATGATGATGTTTATTTTTGAAGTTTTATTTGGAGGTTTCTAATTACACTTGTCGTGGACCCATGAATTTTCAGATGAGCTCAATCGATGCAGCCATTGATAGGAGGATATCAGAAGGCAGGCTTGCGGGTCGAATGGCCTTCTAGAGTGGGATTAAATCAGAATGTTTTGATCTAAGAAGCTGACTGAAGGAGCAAGAGAAGCATTCTTTGAATCATTCTAGGTAGAAGCAGACTCGTGGTATTTGCGATTTGTGGTTTCTTTTTTGTAATGTTAAAGATGAATAATGTTTCTTACTTATCCTATGGCGATGTTTGTATTAGTCGATGAAAACGAACTAGGGCAGATGTTTAAGTTTTTAGTTCATTGTTAATGTTAGTCGGTTGATAGCAAACATGTTATCTTTCAGTATCATGATTTCCTAGGTGTTTTGAACTGAAATATATAGAGTTTTAACACCAGTTTGGTCATTTCTTAACATGTTCTTTCTTTTAATGAATTGTGAAATTGATCCATGTTTCCTTCTCTCTATGCTAGAAGTGTAATTTACAGAGTTCATTTTTTTAGTCTCCTGTGCACAGATCCACCCTAAACCACCATTGCTTACCGTTCACAACATCGATGTAGCGAATCACAACCAAAAATCTTAGTTGAACTCCAACCAACTCAGGTATTTACCGCCACCACCACTCAGCTCACTGCAATCGGCTCTTCACTAGTTGATCAAACTTCAAAGCATCTCTTACTACCCCATAATAGCCAGCTCCACTTGCATCTGCTTGTGGTCTTCAGCAGGTTCCGACAGGTATCCAGAATTCCCCTAACAAAGCCTTTTAGGTAATAGACAATCAACCTCCACTTGAGGTGCAATTACTGATGATTGTCATGGTAATTCTAGTGGCAATTTTCGAGCCGGCCAAGGTGGTGCTGTGGTGGTTACTTGTGTTGGGACTGTACTTGAGAATAATGTATTCGGTTCTTGTGAACAATTTGGGATTTGAACACATACCTTTCAATTCCAAAGTGACGTCGATTTCTTCAGCAGTGACAACCATGACTGACACTAGCATTTTGCTACTTATCTCCATGCACCAAGTTGTTCCAATAGTTGGCTTTCCGACAGCAGGAGCTAACAACCATGTTACACCACAGCTAACTTTGATAATCGGGTTAAAAACTGTGGAAAAATAATGCTCTTATCTTGTTTGCACCTAGATAATTTGAAGAAAACTTTACTTTTGCTCTCTGTAAGTTAGAGTCCTTTGGAAATTGAAATTGAAGACATCAAGAAATTTCTAGCGATGTGTATCTTTTCTAATTGTATGATGGAGCAATATTGAACCCTATTCTATCGATCTTATACAAGTACTTATAGAGAGCTGGGAATATATCGGTAAAAGTAATATATACTTTGGATGTTGTCGTGACACTTTGGTTACGAAGGTTATCGGGATCTAGATTTATGGATGGATTCAGTAATCGAAAGTCCCTCCTACTCAATCAATATCAGCAACATGTTCTGACCGGTTATAAGGCTTGGTTGATTTTAATAGAGTCCTCATGCGAGGGTGTCGTTCTATATCTGCTAGCGGTCATGTTTAGTCATTTGGAGGTCGAGCAACGTGTAGGGGCGGCGATGGCGATTTTCCTTATTAGGGAGAATTGAAGGGATGATAAGTTGCTAGCATACGAACGCATATAAACGTGAAACTACTTGTTTTAAAGATCATGTTTATCACAAGCGTGAACTGTTCTTCTTGTTCTTCTCCTATCTTATAATTTATTTGTTTTTTTTTAATAATTTTATCTGGATTGTGTGTCACTATATTTATTTTCTTCTTGATGTTATATTTACTTTCTTACGAACGTTATTAATGAAACAACCAAAACGTAGTAATTAACAAAATATGTAGCAATACACTTTAAAATCTAATTATGTGAGCGTTTAAGATGGTAAGAAACAGCTTAATTGTAAGTTATAACATAATAAAATGACGGTGAGATTTCTTAATGATATTCAAACCTTAAGCAATAAACAAATAAATATTAAACAGTTCCCATAAAGATCGAATAACATATCAATCTATGATTTGATGGCTTGACAGGTACCATGTATTATTTCTTCTCTCTAGATTTAAATTCTTTATGCATGGGAACAAAGCAACATATTAATCCTATACTTCCAATTACTAATAACATTTCATACAAACTTATTATAAAGGGTTTGGTTATTTGTACACCTTTCATTTTAAATCAACACTCAGGTATCATATACATCGCGTATGAATTCATACGCGGCGTATAGGGTGCAAAAACACTCCCTGACATGCGATTCTATACGTGGCGTATAGGACACCCGTGTGTTGATTTAAAATGGGGACCCTGACATCAACCTGCCAGACAAGGTGTCATTCCGATGTCGGCGGAGGCCATACGCGGCGTATGGGTCCATACGCGGCGTATAGGTTAAGGCCATTTATATTTTTTTGTTATTTTACATATATTTTTTTAATAAACAAATAAATTTGTGTCGACTATATTTATTTTATGTTTGTAACTTGCTTAACCGATAATTTTAAATCGAATATTTTTAACTAACCGATAAAACATATAAGACAAATATTCATATTAACTAAACAATCGAGATAACAAAACAAAAATTAACATAAAATGATAATATAAATAATAAAGTTTTCAAATATATAACAAAATAAAAGTTATAATGATAGTAATAATATAAAAACTATGGCGAGTCTGGGTAATGTCTAGGCGGTGGCAACTCCGGAGGATCAATATCAGCAGCACGTGCTCGCGCAATCTCGAGCTAAACGTGCCACTACATAAGATCCTCAACTCGATCGAGCCGACGACCCTGCTCCCGTAAACTCGCAGCAACCTCCTGCATAAATGTCTCCATACGTGCAGGCAGCCTCACATCTCTGTAAATGTGTCGAGGAAACTGCGGCCGATGTGCTGGCGGCTGATGTGCTTGCGGCTGGTCATGCGGCGGCTGGTCGTGCGGTGGATGATCATGCGGGAGATGCTCCTGCTGCTACTGCGGATCATCAACGCTGACCTGCTAAACAGGTGCCGGCTGCCAGATCTCCCCGGGTCGAATAGAGAATCGTATGCCACCTGAAAACTGGCGTATAATACGCATGCCGAATAACGTACGACAATCTAATCTCACCGGCTCGATCGGAGAAGATACATCAGCAAAATACCGAGGAAGATAACCCAAAGCTCGGGCAATCACCGTGATGTAAGCGCTGCCGTACACCGCTCCTCTCTCCTGGCGATGATAATACGAATCAAAATACTCCGCCAAACATCTCGCTAGGTTGCATCTGGTTCCCGTAAGCAAATAATACAAGTAAAATAAGTCGGGAATGGTACACCACTCCCGACTCTTGCCACGTCCAGTGATGGATGTGGCAATCATGCGATGTAAGTAACGGATGAGAGGATCTCTAATGCCAGTGACCCTGCCCTTAGTCTTCTGAAACGGACCTCCGATAATCTAAGGCCACCAACCTCTCAATGGACCCTCCTCAATCTCAGTAATACCCTCTGTAAATAGAGGGGTAACAGTCTCCGGCTCAAAGTAAAGTCCCGAGAGAACGACAAACTGCTTAATGGACATCTGATGTGAATGTCCACATAACCTAAACAAAATCTCGAGAGAACGACAAACTGCTCATCGTCCTCCTCCATCTCATTAGGACGAATATAAGTAAAGGTGGATAAAAACTCCACCGTCAGCTCTCAGTAAGAAGGCAAGAACGCGGTCTCGAACAAACGACTCCATGGCGTATCGTCTCCGATAATACCAGCAAGTCTGTCACGCTCTCCGAGCTCGGACATCACCTCCCAGTCGACGGATTTTTGATGGCCGATCTTCATACGTATGAATTTCGAGCACTTCGCGTGCTCAATGGGCCCGGTCTCAAACTGTAGCCAAGGATGATTGGCAATAACGTCAACAACGTCAGCCTCAATCTCTGAATCAGAAGACATATCTGCATAAGAAAACAAATATAAATATAAAGGTTTTAAAACATAAGCTGCGTATAGGACTCCTAGTCACCCACCCTCAATATACGAGGCGTATAGCACTATACGCATCGTATAGGGGTCCTACGTATAAACTCAGTATAGCCCACTAGTCTAGTCACCCATCCCCCCTATACGCGGCGTATAGACCTATACGTAGCGTATAGGGTCCCACGTATAAACTCAGTATAGCCACACTACTCACCCACCCCCCTATATGCGGCGTATAGACCTGTACGCAGCGTATAGGGGTCCCACGTATAAACTTAGTATAGCCCACTAGTCTAGTCACCCATCCTCCTATACGCGGCGTATAGACCTATACGCAGCGTATAGTGGTCCCACGTATAAACTCAGTATAGCCCACTAGTCACTCACCCCCTATACGCGGCGTATAGCACTATACGCAGCGTATAGGTTGTCAATCTCTTCATCTTCTTTCTCTTATGCTATACGCCACTACAGTCCCGCATATAGGTCTATACGCCACGTATAGATCATCGAAATCTGAACTATACGTCGCGTATAGACATATACGCGGGTCTGTAGTGGCGTATTATTCATAGACGCAATTTTTAAACCAACAATTAAAACACATAAAGCGCTACTTTAACGCTTAAACTATTCAACGATTAGCATAATAAAAATGTAGGAACAATAAGACATACCTAGATGAAAAAAATCGACGAACAATACAAGTAGTATCGGTCTATACGTTTGAGATTTTCACAATTTAGAGATCGAATGAAAACGTTTGAGATCGAATGCGTTTTTATATATTTGAAAACAAATCTTGTGTCCTGTCAAATTTGAATCTTGTGTCCCATGATTGAAATTACCTGTACGTGACGTATAGAGCCATACGCCATGTATATGTTGTTCGTCTGACACCTATATGTGGCGTATGGCCCCATACGTCACGTATAGGTTTGCCACGTATTCCACGTATGGCACTATACGCTGCGTATATTCGTACCATGTACAAACTGCTTTTATAGTACGTCTGACACCTATACGTGACGTATGGACCCATACGCCATGTATAGATGATCCATACGCTACGTATAGGTGTCAGGTGTACTATAAAGCAATCTTTTACGAAGCGTATTGCACTATACGACATGTGTGATTTTTTTGAAAGAAAATAAGGTTATGTGGTTCAACTATTTCTTTAAAATAATTTTTCAGGTAAACTATGACTCTTACTTCATTTATATACATACTTACGTACACATAAATGTCTTGATTACTTAATAATCATTTCAACTAACTCGGGTTTCACGATACTAGTCGGTTATGATAAAAAATCTTGAAAATTATTCAAGTTAACCGTAACAGACTAGCATCAATGGAACCCGAGTCAGTTGAAACGATTCTTAAGTATCCAATTCAGATATATGTATATATGTATGTAAATACTTAGTGAAATAAGAATAAAATGTTTACCGAGTAAATTATGTACCAGAAGAAAATGTTGAACCACATAACACTAATTACTTGCGATAATATGTTTTTGAGAAGATTAAACGTTATGATTACTATCAATCACTGAAAGTATCAAACGTTACCTTCGGAGAAAAAGAATAAGTTTTGAATTTGAATACGAGCGCATTGCCTGGATATCCACTGCGTTTATATAGTAACGAAAAAGAATCTTGCGTCACGCCAAATAATTCGAAATCAAACGTTCGGTGTGGATAAAGCAAGCTATACGCTTCGTATGGTACCATACGCCGCGTATAGCCCTGTGGCGTATGGGTGAAGGGTGCAGGTCCACCGACACCTATACGCGGCGTATGGGCCCATACGCCCATACACCGCGTATAGGTGTCGGTGGACCTGCACTCTTCACCCATACACCACAGGGCTAGGCGTATGGTGCCATACGACGCGTATAATCATGCTGCATGATTGATTAGACTTAGCAACATATTAATCCTTTCCAATTACTTATAACATTTCATACAAACTTATTATAAATCAGTTGTAAATCTAGCATTAAATTCAACACACTTACGCATAAAATGATAAAAGTTTACTTCTAGTACGTAGCTAGCACACTTCATACACAAGATTCTCATTGTCTTTCTTTTTCAAGTACTTGATCTTAATTTAACGCATCACAAGATTGATCATATCAAATAAATATAATAACCCTAGCTGCAACCTACCTACACTTCAATGACTTAACATATATAAGCTAAAACGGATTAACCGTAGCCAGCTGATCAAGAACACCGATCACCGGAGTTGCAATCCTAGGCGCATACGCCAAACCATTCAAGTCACCACCACCATCAACATAAGGACACCGCGGCATCCAAACCCACCTCTTCCGCCCAAAATCAAACAATAACCCCTTCTCCGCCGCGGTTCCCGCCACCATGACCACCACAAACTCACCATTTCCGACACAAGTAAACCCCCTCCCAGCCTCCACCTCCGCAAACTGCGCATACAGCTGCTGCGGCATCCGTTCGATCTCCACCCACGTCGTCCCGCAGCTCTGCAATGCCCACATCCTCAAACTCCTCGGAACATTGAGTTTGCTCTTCTCCACCGCCGCGATCAGCACCAGCTTCCCTCGGCTCTCCACAAGACTCGGTGATCGCAGAAACCGCCGCATGGGCGCTTGAATCTTGCACCATTCGTTTCGCCCGATATCATACCCCAACACGCTAAAAGGGCTGTAGTTCATGCAGTAGAATCTACCACTTGAACCACCTTCATGCTGCTGCACGTACACCATTTTACCAGACTCCAAACTGCATAATCTTGGGAGAGATGATGTAGTTCCCCAAATGGAATAAAATCCACCTAGGTCTATGTGAAAACTTTCAGTCGTCAAGTTCTTGACGGCGTACGGAGATATCATGTCGTCTCCGGCCACCATCACATCGATTGAGGAGTTTGTGATGGTTAGCCCGACTGAAGGGACTAACCTGGGCCTCAGGGTGGACGGGAGTGGGGTCAGTAAAGATGGGAACAGCGGGTTCGAAAGCAGCAGACCTTTCGAACCCGCTTCATTCGACACCCAACACACCATCCACCTGAGGAACAGGTTGGTGAGAATCCAGATGGGATTAACGGGAATACGAGACGGTGCCACGAAAGGGTTTCGGGATCGAAGATGTAACCCTCTTCGGGGACGGTAGCCGCGATGGTGTTGGTATGCTTAAAGATTGATGTAGAGGTGGTGGTGGTTTTAGGGTTGGTGGTCTTTTGTTTAAAAAAGATGAAAAATTGGTGTTTGGGGTTGATTTGGAGGTACGTTTGGATAAATGTGTGGGAGAATAAGAGAGAGTACCATCTCTTGCACACGGACCGGGCTCGGAAGAAGGCGGGAGGCGGTAGGAAGGCGATGACTCGGTCGATCAGCCGTTGCGGAAGCCGGCTCCAGATCCTGCTGTCCATCCATGGCGTATTCGGGGCGGTGGCTGTGGTGGTGACAAAAGGATAAGAGAATGGAAAGGTGGTGGTGGTGACATAAGGGGTATGATCAAAAGCTTCCATAGGAAAGTTAAGGTAAATGTATAGGGAAAGTTAAGGTTGTTGTTGTAGTGCAAATGCAAGTGTAGTTGAAGCTAGTCTCAAAGTCAGTGGAGGTTATTATATAAGGAGTAGTAGTGGTAGATGAAGTGAAAATGAATTGAAGGATATTTGAAGAAAGGGTTAAGTAAGTAATGTTAGGGTTGTTTGTAGTATCCATTGTGTTGTTTGATGCAAGTGTGTGTTTATAGGGCCACCTGAACAGAAGTAAATAAAGATAAAAGATTAGAAGTTGTCAGGTGGTGAGTTTGATGGATGCATCTATCAATTCAGTGCTTTCATGTCAAAGGCCGAGGAAGAAAGAGCAACAGAGATTGACAGTATAGGAACACACACATTGACATTGGCTCTAGACAATATATATGCTTCATACTTCATCCTTCATGTCTCGAGCCTTGGTCTAGATTTGTTTTTGGTAATATTGTCCAACTTGGATCCTCAATAATCATGTGCAAATATTTATGATTTGATAGATATTGTTTGAAAGTTTAACTTATTATAAACAGAACTAATGATTTGTTTGGGTATGTTATTGATACATCCAATTCATTTTTATCATCTTTATCTCTCTTTATACATACATATAGATACATGGAGAGCGATAGAGACAATAGAGTGTCTCAATAACAAAAAAAAAATGTTTGTATAACATAACCTTTTGTTTTATATAAGAAATTAAGTTATATAATTTATGTCATGCTTAATTAGTAGAAACTAATAAATAATATGTATTGTGGAATTAAAACTTTCTGAAAAATAATCGGATGCAAAGTTTAAATATGCAACGTGCGGTCGCGTCTACTAGTTTGAGGTTAATAGAATAATTGATGTTTTGAAGATGCTAAATCTTAAACAAATGGTGTTTAGGGTGTTAGATGGCTCGAATAAATTAGATGTTTCGATGTTATTATTATTATTATTATATTATTATTATTATTATTATTATTATATTATTATTATTATTATTATATTATTATTATTATTATTACGGCAATTGTATGCCTCTACTTCGAATATATGTGTTATCTTAATTGATCCAATCTATTGGTTTTCAAGCTGGGAGCGCACCCAACCTTCTTAAAAGAAACACGCCTTAACTGGAAAAACCCTTCATTCAGCCTAGAGTATATTTGCCCCGACCGAAATGACCTTACATTTGAAAAGCCATTTACTATCACCTTCTAGTAAACATACACTAATATGCACTTTAGAAATTAAATTACGCATGTATGTTGATTGTGAAATGGGTAATTTGAAAGTAAAATATGAGTATTCAATTATGATACCTATATTCTTAGAACAACAAACTTAGACACAATTTAATTGTATTTCTATTGGCGTCAAACGCTCAACCTCATAAAAAGACACTGCAACTTACACACTAGATACAATTAAACTACAAGGCTTTTGGTACATACAAACAACTAATTGTTTTAAGTCAAATGTCTTTTGGGCAAAACATCCCAGTTGGATGAAAACTATAGGTCCATGACTCGGAATAATCTAACTATATGTATGTAGTATAAATTAAACGTGTTTATTAATACTTATATTGATATAAACTTGGATCGTTGTACCTTGATTCCCTAAACTTTTAATTGTAAACATCATAAACTATAGAAAAATACCGTGATAAATTGAGAGTCGCGAAACGTTATTAGATTGAAAGTATTTAAGTTCACACCAAATTTTCAATCAGATAAAACTCAATCACAAGAACAAATATGATGTGTGAGAATTCGTGAACCAGAGAAAAATACAGAATGACCAAAATTGTTTCGGAAATTAACATTTGCTGGGAATGAGTTGGAGGCAGTTTTCATTTCCAAATATTACAATTTTTACCTTTAAATTTCACGTATGAAATTTCAGAAAAATCAAATTTCATGCATTTTTTATAAAGATTTTTCATTTCCAAAATACAGCTCGACCCCAGCCAGGGACTCTGACCCTTGGACCCTACTCCTAGGGACGCTGCCCCCGGACCCCCGCTAAGGGGACGCTGTCCCATGGAACCCCCATTGCCTAAGGCTTCGCTCCTAAGAAGGTTTTCAATTTCGAAGATTATAATAAACTCAAACAAGTGTGCACTCCGCACCTCCTGACTTATTTGATGATATTATGATCAAATTGGTCGTTAGTCAATCCAATTACACTAAAATATCTAACATAAACTATAGTGTATATGCTTCTACTAATGTTTTTTTAACTTTGTAATTGTAAAAAGGAGGACCGGTTTTGTAAATTATTATGCAGTGATCAAATATAATATAAAATCATTTGTAAAAATATGTGTTTTACGAGTCATGAAGCTATGTCAGTTGTAGTTTCAATTATAATTTCTAGGAGTCTTTTTGGTATGAGGTAATAGAATTGAGAGAGAATGTAATGAATGAAGGAATGACATGAATCATTACATTTCTATTATTCTGTTTGTTATCATGTGGGAACGAAATAAATCATTACTTTATACTGTTTGCTAAGTAGGAAAATATGAAGAAATGGAATACAAAACCAATTATGATAGTGACGACTAATGGTGGTGGTGGCCGGTGTGGCGGTGTGGGTTGGGTTGGCGTGACGGTGGTTGCGGTGGTCGGTGGTTGGCAGCGGTAGTGGTGTTCGGTGGTGGTGGTGGCGTGCGGTGGTGGTTGTTGGGGTGTTGGGAGTAGCTAGTGGTAATTGGTGGTGGTTGTGGTGGTTGCAAGTGACGGTGGTTGGCAGTGGCGGTGGTTTGCAGTGGGCGGTGGTGGTTGTCGGTGACGGTGGTTGGCAGTGAAGGTGGTGGTTGTCGGTGGTGGTGGTGGGTGCAGGTGGTGGTGGCTATGGTGGTGTTGGTGTCCGGTGGTGGTGATGGTGTTGAGTAGTAGTGATGGTGGTAGTCGGTGGTAATTGATGGTGGTGGTCGGTGGCGACCGATCTTGGTGGCCGATGGTGGTGGTCGGTGGCAACCGATCTTGGTGGCCGATAGTGGTGGTCGGTGGCGAACTGGTCTTGGTGGTCGTTGGTGGTGGTGGTGGTGGTTATGGCGATCTGTGGTGGTGGTGGTGGCCGTGCTTGGTGGTGGTGGCCGTTGACGATCGATCTTGATGGCCGTGGTGGTTGTTGTGGTGGGTGGTGGGTGGGTGGGTGGGTGGTGTTGGTGACTAATGATAAAAAAATGAATGGAATGAGAAAAAGAGGGGGTGGATGAAATGAATTTGATGAAATGGATTCAACTTTGTAATGGTTCATTCCATTACCTTCAACAACCAAACATGTCTTTTTTCATTCACCATCAATACTTTGTAATGGTTCATTCCATTACCTTCAACACACTATCTAGGTGTGTTCATATTTTTACTTATAAACCCTTAATTAATGTAATTTTAAATTATTACCTTCACGCTATAAAATTAAACCTAGCATAAAGGTTATATAAATTTGTGAAAAATTCAAGTTCTAAATCACACGATCGATTAGCTAGATGAATGAGAAACACAACAATCGAATCACTTTTTCGATAAATACGAGACATCTAAGTCATACAAGTAAAGAGATCCACTTTAGTTACATTTACATTTCAACCTAACAAGAAATTTCTCACCTACTTGTCACACAATATTTAGAGACTTCTAACAGGATTGAAGTTACATGCATCCATCGTTTTAAACATTTGATTGTAATGAATAATAAATAAATTACAATATAATATCAAGACGTACTCTGATTATTTATAACTATTTATGCACTTTAAAAAAACCCTGAATCTATTATTTAAAGTTACACATGCATATTGCTTTAGAACCAAGACATGTGGGTGAGTGTTGGATCCGATAGTAAAATTTTTTTAGATAGAGTAATGAAGCTCCTCGTGATTGTGACGGATTAAATCAATATTGCAAGTTAAACGGTATATAAATTATATATATTCAAGGGCCAAAACTAGATCTAAGTTTTTACTTTTTAGAGGAAGATATTAAATCAATCAAAGATCACTAATTAAAGGTAAATGCATAGCTATATGTCTGAAATCATTCTAACACTATCATAAAGAAAAATTAACTACTGTCTTGCTTTTCTTAAAACAAAATTGTAAAATATTTTTTTTTCACTCATATTTACATTAAATAAGATTATATGATATATATAAAGTATAGAGGGACATCATCACCTGGTAATATCAATCCCACTTAGTAATAAATAGTGAGTCATGTCTAGTACAAATCTTATTTCTGGGAATTGTTTTTTTTTATATCATAAGGGTGGGTTTAGGGTTTTTATTTCCCTTTACAGTGAGTAATTATGAATTGCTTTTTGAGGAAGTTCAAAAATGGAAAAAAGACCCAATCTTTGAAGAAAACTCTATTTTTGGATTCAAGTTGCAGTCTTCAGATTTTGCTTTAGATTCTCACTTGTACTTTCTCTTCTTTAACTCCCTCCCCCCCCCCCCCCCCCCCCCCCAACCCTCTTTCTATCTCTCTCGTTTGACTTTGTATTTCCCTACTTACTTTCTTTACCTCTTGGACGGTATATGCATATGCTACTCCCTCCCTCTACAATCTACATCTTACACAAATACATATTTTGATTATATACGTAGTAGTTGTGTATAACCCGGATTTTTACGATTTCATCACGAGAAATCTATATTTATAAAGTAAAATCTTTATTAACGACAGTATATATTAGGTGTCTCGTGCTATTAAAATATAAAATTGTAACTTGCTAAAAATAATATGAATGATAGTTGTGTAAATCATTATGAAAATAAATATTGAATTCGTCATTCTACTTACCATTCAAATGTATCAGGGACTTAAAAAAGGGAAAACATGAATGCCTATTAAAAATTAGCTCAAAGTAATTGTCTTTACCATCTAAAGATTCTTTTGAAAAATTAATTCGTCGTAGTGTTTTATAATAATACTTTGTTACTATATATAGTTGTATTCTAAAAGAAAAAGTTAAATGTATGAGGTGGATCCAGTTTAATATATTTTTTAAATTTACTCATTTGGATATTTTGGTTATCACATGTTTAACCCGAATCAATTTACAACGACCCATTTTGACCTGAAGCATTATGGTCAGAACATGTTACTGCTCATTATGTGACCCGGCTTACACATTCTTTCTATCACAGTTAACTAATATTTACAATTTATTTAACCATTTATATCTACAAGATATGTTATATTCTTAAAAAAGAAAAATAAACTAATAGTAACAATGATGTAATTGGGTTTATACGAAAAGAATCATATTAAAAAAAGTGTAATTTTAAAAGGAAAACAAAAATAAATTCAAGTAATAGAGTTTCTTTGAACCCGCACCCCTCGAAATTAAAAAAAAAAAAGACTTATTATTATATAAAGTAAATTACATAATAAAAGCTTTATTTATATAACTAATTTCACTTTTCAACATTTATCTTTGCTAATTAAATAAACAACCTTTATGTATATAATTTGTTTTATTTTTCGTCATTTAGTCTTAATGGTCGTTAGTTTACATCTTTAAGTTATGTCAAATGGTTATCACATGATGGTATATTTACTAAAAAACATCTAGGTGGTATAATCCAAATTTGAATTGACGTATTAGGCAAATATGATTAGTTAGATGTTGAAACAAACGAGTAAAACTTTAAACAAAAAATATATTTTTTCTATCATGACATTTTCCAAAACTAGTTTTATAAAAGTTAACTCTTTTAAGTATCAAAAAATATATTTAATACATAGAAAGTAGATACATATATTTTGATTTAAAGTTGTTCCGTACTTCATCAGTTAATATAGTCCTTTAACAAATGGACTCTTCCTTTGGCATATATGATAGAATCAGCATAGAATATTGATACATAGTGTTTGGATGGTTTCATCATCTTCATGTCTCAATAGATACAATCATTTATATTAAACTAGTTTAAAAAATGCTGATAATAATATATATAATTTTAGTGAGGTGTTATTCGACGATCCCATATGATAATCATGTGACCTAACTTAACGATACAAACTAACAACCATTAAATGAAACAAACAATATACATAAAGGTTGTTCAATATAATTATTAAAGATAAAAATTAAAAAATGAAATTAGTTACAAAAATAAAGGTACTTTTGTGTAATTTACCTTATTATATATCATAGTGTATTTGAAAATTCAATTTAAAAAGAAAACGGGGAAAAAAACACCAAAAGGACATAGGCGATGAACCATGGCCTGCGGCTTGAGGTTGCAAGTCAAACCATTGGGACAGGGCTTCAATTCTATCTCTCAATTTATTCAAGTAATTCGTGGCAAAAGTTAATTGGTATTGATGCTATATATTTATAGCGTTGTTTTGTAAATAATTTAAATAATTTAATGTAATTATGAGTTTTTCCTAAAAGTGTAGAAAATGTAACGGTGAAAGTTCTTGGAGATTGAGATGGAAACTGAAAAGGTAGCCCTAGCTTGTTGATGTGAACTCATATGTTTAAAATTTGGTTCGTAAAAGGGCGAGATGCAAATCGACGGCAATATTTGGTCGCTCCGTTCGTGATGCCTTTGACGGATTCTTCAACATCAAAGTTCATCTAGCACGCCATAGGAGGTATAAATTCATTATTATGTGAGTTTGAACTTGCATATCTGAACATGGCTCTAATACTTTTTAGAGTAAATTACATTTTTCGTCCTTTAGTTTTATAACAAATTTCAGGTTTCGTCCTTAAACTAAGGAAATTACAGTAAACATCCTTTACGTTTAAAAAAACTTGCACGTTTCGTCTTTTTCTCTAACGGACGTTAATTTTGTCCATTAAGTTAGATCATGTGCTATGCATGTGAGGGTAAATTAGTCATTATACCCCCTCAAATATTAAAACATTTAAAATAAACCTAAATAAAAAATCACTCTCTCATATTATTGTCATCATCCTCCGTCTTCATCATCATCAACAATCACCATCATCATCCACCCTCATCATCCACAACCACCATCGTCATCCGCCATCATTCATCGCTAAATCCATCACCTTTCTTCTTCAGCCATACCACAATCGCTACACCATAATCGCCACATTGTCCCTACCCCTTCTTCACAAATCTATCACCATTAATTTGCAAATCCACACACTACACCACCTTCAACTCTCTCTCTCTCTCTCTCCCCCTTTCTCTCTCCCTCTCTCTCTCCCTATACACAATCCATTGCCAAATCCACACATCACATCACCATCAATTCACCCACCAGATCCATCGCCAAACCCACTAGATCCATCATATTCACATATGTTGTTTTGTAAAGAAAACTTGAAATTAACAATTTTAACCATTGAAACCAATAACTTTAAAGCTTTTTGAACCTGAATTTTATGGAGAAAACTTGGAATCCCCCATCTTTTTGATCTAAACAGCTTCCCATATCTCAAACCTTGAAAAACACTAACTTTTTGAGTTTTGTACCGCCACGAATCTACTTTTGTGGTAGATGGATCGGTGGTGGTGGTTGAATCGTGACAGGAGAAGATGGGCGGTGGTAGGTACTAGATAAAGAAGATGGAGGAATGGAAGAGATGGGATGATGAAGATGATGGGTGTTTGTTTTTTTTAGAAAGAAAAAGATAGAGAGAGAGAGAGAGAGAGAGAGATAGAGAGAGAGAGAGTGATGGTGATGAGTGGGGTGGGGTGGGGTAGGATGAATAAAAAAACCAATTTACCCTCACATGCAAAGCATATGATCTGACTTGACAGACAAAATTAACGTCCGTTAGAGAAATGACGAAATGTGCAAGCTTTTTTTAAACATAAAGGATGTTTACTGTAATTTCTTTAGTTTAAGGAACGATACCTGAAATTTACAACAAACTAAAGGACGAAAATTGTATTTACTCTACTTTTTTATTTGATATCGATGTTTTAAACCTATTGAAGTTTTAAAACTATTATAAAATACTAAAAACTACTAAACCTTGAAACTAATGTAACTCGGAATATATACTCATATGAATGTGAAAAGTGAATGAGCTCATGTGAACGTGAACTGTGAATGTACTCACTTGAATGTGAAATTTGAATGTGCTAATCTGAAATTGTTATATTGAATTTTGTTAATGTATAGTTATTATTATTATATTTAATATGATAGTGTATTAGTGCTTAGACAATGTTGTAATGAATATGCTGTTTAGATACTCTTAGATTGACGTACGTGTTAAAGTTGTTATCACTCACTACGTAGATAGCAATTTCTCAATCGTACATTCCTTTTATGTATGTTAGATCACAGGAATATTTGGGAAGACATGAATGAACGCTTGAGAGTAAAAGAAAAAAAACAATTGGTTTGATATAGGTAATGAACACTTTTGTAATTTAATTCACATATATTGTAAAATTTTAAATCATTAAAGACCTAAATGTTAGATTTCTGATTAGTATATACTGACTCGTCAGCACTAGTCGTGATGAGATGTTACAATAAACCAATTGTTTTTTAAGTATTTTCAATTATAGTTAGTATGATATGAACTGAAAAATATTGTTAAATCCCGGCCAAATGGAGAGTCTTATACCAAATTACATATTTTTCACTTTCAAAACTCGCTTATGGAAGATTCTTTCAACCATGTTTTTTTTTTCTCATAGTTTTCATGTTATAAAAGATATCCTTTGTTTAAAAATAATAATAAGTTTATAAACAACTCAAAATGTTTGACTAGTTTCTAAAACTTGTTGCACTTTCATCTTTGGAGTTTATGTCATACCATTATTTATATTTCATTAACGTTGAATTGTTCTATAACTTAGTTTACAAAATATACTTTTTTAACCTCTATAACTTTAAGTGACCACATCCTTAATTTAGAGACCCATAACATGTCTTGTATACTAAAGAATGTGTATTGGCTTTGTTCACTTGAGCATTCGAAGATTGTTTTGATTAATTTTCCTAGACCTTCAATGGTCCTTTAAATTTGTTCAGCTCTTGGCAATGTGCTTACATGCATCTTGGAAGGTTTACAGACCATACGACCTGAACATTAAAACCTGTTTTTTAGTTCTTATATTCTTTGACTTCCGACAATTTGACTACACCGGCGATACTTGGCATGGTCAATATATGCATGGTCTGAGAGTGGCGCTTTTGTATAATATTTTTGTGTTGATTTGCTTCTTTGACTGAGCACCTAGACATTCTTTCTGTGATTATTGAATATAGAATTTGAACATATGAATTATTATATTTAGTATTTATATTAAACATTCATACACTTATTGTCATTAAAACAAGGAGCTCGTTTCATAATATGTAACCAGGTATATATCTCTCTACATATCTCTACAACTAATGAAAATTCGTATTTAAAATGCAATTACCTTGATGTCTAACAAAAAAAAAGTACAAAGCAAGTCTTGTTAAATATGAACGAATAGAGAAATTTCCGTCATACCCAAGTCCTTGACTGTTATTATACGGCGTTCTAGTATACTTGAGAGTGTCACAAATAAAAATCTTCTTTTGCTATTCTTCATATCACTCTACAAGCAACAATGTATACTATGTTCTTTAACCTTCAATCTTTGATCTAGATTCTTGATTATGTATCAGCTACTTCACTTAGAATAGGTTGACATGCAACCAGATTATGCAAATATTTGTTGACGACAATATAATACCAAAGTGCAGATTCCTTAGAAGATTTACACCCTAAATGAACATAATGAAATAAAATTCCTCCCTTAATGGATTGATGCTTGAGATTGACCATGAGTTCTTCTACAATATAATGATGTAGAGAAGTTTAAGGAAAAGATTCAAATGAAATTCTCTGTATAAAAGTAAAAGCAAAAGAATCCACATGAAACATATGAGCTTTAATGTGATAACGTCAAATTAAGTTCCTAAGTATGATATCAATGATGGACCAAAATAAACTATGACCTAAATTAATTATTGTTTATAGTAATTTACTCATAATATGTGAGAGAGAAATTAATCTACGAGAATGGTTTGACAATAAGTGTAGGGTGAATAACACTTGGCCCGAGAAGAATCCAAAAGAGAATGAACAAGAGACTAGAACTCATAGGGAATCAAACCGATTTATGGATGAAATCAGGTATGAGTATTCATAGGGAATCAAGTTGATGATCACCTTTTAGGGCTTTACATGATTTTTCAAAGACACGATAATGATAACGATACTGACGGATCGGATTCATTGACCAAAACGATTAGAAAGAAGCTAGAATAATTTTATAGAATTTTTTGGTAATAACTCACGAAATGCAAAGATCACGGGAAACATGGAAACCAAATAACTTACTGGGAAATAAGAAAACACTGCAAAAATATTACACCTCTAACAATTAAAATCCGCCATGTGTGGGTGACAATTACCAATATCTTTAGATTACAATACTATTATTCATAATAAAAAAAACCACACTGGGTTGGGGGTGTATTAGAGCATTCACAGTAGTGTTCTATTTTTTATATGTGTGTGTTTTATATTTTGGGGATGGTTGTGAGTAAAAATTTATGAGGGTTGTATTGTGTTTTTTCATATTTAGAAAACACGATAAAACGCCTATAAGTTTTTTAATATTTATGAAAGTAGTTGTGAGTGAAAGAGAAAAAATAATAATAATAAAGATATAAAAAAATATTATTTAATTAAAAAAAAAGATAAAAAGTATTGTTTTTAATGTAAACATAAGTATGAGTGCGAAGAAGCTAGTGTAATGTTTTTAAAATGAATGTAAACATCGTTTTATCCCATAAGATAAATATATTGTTACGAAAGAAACCCACGACTTGAAGTGCACAAAGAACACACCAACAAAACTCGATAGCCCTGTGACCGACCTTTTGGATTTTCTTCGTTTTCAGTATTTCCGATTCTATACGTCTCAAACCCGTTAATAGTTCAATTGTACTAAGTACTTTTTTTTTGAGCAACAATAGGTCAAGTAGTCGAATCAGGTCGGTGGCCTTTTGCCGCCTTGGGACTGCCCTCACCACCACCGCGGCACCGCTGCATCGTGAGCTTCATCTTCACTCGTTACTCTCTGCTGTAATCAATTTCAGAAGATGCCACAAGGTCTGTCCTCTACATGTGTGTTTGTTCTTGATATCCAAGAAGGGTTAGCTCCTTTTTATATACGATTGTAAGGCAAATTAAACATATCACATGATTGTTTGTTGTTGATAGATCTTCCGGGGTTCTATTATGATGCCCAGAAGAACAGGTATTTCCCTCTTAAGTCACCCATTCCGGGTTCTTCTTCCAGAAACGCTTATTCTGCTTCCACCAGTGCTCAAGAACCACCCCCAAAATCCAATAAGGTAACCCATTTATCCCGTAACAGTGATACTGATACAGTTTCGCTATGATATCAATCCTGAGGGCTCTAATCATAGTTGGGCTAGGGCTTTTTTAAGCAATGCGTGCAGTATAAAAATACCATTTTTAGGGGTTGTAGACATGTTCTAGGCTTGTTTTGGGGTAGTTTTACGTGGATTCCAGTCTTGTTTAGGGCTGGTGTGTGATCGTTTTAGGTTTGTTTAGATGATTTTTGGCGAGAACCTGGCCTGAAAAAGCGCCTGAGGGCCTAGGCGGCAGCCTTGTGGGCTTTTGACGGCAATGGCTCTAATTGGAAGCAGCATGCGCAGAATAAATAATGACTGACCTGGTTATTGCTCAAATGCTAAATTGATATGGGTTTGGTTGCAGTTTCTGGCTTTCAATGTTGTATAAATGCACATATGTTTTTTAGTTTCAAAATCCGTATTATTATGTTTTACGGTCTTTCAATTTGGTCTGTGCCCTTTTTTGTTTTGTTATTGGGGAACCACTGTTGTTAGGCCTATCATTTTGTATGTCATAGTTGTTCTTTTGCTGTGTGTACTGATGCTTGAAGTATTGACTATGGTTCAACATTCAAACAGGTAAGTATGGAAATCAGAAGATGGCAGCCAAGGTTGTTAAGATGCTCCATGTGAGGGAGTTATGTGGTAATGCAATAATCTGTAACAAAAAGAAGGTGAACTTCCAAGAGCAATACCGAAACATACGAACATCAAAACCAACTGTAAGTCAAAAACTGTTCCTTTGAAAAAGACATTTTACCATGTCTGGATTCTGTATGTTGTAGTTATGGAACGTTTTATTATATGTGTTATCTTTTATTTTTCGATGTTATAGATTTGGAAATACCAAGGGACAGAGAGAATTGCTGATGCTGCATTGGAACATGTATACGCCAACATCCAGACCCAAGATGGACTCGTTGAATCAGAGTTATTACTCACCGCTGGTCTTAATAACACAATTTGGTATTGTTTTAATTATCATGTAGTTAGATAATCTTTCTGCTAAATTGCTAAAGCTCTGACTTTTTGAGATGGGTCATTTTCTTGTTGTTTTAGTAATTTAAAACTCGTAGATGGCTTTTTCACAATTAATGTGTTTTTTCTCGTGCTACACATATGGTGTTCAAAATGTGAGGGAGGGAGATTACTTTTACTTATTGATATACGAAAACTCATATAATTGCTATATTTATATGCTAATGTTGGCATCACACACAATCACAGGATACCTAATTTATCACCTTGCCTACACTCCTACAGAATAGACGAAATGAAATTGATAGTGAAATTTAGAATTCTATATCCTAGGAGACCGGTCCATAGATTGACTTTAGTTTCAGTGTGCTGCATAGCAGCATGAAACCTGTAACTTGTATATTTTGTCTCAGGATTCGGAAAACAAGTGCCTACCGGTTTATGTTATCTTTTACTTATGATATGCAGTTCCTATGAAGCTGGATATGTTGGAGAGCATGCTGGTTATGGGACGCACCACATGCCAGATGTTGTGCAGCCTCTGAACATAGAAAACCAAACAACATCATTAAAACCACCTAGACATCTTTGGAATTCCGTTGGAGCTTCAAATTTAATGTCTTCAAATGTATCCTGTATAAAGACATCAAGAAACTATCATTACCATCAAGCAACTGATGTTAATTCATCAGTTTCACATGTTTTGTATCCTTGACATCCTTAATTTTTTAACCACTGATGACAGTAAGCATATTTTTTACCAGACTTTAACTGTCACACAACAGAATAACTACTCTGGGAAGTGAAACATCTGGTGGATCTGTTTATTCAGTAAACCTTAGTGAACCATTGGAGTATGTTGCAGGCCGCCTCGACTTTCTTGGTGAAAGAATTGCCTTTATTTCTTCTATATCAAAATCCACAGTTTGGACCGCGGATTGCAATTCAAATGAAAACCGAACTGTAATTGGTATGTTTATTACTGACATTTGTTGTCTTGCTTCTACTTGCTGTTACAGAAACATAAATTTGGATTTTGTAGGCACAGACAGTGGAGCTGCGATGGTACATATGGAATCTGGAAGACGATCA
This sequence comes from Flaveria sonorensis, assembly GCA_025506505.1. Lineage (NCBI taxonomy): Eukaryota > Viridiplantae > Streptophyta > Magnoliopsida > Asterales > Asteraceae > Flaveria > Flaveria sonorensis. The sequence goes on from CM046432.1 coordinate 69,503,257, forward strand.
TGGATATTCCGCTCCAAGAGTGATGTTTTGTCTTTGCAATTTGATTGTTCCGTAAGAACATGATATAACTTTGATAAACATGTATTTCTATTCTTAAATTTCACATATGTGTTGTTTTTACAGGGAAATATTGTTTTATGTGGACTTAGAAATGGAGCTATTTTGACGGTTGATACTCGTCAGAGACCCCAAACCTTGCATGATAGACATCTTCCTAAACATCAAATTCCTTTTCCATCCCTTAAAACAATCCAGTCTTCAAGCGGAAGAAGTAAAAAACGAGAGAACAAATGGTTTGAGGTAACTTCTATCTCTAAGAAGTTGAATTGCATTATTGCCCTTCCTTGCCATTCTCTTAAAGTTTGAAGAGCTCAAAAATATTGTACTTTGATGCATGCAGGTCAGGGGAAATGTCCATCACTCTCAGATGATGTTTATGCCTTCATCGGTTTCCTGGTTAGTGGAAAACTTATCAAAGTTCATTGATTGTTTTTGTATTAATTTTCTGAACGCGTGACAATTTTGTTGGTTTACAAACTCCAGTTTGATAGCACTTAAGCTCTATGATCAGTATTTCTTGGCCAGCTCCATGGATGGAACGGTACCTTTTGCATATTTATTCACTTAAAATTTTTATCTGAGCTACTATACAGAATACATTCCCATGTTGAATTTTGTAGGTTCGGCTGTATGATCATCGTTTGACTCAAAGAGGGGCGGTACAAAACTACGAGGGGAATGTTAATTCCCATACTCGTATACAGGTGGGTGTGGACCCATCAGAAAGATTCATCATGTCAGGTATTGTTTTACTTTTGAATGTATATTTTAGTTTAGTTTCTTTATTGTAGTAACAAATGGATGTATTATTAGGGGGAGAGGATTTCTATTTGCGGTTGTGGAGATTAAAGTCAGGTGAAATGTTATATGAAGATAAATTCATGAATTCAGTGCCCTCGGTTGTGTGCTGGCCAGGAGGTACTTTCTTATGCTTTTGTTAACATATAATCTGGTTCATATTCATGTAAATTTATTTGTATCTTTGGGGTGTCTTTTAGGAGGCGGGGTTTCCAACCAAAGAGATCAATTTCCAGGTGCTTGGTTAGGGTCTCAGGAAGGGCTTTTTTATGTGAATACTTTATGACCCTAGTTAACCTAAACTTCAAGAAGGAACAGTTTTTGACACTATTTCTTCCAACGGAGGGGACACGTCTAAACTGACCAGATTGCCGGTTGGATTGTGAGGCATTGACTTTTGAATGATCTTTGTTTTCATGTGGTAAGTGCGGTTAACATCAGTGAACATGGATTATTTTATCAGAGCATGTCATTATATCATTTTGTCAATCGTGTGACAATAACCAACTCAAAAAACTTGTGTCGTTATAGATTTTTATATTCTTCTCTTTATGACGTCTAACTTGGCTTCTGTGCAGATCACCGTAGGGGAATTTGGCCAGACTGATTTGAAATTGATTTTAGTTCATGTTGTCACCTCCGTGTTTAATTGATTTTAGTTGAATTTACATCATGCTGACTTTGAAATTACAAGCATTTAACTACCTTTTGATTTGAACATAAATAACTCGTAGGAATTGTTGGTTATTTGATTCAACTATTCGATTTTGAGAGTAGAAACTGATTTTTCTTATCTTTTCTCAAAATCACTAGTTTATATTAAATTTTTTAGAAAAGTAGAAATATTTATTATTATAATATATACACATAACTACATGTACTAAAATAAAAGTAATAAACAAAAATTAAAATGTTAAGCAGCCAATCCATTTTATACGACTGACTTTCAAGCCTGGATTAAAGCCAAGACGTAAAGCAATCAAGAACCGAACCGAATTGTTTGGACCTCAAAAAAAATGGACTTGCTTCATCAGGAGGTTGGGACGTCCGGAAGAATGTATCATGATGCTGAGTTGCTGACAACTTCAAATGGACAACATAGAGCCCAATGGTGAAACAACAAATGGAACTTGATGGAGAACATGGGATAGCATCAGTTTTTGACAAAGATCAACTAATTTTGAACACTATTACCCTTTAATTGAACTTCCATAGGTAAATACTCATTATTTATTCATGTATCAAAATAAAAGACTGGCAGATACAAGCAAAATCAAAAAGAGAAAAACATCATTGACCATATAGAAGTCTGCATTGTTGCAAGGCCAGTTATACCCACACTGCAAATTATTCGTCTTCATCTGCAATATTAAGTATTTAAAACAGTTTAGCTCAACCATAATCATCAAAACAACCAAATGAATAAGATGAGCCCAGATAGTGCTTTAAGAAAAGCGGAAATGGAGTTTCAACCACATAGGATGATCCTCATAACAGTAGGTCCAAGTTGCATACATGCTTTGGAGGAAATAAAGTTTGATCAAAGATGTTTTTATTACAGTTATGTGTTGGATTATTGAGGTGACAGTCCTTGCATCATTTCGATGTTGAATTACTTGATCTATTGAGACTTGATTATGTGGATTATGACTTTCAAACTAGCTCTTCTCAAGTACTTTGAATACATATTATTTCTTAGGTATCCACAACTTATTAATGTTCAAGTACCTAGGTTACCTAGTCATATATGCTTTTGTATTTTAAACAATGTCACATATCCATTATATTTCAGCTATTCAAGTTTAAGTTCAGTACAACACTACAACTGACATCACAAAACTTTTGAGCTTTTCTATGTATTCAGAACCCATAATCACAGATTACCCGATTAACCTAATCATCAATTAGGCGTCTGATGTCGCATAGTCAATAATAACTGGGTAAAATTACTTGAACCTGGGTGATTTGCACTCGGTTATGAACGAACACCCTATTGTTAGGTCTCTTCACTATTTTCTCATAGAAAGCATGGTTAACCTAAGTTCAACTGGATTTCCCCTTTCCATTAGAGTAAGATGATTATAAGTTTCTTAAACTCACGACACACACAAATCCATTATATGTTAATTAAGTCAAACTACAGTAGCTACTAAATGCGGATGGTCCACTTTGTTTACTTCAATCGTGTTGTGTCTTGTTTACCCTAAATGATCGCGTAAAAAAACATGAGACTCTTATTTGACAGCAAGGTAGAACGTGCTAGGCTCTTAACTCTTCATGCAGGTCATGGAGGATAAAGAGGGTGTTTGGGATTGCTTATTAAAACAACTTTTGACTTTTGGAGGGGCATTTTTGACTTTTCACCCATTCCAAAAGTCAAAAGTAGTTTTAATAAGCAATCCCCAAACAGCATAAAAGACATAATCCAAATTAGGTTATATAGTTGATCCCAGCATAAAGAACTTCAAAATATGATGGCAGAAAATATGGTTAATTCCAGAAAACTGTGTCTCATTGCAGAACAAATGTTACCACCATGCATAATCATAACTGTGGATGTGAATGAACATATGACATTATCATCAACAAAGTTTGACATGATTTTAATTTGTATTCACCAGTAACAACTAGCAATAGCACCTATACAAACCTTTTAACTTCATATGGTATTCGCAATGTACCCTTCTAATCTAAAAACTAAAATACTATAAAAATTATGAAAAGAAACAAACCAAATTTCACAGCAAAAGATTATCCCACTTCATATGATCAAAGATAGTTGTAATGACTCTTTCCACCACATCAAAACAGTCAATTGATTTCAAATTCGAGATCAAAATGGTCGCTTAGCGAATAATCAGACACCATCATCCAGGGAAGTAAGGATTTCAGTTAACAATCATTAATTTGTTTGCGCATTTCAACGAGAACGTAAGCCAATTGAGTAATGAGACAATCAGTTCCCATTTAAAGTTAGGGTCACATACCGAAGTAACGGCGTTCGTTGGCCGCTTTGGCTTTGTCGAGCATCTTATCGAGATCTTGTTGGAGCTTGGCGTCCCATTTGACTAGCTGGTTAGCGAAGACCGCACCTAATCCCATCCCCAAAACATGTTCCCATGGATCTGTAACAGCAATTGATTCATTGTTTATTAGGAAAAAAAAGGTTAGGGTTAGGGTTAGGGTTAGGGTGGACTTACGACGCATGTAAGGGAGTTTACGAAGAGCATTGGAGTACATCTGGGTGCCCAGCCCCAGTAGAGCTCCGATCATCGTCGCTGACGCCGGCATCTTTCTATCCTCTTCCTCGATCTCTCCCCCTATGTTTTGATGATCCTACAACTGATGCCAAATACACTAGTTGATATAAAAAAAAAAAAAAAAAAAAAAAAAAAAACTCTTATGTTTAACACCAAACAACATTTATGATTTATTAACACCTAAATGGTTGTGTGATAAAGTGTTCACTCTCTTAGAGATTATTGTATTTAATAGTAGAGTAAGAACCGTTAAAGAAACAGCAAACTACATTTGTAAGATAAAATCTAAATGCACATAATCTTATGGTTTAGCGGGATTAAGTTCAATTCGTAGTGTAAAAATAAATGATATTTAAGAGTACAAGAATTATTGTTTAGAAACCCAAAAAAGTTTATATCTAATACGACATTCTGATGATAAAAATAAAACAGGTATATGATATAAATTATGAGCATTCGTAAGTAAAAAAAAAAAACTTTTAGCAGACTTAAATGAAATGCTAGCTAGTTTATTTAATTAGTTAAAAGTGTGTAGGTTCGTATTTTAAAGAAAAAAAAAGATTTTTTTTATTAATCACCTCCATTTATATAAATAACGTGTTCGTTTTAATTAAAAGTGAGCTACACTCTAAGAGGGTGGAAATTCGAATATCCGAAAATTTCGAATAGTGAATTTCACTATCCGAATCCGAAATTTCGGATTCGGATTCGGATATCCGAATTCAAAATAATTTTGTATTATTTAATAAATTTTAAAAAAATATAACAGTTTTTATTGAGATTTTTTTCGGATATTCGAAGTTTTTTATTAAAATATCCTAAATATCTAAAAACATCCAAAATATTTATTTAATATTTAATATTTTTAAAATTTTATAAAAATACTTTGGATATTTCGGATATCCGAAATATCCGTAAACTCTCAAAATCACTATCCGAATCCGAATCCGAAATTTCGGATATCCGAATTTCGAATTTTCGGATATTTCGGATATGGTTTCGAATTCGGATATTTTTGAACACCCCTAGTCTCTAACATTAGACAATGACATTTAACTGATAACTGGTTAACTACACTAATTTCTATTGTAATAAAAAAGGTATAAAATCATCAAATAACCTAATTTTTCACTAATGGTTAGGTTTTAGGCTATAATCTAAGTGTAGGTGTGTTTTCTTTCTTTTGTTAAATTTATTCACTTTTAAGTAACAGATTGAAAACATATTACATATTTGATTTATTACTTAGCTAGCACGTGTTTAACACAAAATTAATTTTAAATTAAAAACACAAATCAATATTAAAAACTAAACAAAATAACCTATAGCAATTTGAAAAGGTACATTCTTTGGTAATCTACTAATCTTGTATCATGTTTTCAGTTTTCCTCCAACAAACACCATTTCCCTACCTTCATAACCACCATCTCTTTGTCTTCTCCAAATATTCAATTCACTTTCTCCTTCCCTCCGCCACCGCCTCCGCCTCCTCCGGCGGCCTTCCTCCGCCACCCACCGCCGCAACCACTTTCCATTTCATCAACCCCTTCTTTTAATACTCCCCCAATTTCATCCTTACATCCTTCTTCTTCCAAATATAAACCTCTAATTCACTAATTTCACGCATTCAAGATCCTCTGATTTCATGCCTTTGATTATTCATCCTCAATTGGGTTCCAATTACACCAATTCAAATCCAATTCCATGGGGTTTCCATCATAAATTTGAAATCTTGTGCGTGTATGGCGTCTTCGCCTGCAGAATTCGCTTCATGCCTCCTCAATTCAGACAATTCATGGCTTCCATCTTCTGAACCTGCAAATTCCAAACCCCAAAACAATGTCGATTTATCATGGCTCCCTAACTACAACGACAAAAGCTTCACCAACGAGCCTGATGATTGCAGTAATCAACACGTACAGAGCGATTCCGATGATTCATGGCTTCCGAACTACAATGACACCAAGAAGAAATGCTCAACACCTGTATCAAAATCGAGCAATTCGAACCGATGTAGGAAAACAGAGCAAGATTCCGATGATTCATGGCTGCCATCTGTCCCAATTGTGAAGAACAAAACCAAAAACAGAGAGAATCATTATAATGATTCACGGGTTCCGAATTGCAAGAAGAACAGTTCGTTAAATTCCTCGAAATCGCTTAATTTGAATCTTTTTCGAAGAACAGAGACCAGCCCAGATCGTTCATGGCTGCCCACACCCCCAATTATGATTAATGGAGATAAGAAGAAGGAAATCAGCACCACCAGCAGCAACCACCATAAGAAATTGAGTAACCACACGTTTTCGGGCAACCAACAGACCCAAAACACGAGGGTTTCGAATAAGAAACCTGAGTCTTCAAGATCACAGGGGCAAGTTTCTCCTGCTAGATCAGAATGCTCGGTGGAAACCGATAGTTTAGGTGGTGTTTCGACCCTGCTTAGACGATGGAAGGACGTTGAAACGAAGATCACAAGTCGAAAGTCAAAGCCTTCATCTTGTGTCAACACTAATAATAATTATAATGGAATCCCTTCAAAGGTGTTTGATGGTGCAGGGAGGCGTGGGTCATCAAGTGCAACTGATGAATCTTTAGTTGATTCAGAATCTTGTAAATTGAAAAATGAATCTTATGTAGGAGGGAACAGATGTTTTCCTTCTGTTATAGGCAACAAACGATTGATACGCGGTCGACAAGCATTCATAGATTTTCTTAGTATGGTGGAACAAGATAAAAGGCGCGAGCTTGAAAGCTTAAGACAGAGGAAACCAGTCTCCAAGTTTCCAAACCGTGGGCGTATTCAAGTGATAATTGAGTCTTTTGGTTTATTGTTCTTTGTCTTTTGGTTGTAGATTATGAACATGGTTCACTGTTCTGTTTACAGGCATTGCTTCGTGTGCGGCTCATAAGAATTGGAGCTGAAAACCAGAAAGAAGCTAAGAGCCATAAGCATAGTGTTTCAAGAACAATGAAAAGCATCTGGTAAGAAGTTATGTATGAAATGAAACTAGAGGTATTAGGGGTTGCAATTCCTAACAAGAAATGAAAACATCAGATATTGAGTTGTCATTTCTTACAACCTGTTTAAAATCAGGATAAAAAAATATATTTTGTAAGTTCAACCTGAACTATCATCCTGTTTAACTCACATTTACAATCAGTTTGACTCGTTTAGGTAAATGATTACGTGGATCGTGTTCGCGTACATCATTTTAAGTGTGTACAGATCAGGTAGATGTGTTTGACATGAATAAATATATGGGTCTGTTGGTATACATCAATTCAACACGTCAAGCTAAAACCCGTCATCCCAACATGATTGCCACCTCTATATAAAATGGTCATTTCTTGAAGACAGAAACTTGTGAATTTTATAACTGAAAAGTGGAAGTAATCAACAAAAACTATGAAACTGGTAACATATCATATAATAAACATAAATCTATCGTTGACTTCAAGTATGACATGGTATGCAGGGATAAAATTAGCACAGGAGCTAAACAAGACACACCTGCATCAAGAAAAGCAGAAGCGCTGAGGAAAAGTAACACCACTCCTGAATGTACGCTTGGCGGCAGCACGGTCCGAGAGTCGACTGTTACTCCCGCTGCCACCACAGCAGCCAACAGCCAAGATCTGGGATCAGCAGCCACCTCTCATCAATCAACACAAGAACCGAATAAAGATGCACATTCTGATATCCTGCTACCTTATACTGCTGATTACCAAGAGACTACTCAGCATCTTTCAGCAAAAAGTATTCGAGTGGGATTGACGAGAAGGATTTAGCTTATTGTATACCAGTACAGAGTGAAATGGGGCTAGAACACTGTCATAATTGGATCAATGACTGCTCTCAAACTCAGAGTGAATGGGATGATGATGATGAAGAAGAATACTATAACTATAATTATGATTGGATTAGTGACATTGCTCGCCCGCGGAGTGATTGGGAATTTATGAGGCAGCAAAGGTACCAAGAGATGCTTAATAATATTAACTCCTACAATCAAGACATTCAGCAGCTCTTAGAAAGGTGATATAACATTCTCGTATATTTCAGCTTTCGAGATCAGTAGATAAACGAATTAATTAATATGTTATCTTTTTGCAGCAAACGTGTTTCGGGTTTTCTTTCAAGTGATCAGAGGAACCTGTTAGACCAGTTAATGGTGAGTCGGGCACAAGGCGTTTCAAGAACAGAGTCAAGGAAAGAAGATGATAAATATGCAGAAGATGAGTTTACTGATCAAACTACATGTTCGTCCCCACCAACACAATCACCTGCTCCAGAACAAAGATCATGGAATCATCATCATCACAATCAACATCATCATTCTAATTCTTACTCGCAGAGCCACAATAACAGCAACAACAATGCGCAATCATCTTTCATCAATCACCCTTCCATTGTAAGTTCCTATTTATCAACCAAAATCAACTTTGCTGTAGTAAAGGTGAATTTAATCTTGGTGGATGATATATTGTAACAGGAGATGGAACTCATATATGATTTGAGAGTACATGTGGTGCAAATTCATCAAGAAATCACGGAGTTAAGGAAAGCAGTAACCAGTTGTGTCAAAATGCAGGTCAAGAAGCAACATCAGTCAAGTAAGCCACCTTGATTAATCCTACAAAGGAAAACCAACATGTATTTGGCGCTAACGGGTCAGATTTCTTTTTATAGTTCAAAAGAAGAGAAGCGACAACAGCCAAACCGTTATGCAACTGTTGTGTAAGCAGTGCAAGCAGATTCATTTCTCTACAGGTGCTTGGTTAATTACTACTTATTATAAGTTTTCTAGTCATGTTTATGAAGATTTATATATTTTTGTTTCAGATGTGGGCATATGTGCACATGCTACGACTGCGGTCTAGAGTTACAATGCACCAGCGCTAAATGCCCGGTCTGTGAGGATCCAATTTTGGATGTTGTGAGGGCATATGTGTATGGTGACTAAGTTGTTTCTTGTCACTGACTGGAAGGTAGAACGGGTCGGTTTACTGTAATTAGAACTTTTTCTTCACCGCATAATCTATAGACAAATGGTTGAGGAGAGACTGTTTTTGTAAATGGAGATCAATGCACATCATCATTAGTTTTGCGCCCCCCGGGCTCATCTAAATGGTTTGGGTCTGATTGCAGTTTAAGACCAAACCATGAACCAGTTTGGTGGTTCAACAGGAACCCAGAAACTTTTTTTAAAAACCTAACCATGATCAGAAGTTCAGAACCAAAGGCTGAAACCCAAGAAACTAACAAAGTTTGAAGGGCCAGTTGGGCCTCCCAAGTAGAATGATTGATGAAGAACCATAGACCCTTGGCCCAAACTACATCGAAAAGCCCACATAGGTGCAGATTCATGAAACCTTCTTTAGTTGTTTTTGTTCTCTTTCCTTTTTGTGTAGCTATAAAACTAATATATTTGTAATCAAACAATCACTAAATTATGAAAAGTGACATGTAAAGATTAATTCCATATAACATCTCTAGTAGGGGCATGTAAAACTACCCGAATCCGATATATACTAAATCCAAATCTGAAATATTCGAAAATTAGAATATCTGAAATTTAAGATTCGGATAGTGTTTTTAAAATTTTTTGGATATTCGAATATTGAAATTATCAGAAATATTTTAATAAAAACTATTAGGGTAATAATAATTAATTATAAATTTCAGATATTTTCAAATGTTTCGCATATTTTTATAAAACATTCAGATATTTGTCCTAAACAAAAGTATCAAGTTTTTATAAGAATTATTAAATAATACACATTTATTAGAATTCAGATTTTAAGATGCACTATTTGAAATTTTTGAATATCCGAAATTCAGGAAATTTGATTTTGAACACCCCTAATCTCTAGCCATTACTAACATTTGAAATTTTAGTTTATCAGGGATCACATACATTTGGTATAATAATGTTAAACTAATATTGTTTTATACCATAATATTTTATCGGTTGCTGGGAGAAAATTTTGAACCCAAGAAGAAAATCCGAATATTCGGGAGATATGTATGTTACCAAATATGAGATCAATTCTAAAGTTTTAATATTTATACTTAGAGCATTTGTTAAACATGTTGATATCGTGAGTTCAAATGTGACAATGACAGATTTACATTGACTTACATGTTTTTCGTTGATTTAAAGACTCATATTATTAAACTATAAATTTATATGTAACAAATATTATTATATCTATAATTTTGGATTATAAACAAGTATTTATAATTTTGGATTTATTGCTTTAATTTTGATATCATACCTAGCCTACCACTCGTGAAAATAACTAATTAATCAGTCAACTAAGTATAAAGTACTATACAACCTTGTTAACCAAGTTGGATGTAGTATGTTACACCTTTTAAAGTTCATGGTCGTGGTACATCAAAGCTTGAAAACCGGAGTACCTGTCAAACATATAGCTTTAACGATTAAACTATTCAGTTTGGTCTCAATCCTGGGGACGACAAATGGAGGAGGCAAGTATCGGTGGTTTTGACAATTTTGCTCTAGTTTCAAACAGATGGCACTAACGGTTTAAGCGCTTTGATCTATTAGCTTGTAATCAAACATACGACACTAATGGTTTAACTGGTTAGATTAGCCTTCAGTCTGGCTTTTAAAACAATAGTAATAGTAATATTTATTTATTAAAATTAAAATACTAAAGTACATTTGAACCGATCTCCTTAGTTGTAAACGATCCCCAATTGGTAATTCTTATTAGTGAAGTGTGAAACAACTTTAAAAAGAACATGTGACATGCTCGGTGTGTTACTGTTAATGCTAGTAGAAAGTTCTGAATTGTATGTTGGCGAATAATCCAGTGACCAAATCGTACTTTGTCAACTGGTAGGGGCCAGTCTTGATTTATTGAATTTTGGACACACCTATTAACCTAAAAAATAATAATAAATAAAATTATATATTAGTGAATAGTAACACTCACAAAGGGTGGCAAGATGTGACGTGATAATAGTAAATTTCTTCTGTGCCTTGTATATTTAGTCAATAGCGAAGTCATGAAACTTCCTTAAAGGTTAGGAGTTTGTCATATAAATTCGTCGCCATGTAGATAGATAAAATAAAACATGTAGAGTGATATGTTGTTCAAAAAATTACATATCTAACTTTAACGTTCAAGGGACACAGATTCATTAACAGGTTTAAGTTTTAAAAATTAACATGAAAACTTCTAGATGCAGTAATTATTTCCTTAACAAATCATAGTTATTTTTTAATTGTAGGATTTATATAATCATCTTAAGTAAATCACTCCTTTGTAGAACTAAAAATAATTACTTTCCAAACTAATATAACTAGTTTTATACTCGTCCGTTGGCCGGGTATTTTAATATCATGATAACATAACTATATATCTTTAGATTTTAAACAAAAGCAATATTTGTTTAAGATCAGATTACAACTCATTTAACTTATAAATAAATAATAACTAACAACATAACAGACCAATAAACATAAGTTTACAAAGTTACTCTCAAACAAATAACGAAGTAGGTGAATTTGTTTATAAATAAATGATAACCGACAACATAACAGACCAGTAAACATAAGTTTACAAAGTTACTCTTAGACAAATAATGAAGTAGTGAATTTGTTTACAACAGTAAGCACACAAGAAGCCCTATTGAAAATAATCATAAAACGTGCAACCACCCAATAGTCCTAGAGTAAAAAAGTCTTCATCATCTAGTTTGACCATAATCCATCAATGCTCTATTGTAACCATCTAGAGTAGTGTCAATTTCAACACTTAAAAAACCAAAATCAGCAAATTCGATTGTACTAAACAATCTTTGACCATATTACACGAAAAAACATAGTTGCAAGTATAACAAACATCATGTTGTCTGTAAGTCTATAACACTAGCAAATTGGGATAATCGTTGGTTCACTAGATTGCAGGCATAGTATATTTATTCTTTAGTTCAGTTTCCCAGCATACTAAGCATGTTATATAAAAAATTGCGTACCGAGAGTGTAGTGTAAAGAACTGAAATCTCAACTAAAAAAACAAACCAACAAAAAGGATAGCGATTCGATTGTAATTATACACAAAAAGAGGTCTTTTCGAAGTTGTACTTAGTTAATGACAATCAAACAGGTTAAATTAAAAAATTAACCAAAATGAAATAAATGGGTCAAAAGAACTAATGACAATCAGACAGGTTAAATTAAAACATCCAAACCCCTTTATTTACAAAAATCATTTTATTTACTTTTTAAGGAAGTTTTGTATTGATAATTGTTAAAGAAATTACATACCATGTGGAGGAGGGAGGGTTATGGGTTATCTGCAACATTTTTTTACTTCACTTTGTGATGATATAATATTACACCCGCATAGTTTAAGAAAAATTTACAACTTAAAGAAATTTTATTGGCTCAACTTTCTAGTTTAGATAGTTTTTTATTCCTTTGCTCAAATTGTATGGTTGCGGTGGATTTAATAATATATCCGGTGGGGAAATTCGGTTTGGTTTAAGAAGTGTTACGTTGTTGTGAATACAAACATTAAGAACTAAGGTACAGGAAATTTTTAATTTTTCCCTTTAATTAATTGATATTTTTTTAAATATAGGTGCAGGCAGTGTGCACACAGGTCGTGATCAATTAAGTCTTGGTCAATTAAGTCCACAAGAACATAAAACACCAGTTGTCATAGTTGAATCAAGGTGAATGTTTGCGACATTTATTAATAATTATAATATTATAATATATATTATAACCTTATGTCGTTATATATCCACATTATTTTACAATTAGTTGTAATAGCACTATTAGAATGCATGGTAACTGAATAACAATGTTTAAAAAAAAAGACTTCATTTAGATCTTGCTTCGGCCCATATGTATATACAAGGTCCATTTATTATTTGTTTGGTATACCGTATATGCATGGTTTGGAGTAAACAATACATACTCTATCCATAAGAGCCAAAAAACAATGTCACAAAAAAACCATAGTGTATGTTTACTAACTTCGATCTAAGTAAACAGTATCATGTTATAAAAACCAAACTAACATGTTGTTATTGGAAACGTCGCATGACATTGATTACATTTCACAAGTTGGGTTATTAAGAAACAGAGGAGAGATCTTTTGCAAACACAACCAAAATATTTCTAGCATTAATGACATTATCATCCAAGGAGATTAACATTATACATATGGCTTAATTCAATCGGGTATGAACTCATTCACTGCTTTCTACTTTATCTACTTGCTCTCAAAATCCACATACTTATTCTCATGTATGTCTTGCGCCGAGGGTAGTTCCAGGGAAACTCCGTTCCTGCAACGAGTCCTAACGGCTTGCATGGGTTGTTTTTGAAGGACCGTTCGAGGATTCATCATCTGTCCTAGTCATCATTGGGTTTTTTTACATAGGTCATATTAAGTGAGTTTTTGTATATCGGTTTTACTTGAGTGGGCTCGTATAGTCTCGAGCTCAACGTAGAAAGCTATTCAAATCAGGTTTTCATATAAAATAAAAGAATGTTTCCCACGTTATAATACGAGACAAGAATTCATCCTCAAGGGTAAGATAATACAAAATTTATAAAAGGCTTTAAACATGTCTTAATATTATAGAATTAATAACACACATTTTTTAAATCTGTTTTTAATATTCATCAAAGGGCTAAAACTCTCAAACATTAGAGAAAACCCACCTTTATCACAAACATTTATAGTCACTTTTATCTGCTTTCATACTCACTTTTATTAACTTTCATATATAACAACTATGATATCTTTTTTTAACAGTAATATCTATGATATCTTCCATATAACTTTAACTTTAAATACATGAAATCAGATATAACACAGAACACAATGGTATTCTTTGTCAAATTATAAAAGTTTACTTTTTAGTCTCCTACAACATACATAAGTACATATAGCATACAGAAAATAAATTAAACTTTTAAACTACATACGATCGTCACAGTCAACCGTTCTCTAGTCCTATTTTTTTATTACGAGAAACTAAATTATACTCTTTTATCAGTATGATATTACTTTTTTAACCAAGGAGAAACTCTTGTATACAAGCCAGATGCATTTGTAGCACCCTCTTTTTATCCCTCCATACGGCCGACGCACTACACACTAGCCTTGACCCCTCTACCCAACCTACACACCATCACTAAAACACTCCACATGCGACAATGTCGTCCCCTCCAATAGGGATTTTCTTTTTATATTATAAAACTTAAAAGTAAAAGAATTATAGGGATTGTACCGTTTTTTCCCACATCTGAGGAAAAATGTTACAATCTCAATAATTGTTTTAATATTTTTAAAAGTGATTGTGAGTAGATGAGAGAGAAAATATAATGATATAGGTATGAAAAAATATTATTTAATTAAAAAAAAAAGAAAAAAATAATGATATTTAATGTAATTATAAGAATCTGAATGAGAGATGGATTGTGAATACTCTAAAGAGCACGTACCATTTTGAAAGTTAAAATAGCTTTTATATGTATTTTAAAATTTATTTGAAAGATGAGATATATTTATTTACTAATAAAGCAAAATAAAATTTTATTATATGTCATCTTTTCAGACCACAATTGCCACATGTCATCTTTTCACAGCTTTTATGACACATGTCATTAGCATAAAAAATATAAACATTTAATTATCATATTAAATGTTAAAGATTTTATTCATATTCTTTCCAAATTATAAAATATTTTTATTTAAAATAATAATTTTTTTTAAAGTTATTAAATATGATTTTGTTTAATATAGAGAACTTTTTTTAATGACATTTAGAGAACAAATTAAAAAAAAACTAAAATTTTTAAAAATCATTTTTAACAAAAGTTTTTTAAAATTAAAATTATTGTTATTACATTATTACTTAAGGTAGTTGATTATACGTAGTTCGAAAATATATATCTAGAAATTATTATATAATTTCTAAATTTTAATTGCTAACTATTAATTTAATATTTTAATTCAAACCATGTAAAACACAGATTTCTAAACTAATACAATATATAACAAAAATTATATTTATTTTTAGAAGAACACCTACGCCAAACAGATGAAAGCAGATGCTTAGACGGTATACATGAATTCCAAACACATCATTGAATCACTAGCGTTGCCGTTGAAGATGACATAATGTTTGTGGGTGTATGAAATTAGTTTGATGTGCCAGCGCATATGACGTTTATAAGTGTTTGAATGATTTAACATGATAGATGATGTGATCGAGATAAAGTAAAATAAAAGATTTGATATAAAAAGTAGCTTAAGTGACGTATCTCACAACTAAAATTAAATGTTAACGTCCAAACTTCGGTAAGGCATAGACTGTGGTTTATATACTGAAACAAAATTTTGAAAATTGGTATTAAGAAGGAAAATAGAAGGGAGATTAATTTTGTTAGTGTCGGTGTCGTCGTAGGTGTGGCGAGGCCAAACACAAACCGACGCGTTTCTCCTCCAGAGTGTTACAGCGCATGCCCATACCATCACACAATCATTCTTCTTTTGGTTTTTTCAATATTATTTAATCTATGTGCATTGCAAAATAACACATGTGGAGTGCGGTTTAAGACATGTCTTATTATCCAATTAGAATAAACATCATATCATTATTGGAATATAGATTGCTTTTGGATGAATAAGAAAATGAACATACGTGAATATGTGTTTAATCTAACTATGAATATTGACTGTTTTTGACATTTTTATGTTTCAACGATTTAGTTTGCTTTTATAAACAAAATTAAGATAGTTAACGTAATTGTATTAGGATCATACTTGTAAAAAATGCAATTAGCCTTCGATTAGTCGACGGTTAATCGTTAATCGGAGGTTGGCCACATCGTTTTCACCAAATCGAAGGTCATAGACGCTAATCGGTCAAATTCGGACCTAGGCGGACCAAATCGTCCTAATCGGAGGTGTTTCGAAGGCGAGAACCGCCGGATTTGCCGATTCCGGCGCCGGATTTGCCGATTCCATAGATGGACTCCAACACCGGTGACTGGAACAAGGAAACGGAAAGACGGGATTGAACTTTTGTTTTAAGTGATTTAATAAAGTTTAGCTATTTTAATATTTAACCCCCTCAATATTCACCAATTTACAATTTATCCCTCAAACTTGTAAATTAATAAATAATAAGAGTAAAATTAATGTTATATACATTAATATGAAAAATAATACACAGAAGTCCGATCCAGTTAGTTTCGATTAATCCCTAGTAGGTATCATTCCGCCTGACTAGCCCCTAGTTATTTTAACAACACTGATTAAGATATGCGCCATTCCACATCAAAATAATGTGTATTTCTGACAAATAAGCTTGTTTCTTTGTACTTCACACGTCGACATTGTGCCTTGTGACTTGTTTGTAGTGTTGAAGTGAAATATAGAGGTGTCAATAATGGTATTGTCAAAGGGGCATGACTTCATGTGTTAAAACGTCACCTTTCTCATGCCACTATAATCTTTTATGACTGTGTAAATGCAATATTTTTGACATTCAACCTGGTACGACACTAACGATCCAAACATTGTAAATTTGATTTACATTTTTAGGATACATTTCGCATTAGCCTAGTGCTTTAGAGACATATTTACTAGATCCTTAATCTCTTTCAAAGTTGTTATAATTGTTACTTATTGGAGGTCGGCTTTCACATAGATGAAACAACCTTCACAAGCCACATGACTAGTATGTACCTAAAAGAATTACCAATGTGTAACATTAATGTAACATGAGATGTTATTTGATGACACTATTCTTTGTTAGAGTAAAATAAAGAAAGTTCATGTATTAAAATCTGAGTTTTAATGATATCCATATATCTAGGAGTAACTTGAGCTAGAGTATGCGCTTAAAGTGACACACCCTTCATATATCAATCCACTTTTTCTACTATATCTCACATAGTGTATGTACTACATCTTTTTCTTTAATAAAAATATTTCTTTATTTGGATCACTTGGTCAAGTTTTATGATTTAAGTATAAGAATAACAGAATATGAACAAACGGTCGTTTGAATTTGAATCGGTTAATATTCTATCCAACAATCATATTTATAATCTTAAAAACATTAAAACAAATACATTTCAATATGTAAGCATGAATGTATCCATACTCACAAATAAAATGTTACCAACAGAACCAAAACCATCCCTAGAATCCATTCTAAAAGTACACATACCAATTTGATATTAAAATAAAATAAGATCTCATAATATTAATTTGTTTAAGAAATGCTACCTCACAAGTCACAAACTCTAAAATAAAATCCATAAATTTATAATTTCATCTAACATATATGACATAAACTTTTAACCACTTAAGAACCATTAGGTCACCTCGACATATAAATGAAAATAGATACTAAACCGAATCGTATAAATTATAAAACATAATAATATACTTTCCCTTTAGTTTTTGGCAGGAAAGAAGTCATAATTAGATTTCAAAAGCCACTTTAATATTCTACTCATCTTGAGGGCCATAATAATCAGTCTCCTCACATTTTGTTTCTCTGTGTAAACACTGAACACCCCCTCTGCATCTTCTTCCTCTCACCCTCTGCAACACCATGGTGAAGGATAAAGATCCAACTGACAACCCTAACCCTAACAACAACAACAACAAGATGTTCATCGGCATCGTATGGAACTGTGTCCCTGAGCTCAAGCTCCTCCTCTCCGCCCTCCTCTTCTTCTGCTCCATCGTCACCCTCTTCCAATTCTTCCCCTCACACCTCTCCTTCTCCGTTCAAGATCTCCGCCACTGCGCCTCCCTCCCGCCGCCCTCCTCCGCCCTCCCGCCACCGCCCGTTGAAATCCAACACCGACAGATCAAGCAACACGACGTCGTGCTTCAAGGCGGTGTGGTTAAGAGGAGTTTCAACACCTACGGCACCGCCGCTTACAATTTCATACTCATGTCAGCTTACAGAGGCGGATTCAACACCTTCGCTGTTATCGGTTTATCCTCTAAGCCCCTTCACGTCTTCGCCAAACCGACGTACGTCTGTGAGTGGGTCCCCCACAACGCCACCGGAAACGTCACCGTCTCCGGCGTCAAAATCCTCCCGGATTGGGGCTACGGCCGTGTCTACACCGTCGTGGTTGTCAACTGCACGTTCCCGGCGTCCGTCGGGCACGACGGATCCGGCGGACAGTTGGTTGTTCACGCCTCCACCGCCGGTGGTGGTGACGCCAATTTCAACCTCACCGACTCCATTGAAGCGTTGGTGGAGGCTCCCGGAAGCTTGAATCCACTGCAATTTACAGCTCCTCCGAAGTACGATTACCTTTATTGTGGCTCATCGCTTTACGGTAACCTCAGCCCCCAACGGATTCGTGAGTGGATAGCTTATCACGTCAAAATGTTCGGAGAGAAATCGCATTTCGTGATTCACGACGCCGGTGGTGTTCATCCCGACGTAATGGCGGTTCTACGGCCGTGGATCGAAAAGGGTTATGTGACAGTGCAGGATATTCGTGAGGAAGAGAGATTTGATGGGTATTATCATAATCAGTTCTTAATTGTGAATGATTGCTTGCATCGGTACAGATTCATGGCAAAATGGATGTTCTTCTTCGATGTCGATGAGTTCATCTTCGTCCCCAAGAAGAGCACCCTTAAAACTGTGATGGATTCGTTTTGGGAGTACACACAGTTCACCATTGAACAGCGAACGATCTCCAACAAGCTCTGTTACCTTGATGATCACCCTGGTAAAATCTACAGGTATGTTTTTCTTCAATCGGATTCACTGTTATTGTTGATTACTGTTTACGAACATTAAATTTAGATAATAGATTAATGATTGATTTGGGTTGGTGTTTGACTGTTGTCGATTGGAATAATTGCTGGTCCTATGGCATGTGAATCGGAATAATTTCTTCCCAATTTGACCTGTAGATCTGAATTTGGTAAAATTTGAATTGTTTAATCAAGTCTTTTTATGAACATACATTTGGGATATCTAGCTGTTTGTTTTCACTTCCACCACCACCTTCATGTTTCATTTAGGGTTTCATCTGTGATTTATTTTTTAGATTTTTTAGCATATTTATATATTATAAATTTATCGGGACAAACACACACTTATGTAACTGTACTTCTAAACCTACGTTATTTCACTATGAGACGCGAACCTACTAGAAGTTGTTTATTGCATATGAAGTGTACATAGTGATGTTAATTTAAAGAGATTAAGGGTTGGGTCCATTAGGGTACAGCAGTGTAAATTAATAAGAGATTTAAGTGTTTTTGATGCTGTCAAAAAGTTATTAATAAATCATAAATAGACATGAAGGTGTTGCAAGTGAATTAATGACACCCCTTTCATTCGTGGTGGTTCATTTGGATCCCATTGGTGGACTTATTGTGACCGTTAGGTAGGTTATTGTACGTTTCTCTCTTTTGTATTATTGTTAAATTAAATTGACAATTTAAAAAAATAAATATAATAGATATGTGTAAGTAAAATTTCTTTTTTATATATATTACACATATCTGAAAATAAATTATTTTTTTAATAACATATTGTACCTTCGAGGTGAATATACCAATATAAGTTTAGATGAGATGAAAGTTGTTTGTGAATTTTACTGATACTTAGACAAGTATAAGTATTATTCTATTATATTTTTGGTCACATCACACATGTGATTGTTTTAGACTATAGCTCCAAGTAAATCAAGTTAGTTAGTGTGTGTCCCAAAAGTGATGTACAAGTATACCTAATGTCTAATGATTTGGTTTCTCTTTGATAGGAAATGGGGTATTGAGAAGTTGGTGTACCGGGACATGGTGAAAGGAATAAGGAGGGACCGGAAATACGCGGTGCAACCTCGTAATGTCTTTGCAACAGGTGTACACATGTCCGAAAACACGATTGGAAAGACAACACACAAGACAGAAGGGAAGATAATGTACTACCATTATCATGGGACGATATCTGAAAGAAGAGAGCCATGTAGACAGCTTGTGAACACGACGGAGATGAAGGTCGGGGGGATACCGTACATGGTCGACAAGACGATGAGGGAGGCGGCTGGGGCAGTCAAGCGGTTTGAGTTGCGAATGATCGGATCTGCTCTCCTTAACACCCGCCAATAACGGTCACAATAAATTAGTGAATCTTTATTTTTCTATATTTCTTATTTTATTATGATGTATAGATAGAAGTAACATTTTATTTTTGTTATTTAAGAAGTTTGTTTGTAAACATTTCTTCCTCGTCCTCAATCAATCTTTTATTTAGTGAGCTGTACGCTACCATCTTTCTAAAAGTGGAAGCTAAAATCAATGATGCTTCCTTCAGGAACCAACGGTCAGGATTCACTGATTGGTGGGACCGATTTACATAATAATCATGATTATTTAGAGGATGGATTAAAGTTAAAGTGCTTTTAATTTGGGTTATTCCCAATAAAACATGACATCGACATTTGTGTTTTATGCTAGACATTATTTAACTTCTTTTCATACCGTTCACAGGAAATAATAACATATCTCCAATATTTTAAGGTAATGAAACACCACCTCCCCTCTTGTATGTGCTTGATGCACTTTTCTAGACCTATAACATTTTTATACAGGGGTATGCTTTAATATGAACCTACATACCATCTCAGTGGTTATCCTATGCGGGCGTGTGCAATATTGTTAGCTGTTTATATGTGCGTATACATACTCCATACAGTTGTATAGAGTAGCATGTAATGCGTTATATTAGGCTATACCAGCAAAAATACACTATAAGATCGTATGAAATCAAACCAATAGATGTTAATTAGTAACGTAATTGGTGTGCGTGCAACATATCTCAATTTAAATTAGAAACAACAGTTATTACAAGTAACAATTTAATAAACTGTTAAAAAATATATTTAATAAACTGTTAAAAAATATAAACTAAATTATTAATCTTTACAATAAAATGAAACGAAAATTGTAGGAAAATTTGTTCTTACTTTATGTATTTTGTCTTCTTGTAAATGTTAGGACGTGTATATGTTTCTTAACACATAAAAACAAGGTTTTGGACTAATATATAAATTATTTTATCTCAATTATCATCAAATAAAATGCTTTTAGACGCATTTTTAATTAGATGGCATAAATGTTATCCATTTTAAGCAAAACCTTGATTTACAATGGCACCCCTCTTTTTCACTTTAGTAGTTTTTTCCAACATGTTAGTTAGTACCAACTACTTTTCTCAACTCTCTCTTTCTTATCATATAAATCATTATCTTATTACTTTTCTTTTACACTGATCTAAAACTTTAAAAAATATATATCTTAATTTTTATGACATGGTTGAGGTAAGTCTCTTTCATTTGAAGAATCATCATGTTTTCCCAGTTCCTTTCATTGTACAAAAACTAAATACTACTTTATTTAGCACCTAACAATTTGATGGTTCTCACTTGAACACACACAGTATCTCTCCATCTCACTCATACATCAGGGGTATGTTCTTAAAAATAGCGTTTTTAGAGCATCTCCAATAGGACGTTTTTAGTCCTAAAAAACGTCACATCATCCATTTTTTAGATCAAGAACCATTGGGGGGTTTGTTTTTACAAACCATGTTCATACATATGAACTTGAAAAAATACCATTTTTTGAGTAGGTGGGACAAGGGTGGAGCCGGATGGGTTGGTAATTAGAAATAAATATAAGAAATAGTGATGATGTGACATTGTTTTTTGATGTTTTTAAAAACATCTTATTGGAGAGATTTTTAAGAGTTTTAAGAAATAATTGTTTTTCTGACGTGGCAGTGACTAGGCATGGTTTTTAGTGTTTTTAGAGTCTCTTATCGGTGATGCTCTTAGTAAAAAAAAACCTTTAATCCAACCATGTTTTGCAAAGTATGTTTGGACCAACCAGACCACTAAAATAACATTAATGTTCATACAGTTTCGCAATTGTAATATGGACAATGTACCATGGTAACTAGCTGTCATTGTTAATAGCAGAGTTTGAATATTTGTATAGGAGGGTTGAAAGTCTCGAGACCCAAACAAGAGAGGCCGGACTTAATACATATAAATTCTTTCGATAATATGCGCATAAATTTCTACTTCTGAATGAAAAAACGTGGGGTGGGGGAGGGGTAAGCAAAGCTCCGCTCTTTGTCATTGTAATTAGTTTAGGCACATCCTTCCACATGGTACCGCCACAATTTCGATTCGCCGTTGCAACTTATTTTGACACACAATTGTAATTAAATTGTTTCAACATTTGAAACCTATCACTTTTCAAAAATATTATACTCAAGTTAACGACGATAAAACTCTTGATTTTGGTATGATTTTCTAGACAAAAGTATGACGTAAATAAACATAATTTTAGATTAAAACTTTTTGACCCAATAATTTGATTTCCGCTTTTGTTCTTTGACACGTTTTTAACTTTTTATTATTTATAATCTTACCATCGCCTTAATTCTTACGCCTTGTAGGCTAAGAGGCATGTGTGTGTAGACACACATAATCTAAAATTTGAAAAGAATTGATAGTCATATATGCACCGTCTGTTTTCCAAATAAAAAAAAATCCCACCCGGTGATCTTTTTGTACATAAGTGAAATATAAGGTGCAAGCTAATAGCTGAAAACATAGGAAAATGGCACACTTAAATTATTGTAAAAAACATTGTATTATGCATTATGATTATACAGCGTGATACAAACTTTCACGTGAAGTCATTTCGTAAAAAACTGAAACATCAATGGTGTTATGTATATATTTTGTGATTACACTGAAACAAATGGACTAAAACAGGAATTTTTAAACTCATAGATTAAAATAGTTATCATCATAAAACTACAGGACTTAAATCGTATTTAAACTTAAAAATAAACAGCAAATTCATATGTTCATTTTAAATGCTGTTAGAAACTATGGAAATTATTTTTATTATGTAACATATTACACACCATTAAGTATAAGCGTAAAAAAATATAATATACAATTACGTCTTTGTTTTTCTTTTAACATGGAAATTTTTTTTTCATGTTAAAACCAAAAGGAATATTGAACAGAAATAGTGACAATAAAGAAGTAAAAAAAATAATAATAAATAGTTGGGTGGCTATAAAATTAGATCGTATTGATGCTCATGTGTTCATGTGGTGTTGGGTGAGTGTAGAGGGCCCGGATCAAGAAACACCAATTGCTCCCATGCTGTTTTGGTGGGGAGGAAGTTCTTGTATTATTGCTTTTGATATTATTATTATTATTCATTTATTAATATTTAAATCTATTTATTTTGAATTACTATTTTTCAGTTAAATGAATAAGAAAAAAATAACCACATATAAGTTTATAACTCTTATTATAATGCGCATATTAGTTTTTCAAGATATGCCAAAAAATTTGTAGTATATATAGGCTTATTGTGAACTTTCTTGTATGTGTGATGTTAGCACACTTGTAATACAATTGGGGATTATGATATAATCTTAGATGCTTTTCTTGAACCGACAATTTATAATTCTATTATCTTGAAATAATCATCAAATATGTATCATACATGATTTGTATCCACAATCATTTGATTGAAAAACATCTTCTATATCACTAAGTTATCCCTTTAAAGACATTTAATCTTAAAGCACTGAATTATTTGAATGAATTAAATTATAAAATGAGTAGCTTCTATAAAATCAAAATAAAATGGGCTTAAATGGACATCACCATCCATCTTAGATGTATGTTGCCATCATGTACCATTTGTTGTAGACACGACCATTGTCACCATTGTCATTGCCACAAACCCACCTCCGTCATCACCTACTTGTTGCCACAATTCCACAACAACCATCGTGTTGCCACTTTCGTGACCTTCACCAACGGGTCATCGTCGCCCCCACCACCGTCATCACCTACCGGTCGTCGCCCCCACCACCTTCATCACCTACCGGTCGTCGCCCCCACCACCTTCATCACCTACCAGTCGTCGCCACCACACCGCCATCACCTTCCAGTCGTCGCCACCACCACCGTCATCACCTATCAGTCGTTGCCACCACCACCGCATCACCTACCACTTGTAGCCACCACCACCGTTATCGCCAAAACTCCATCACCGCCACTGCCTCCTCCATTATTTTCGCGCATCAATGCCTCATTATTGTCACCACCGTCGTCCCATTTGCTCTTCCACCTCCATTGACATCACCACCTCCCTATATGGATGGAAAAAGAACCCTAATCCGGTGGTGGAACAATAATTTTTTTCCTATGGTGTCAGTATTTTACGTTTTTTTGGATTCTAACAACCCAAATGTCATAATGTTTAGGCCAGTCAAAGATCGGGTCAACTCATAAATAAAAGACATTGTCCCTAGAAAAAAATTAATATCTTAAAATATTAGAAAATGTTTGTTATAGTTGTTCGTATAAGTTTTTATGTTTTGAAACCGATTCATCACATCTTCAATATTGATTTTACAGAGAATTGTATTTCAATATAGAAAATACAAACATTATACATATACTCATTACCCATCTAATTATATAATCTCGTCTTTACATGCTTTATTGAATAAAACATCTATTAATACTTGTGGTTGCAACCGACATAGCTAATGTTAACATCAATAAATTATAGACCAACAGATATTCAATAAGTTTCTTTACAACTATAAATTTTGAACAACAAAAGGCCAGTAATCAAGTCCGACAACGGGTTTTCCAACAAGCCTTACAAGGAGCTCTAGGAACTTTGAATAGTTGTTTAAACAACGAGTTACATTTACGTACTATAGTGCCAATATTGGCATATTGGCAGCGATGAAACAAATAACGGATTAGTCCTTCTACTTTAGGCATTATTTTTAATTTATTTTATTTTTTATTTTTTTCAAAAAAGAATTAAGAAATACTCATGGTAACCATTCAAGCCGACGAAATTAGTAATATTATCCGTGAACGTATTGAACAATATAATAGAGAAGTAAAGATTATTTTTAATTCTAGTATTTTACAATCTACACAACTAAGATATGACTATATATTTAGACTTTTATGTAACTTTTTAATTACTTTTAAACTTATAAAAAGCTTATATAATTTTGTTCAAAACCAATGCGCAATGGGGAAATAATTAAAAAAAACTATGGTATCAATGGTAAAAAAATTGGTGTCATTTGGAACATTCATATTATACATTCCTCTTGGAACCGGCAAAAGAATAATGTCAAATGACCCCGTTCTCTTCAAGGTAGTTCCACCTCGCCTAACCTGATGAGAAAATCCATAACCTGAAGAATTAGAGAATGAGACAATTGTTCGATTAATGAGATGTAACATGAAATAATCTTAAAAAATTCATGTGTTTATGTCGGATATTAGATTAGGAGATACGTGCTCACTTACCCATAACTGTTTAGCCGAATCAATTTCCATATCTCAATATATATTAAAACTATAATAAATAGAATATTAAAGTTGTTAGAGATTTTAAATTATTACAATAATAAATTACTATGAATTTAGTCAAGGATTTGTTATATCATTTCAGGTTTTGAGGTAAATGAAGATAGGGTTCCACGGAATGAGCATCTTTACTACTAACTAGTGATAATCATCCTCGCGCGCTGTGATGTGTGTGCGTTGGAATGAGATTTTAAGTGTTTAAACGTTAAATATTACGTATGATTATTCGTTTATATGCATGTGATTGAGTTGAATAGGTTGACTATGAGTTGGAAGTGATTTTGTAGGAAAAACAAGAAATTTGGAAGCTTACATGATAAAACAAGTCATTGGAGGGGTCAAGAAACGAAGTTTCAAAGTGCAGCAGAAAGGCTTCCACCGTAGCCTACTGTAGCCACCGTAGGCTACGCCAGCTCAAGAAAAAAATCAGCAGAAAGGGTCTCAGCGTAGGCTACGCTGGCTGGCGTAGGCTACGCCAGGACAAATTTTGAAAACCTATAAAATCGTGTTTTTATTATTTTTCAGCCACCACTTGATTCTCATTCGACCTAAGACGAAAGAAGACGTATTTTGGAAGTTCTGGGATCGATTTTTCACCATTCCAACTCTCAAAAACAAGATTCAATCATCCGGAATGCAAATCAACAACGGTTTTGAAGATCATTCAAGAACAATGAGTGGCTAATCCTCTCGTGATCGACTTCGGGTATTAGGTTTTGTGTGATTAGGCTTTTGTTTTTGTTTAACTTTGTTGGGATTAAACTTTAGAACCCGTTAAGTTCTTTTATGAGTTTAACTTGTGTTTTGATTATTTAAACAACGACGTTGGTAAATTTTTATTTGAATATCATTTAATCTTTCGGAAATTATATGATTGCAAGTTTTGGTTTCTAATTGAATTGACATTGTGTATCAAGACCCATTAAGTCCTGATTATCGATATCACTTAATCATCGCACGTATAGAGTCCCTATTAAGGATTTTCCATGAAGTTAAACTAAACAATTGCTGAAAACCAAACCTAGAACCGAAGTGGATTACTTTCTCTTATAATCGTTTTCTTAATCAAGTTTGATTCTTTCCAAGTTGTTTTCTTAGTTTATTTATTAATTATTCCAAAAATCCAATTTTCACAGCCAAGAGGCAATAGTTAAGTAATTTGTTAATTTAATTAATTAGTATTTTATAAATTAAAGTACAATACACCGACCACTAATTCCACGAGGATCGACAACCCTACTTACCCTAACTAGTTTAAGGTGAATAGGAACACACATTTTAACATCTTATTTGATTGATACTTCGACATCGATCAAATTTTGGCGCCGTTGCCGGGGAATCGGTGCGCTTGGTGTTTTGTTATTTTATTTGTTTAAAAAAAAAAATCTTTTTTGTTACTTGTCTTATTTTATTTGTTTTTATTTTCGTGTTACGCTTGGTGTTTTCAGTGTGCAGGTGACAGGTTGCATGCATACTCGATATTCGGGTAGGAAATCACCACTAGTATTCGATCCAGAGATAGAAAGATCAACAAGGTATAATCGTGTCTTGCATCGATCAGGGTTACCAACTACATCAATTTCACAAGATATTGATCAAGCAGCTGATAGTTTGTCTGATTCAACTCACATGGATAATCCAAACAACCAACCACCTCAAAATCCAAACCCTCTTCCCAATAACCAAAATCAAAACCCAAATCCACCCCCACCACCAAATAACAACCGCAACAACCTGAATCAACCACTACCCAACAATAATATGAATCAAAATAACCTCAATCAAGGAGATGACTTTGATCATGTGAGTATGCATAGTGTTCACACGGGTGATGAAGATTATGAAGATGAGTGGAATAACAATGAAGAACCCTATAATGGTGCAAATTATGATGCTTGGGATGGGAATTTCGGCGGAGGTAATGGACAAAATGGAAATAACAATTGGAGGAACAACCAATATGGATGGAATGCACCACGTATCAATCAACAACGAGGTGGAGTCAATAATAATTTCAATCAACCAAGAAGACCCCACAGAGCTCAAGTACAAGGTGTGGATAGCCATTTTAGACCAGCTATTTTTGAAAACCCGAATCCTATCGCACCTCCAAACCGTAGGGGAAGATCTTTTGATGTACGTCCTCACTACCTAACCATTCTTCCTGCATTTAGAGGCACTGCAACGGAAGAACCATATGTACATCTTGCTGAATTTGATGCCATATGTAGTACTATCGGTGGAAACCACTTCACACAAGATGAAGTAAGACTGAGATTGTTTCAATTTACTTTGAAAGATAGAGCTAAGCAATGGTTCCTCACTTTGCCTGACAACAGTATTCATACTTGGCAAGAGATGCAAAGGGTTTTCCTTGAAGAATATTATTCTATGGGAAAGACAAGTGATGCAAGAGAGGCCATTCGATCTTTTCAACAACAAGTGGGTGAGCAATTTCATGAGGCATTTACAAGATTCAAGGAATTGATCCGCATGTGTCCTCATCATGGTATTGAAAGGTGGGAATTGATTAAGGCATTTTCAGATGGACTAACACCGGAAGAAAGGAAATACTTGTATTCTACAAGTAATGGAACATTCTTATCTAATCATGAAGATATGGATTGGGAATTCCTAGAACGAATGTGCAAGAATTCGAAAGCTCAAGCTTCGGCTAGTAGACGGTTAAAGCCCGCTCCGGCAAGGTCAACCACCATTGATTATGAGAGTAAAGAAAGAATTGCATCTTTGGAAAGACAATTGGACAAGTTAGGACATGCGGGGACTAAAGATGTAGCTTCAATCGGATTTAATGTATGCAATGAATGTGGTGACTTGGGGCATGCAAGTGCAAAGTGTCCATTGCTTTTAGGTCAACATGAAGAGGTGAATCATGTATATGGAGAGAGGAAACAATTTGATATGAACTCCAATACTTATCACCCTGGTTTGAGGAATCATCCACACTTTCAGTATGGAAATGCTTCAAACCAGATGAACCCTAATTTTCAAGGTAATAATCAAGGTGGTCAAGCTTATCAGAACCGAGAACAAGGGAATTATAATCAAAGTGGTTATCAAAGAACTTCATATTCTCAAGGAAACAATCAAGGAAACTACAATCATAGGGATCAACAAGGTAGTTCATCACGCAACTATCAAAGTAATTCTCAATCGGGACAACTTGGTGATGAAGAGTCTACAAATGCAAAGTTGGATGCTTTGATGAACATGATGAAAGAGAATATGAAAGAGAACAAGAGAGAAAATGAAATTAGGGACAAGGCTTATGAAGCCTTAAATAAACAAGTGGG
The DNA here is from genome assembly GCA_025506505.1 of Flaveria sonorensis. Lineage (NCBI taxonomy): Eukaryota > Viridiplantae > Streptophyta > Magnoliopsida > Asterales > Asteraceae > Flaveria > Flaveria sonorensis. Next base: position 69,532,192 of record CM046432.1, read on the forward strand.
TCAACTTGCAGAGGATGTGGCTCAAATTAAAAGGAACCATGGAAAGCTACCGAGTGATACCACGGTCAATCCTCAACATCAAGGAACCAACACACAAAATATGAGAAATGTTCATATTAATTCGGTTAGTATCCTTCCTGACTCTGAAATTTTTGATAATGACTTTACTTCTTTTTCACAACGAGTTACAGATAAGGAAGAGAAAGCCGATACAGTGGAAGAGAGTGACCCAGGAGCACCCATCATTCCAATAAAAGTGGGGAAGTTGAAGATAAAAAGAGCACTTTTGGATTATGGAGCAGCTGTTAGTATCTTGCCAGATATGACTAACGTGTGTGTTCCTACTTATACTTCACATGTAAGCATGAACACCACTTTTGAGAATGATTTTGAGTATGATACGGATAAGCATGTGGACTTGAAGGAATTGGTGGATTTAAAAGAAAAGAAAGAGACAATTATGAAGATGGAAACAATATATGTGAAACCTAAAATGAAGAAAAAAGTTGGCGATCCACTTGATCCTATAAAAGACATAGTTGAGGCATTAATATTTGGGCCACAATGCAATCTAGTTGAAGAACTGCCGAATCACTTGAAGAATACCGGAGTCAAGCATCCTACTCGACCACCATGAGTGGTCGCAGGTACGGTCTGGCTGAAGACCTAAAACTTAGCGCTAATCGGGAGGCAACCCAAATTTAATTTTTATGTTTTGTGTTTGATATGTCTATTTAAGTAGTTTATTTTGATAATCGTTACGTTTGTGTCTGGGTCGGTTCGGGTTGGAAAAGTCGTTTGTGTTGATTAATTGAATAAATTGATTTTCAAAGAAGAAAAAAAAACTCACACACTTAACTTAAATACCACACATTGGGGACAACGTATCTCAAGTGTGGGGATGAGGGAAAATTTGGAAAAATTTTATTGTTTTTAAGCAATCCAATCAAACATGAAAACAACAAGCATACGAATTGATTCTTGTCATGTTTGATGTAAGGGTCCTTAGTCATGGCCTAATTCTACGGTAGCAAAAATAATTATGTTAGCAAGATTTTACAAAAAAAAAATTAAGAACTGTCTAGTTAAGGTTAACAGGCTAATGGTGTAATAAAAGCATGCACACGCCGGTAACCCTAATTCCTACTTGGTGAGATTTTGAAGCTTACTAGATTGTTAGTTCACATAAAAAGTGTTTCAATTGTTGAGTGTAGGCCATATGATTCTTTGTTTTAGAACTTGTGTGATTTGATACATACCAAGACGGTGAATTTGATAAATGCACATAGATGATAGAGGCAAACTAGGATTCCTTTCTCTTTTAACACCATTTCTTGTGATGCATCAGTTTACCTAAAATTCCCCCTAGTAGCCACTTTGGAGCCTTAAACCGTTTATTTTGACAAACCCATATCAATAAAACCCAAATCAAATTTTACCCAATGTGACCAAGTTACCACTGTTGATAACATTCAGACTAGCTTCAGTATTTGATTTATGATAAAAATAATAATAATAATAATAATAATAATAATAATAATAATAATAATAATAAAAATAAAAAAAAAAAAATAAAAATAAAAAAAGAGAAAAAAAAAAAAAAAAGAAAAAAAAGAGAAAGAAAAGAAAGATGCAAATGTTGGTTATGGGTTAAATATGCACCCATGTGTTTGCTTTGTTTGAATAATAGTTATGTCAATAAGGATGTCAACAGTTGGTATTGCCTAAATTTATATTTTAGCCACACTCACAGCCAATCATTCCTACCTTAGCCTAAGCCCAAAACCCGTAAGTCCTTTTGATGTGTGCATTGTCAATTTATTATCGTGGAAGTTTGATTGTCACCCAAGCATATGATAACAAAGTTTTATATGTGGACCTTTTGAGTGATATATTGGTGCAATTTTTACCAATCCAAAAATAAACCGAGAGGAGTGACAAATGGTGAGGGGTGTGTTGCATGACAGTAAAAGCCGGAAGCTTGTTAGGTTTAATTAGTCGGATTCTATTTTGAATTAAATGTAACATCCTTTACTTGCTAGTCAAATATGATTATTGCAATTCTGGAATGGGCATGACTTTGGACTATCGCTAAGGCGTGCAAGGGATTTTGGTTTATAATGTTGTTAAATGTTTTGAATTAGATTTGCTTGAGGGCAAGCAAAGCTTAAGTGTGAGGATGTGATGTGTGTGCGTTGGAATGAGATTTTAAGTGTTTAAACGTTAAATATTACGTATGATTATTCGTTTATATGCATGTGATTGAGTTGAATAGGTTGACTATGAGTTGGAAGTGATTTTGTAGGAAAAACAAGAAATTTGGAAGCTTACATGATAAAACAAGTCATTGGAGGGGTCAAGAAACGAAGTTTCAAAGTGCAGCAGAAAGGCTTCCACCGTAGCCTACTGTAGCCACCGTAGGCTACGCCAGCTCAAGAAAAAAATCAGCAGAAAGGGTCTCAGCGTAGGCTACGCTGGCTGGCGTAGGCTACGCCAGGACAAATTTTGAAAACCTATAAAATCGTGTTTTTATTATTTTTCAGCCACCACTTGATTCTCATTCGACCTAAGACGAAAGAAGACGTATTTTGGAAGTTCTGGGATCGATTTTTCACCATTCCAACTCTCAAAAACAAGATTCAATCATCCGGAATGCAAATCAACAACGGTTTTGAAGATCATTCAAGAACAATGAGTGGCTAATCCTCTCGTGATCGACTTCGGGTATTAGGTTTTGTGTGATTAGGCTTTTGTTTTTGTTTAACTTTGTTGGGATTAAACTTTAGAACCCGTTAAGTTCTTTTATGAGTTTAACTTGTGTTTTGATTATTTAAACAACGACGTTGGTAAATTTTATTTGAATATCATTTAATCTTTCGGAAATTATATGATTGCAAGTTTTGGTTTCTAATTGAATTGACATTGTGTATCAAGACCCATTAAGTCCTGATTATCGATATCACTTAATCATCGCACGTATAGAGTCCCTATTAAGGATTTTCCATGAAGTTAAACTAAACAATTGCTGAAAACCAAACCTAGAACCGAAGTGGATTACTTTCTCTTATAATCGTTTTCTTAATCAAGTTTGATTCTTTCCAAGTTGTTTTCTTAGTTTATTTATTAATTATTCCAAAAATCCAATTTTCACAGCCAAGAGGCAATAGTTAAGTAATTTGTTAATTTAATTAATTAGTATTTTATAAATTAAAGTACAATACACCGACCACTAATTCCACGAGGATCGACAACCCTACTTACCCTAACTAGTTTAAGGTGAATAGGAACACACATTTTAACATCTTATTTGATTGATACTTCGACATCGATCACGCTGCGCGAGTTTCAATCAACGACCACACAATGCAATACAATAGTCATTTGACGGTAATTATTATTTATGTAAAAATGCTTAGAATAAGTGAATCGTTGTGGCGGCAAAGGTGCCATAGACAACGATTACTTTTGTAAATATCATCACGACCTTAAACAACACAACTCCAAAAGCAACAACACATGTTTGTTTGATAATAATATCAGAGCTTACAACTTGAACATGAAATCAACGCCTAAAACGTAAATACTCAACATCATCCAGCCAACAACAACCAGAAAAGTAAGAAACAAAGGAAAGTGCATGCTCACGATAACTAGATTTGGCACCAAAACCCAAAGAACCCAAAACAAACTTCGTGAGTGTTGCAATTCCATGAAAAAAAACCCACCAACACCAGATCTAGGACCAAAAAGGCTCTCAGATGTGGCCTGCACATCTTCATTGAGCAACA